>CM031242.1:968511639-969066532 GCA_018340775.1 Taxus wallichiana var. yunnanensis
GAGCCATCTTCTAATATTGAATTCTCCCATTCATGCTTCATAGGTATTTATATATTTATTCCCTATCCTCTTTCTAGTGTTCCTCTTTTGAATAAAAATCTCCCTTAACCTCTCCTTCAAATTTCTCGTGTGTCAAAGATCTTAGCCTAGCTCAAAAAAATAGAATTAGATGTAAATAACCCTTAGTACATGGGGTGACAAAAAGGTTTGGGAAGACCTACGCTTCCAAAGGAATCTTCCTCAAAATAAGTACATAAGGAAATCACAGTGAACTTTCACCACGCAGGTGGGGGGAAATCCAAATGAAGAAAATGAATTATTTCTCATGGAATATTAGGGGAATTAATGCTCCCCCCAAAAAAAGAGTAGTTAAATATTTTAAAATAAAACAATTTCTAGACATCATGATGTTACATGAAACTAAGGTGAAAAAGAAGACTCAAATTATAACTAGGATATGGCCCTCTAGTTCACTTTCTTCTCAGTTTCTTCCCAACTTAGGTAGCGATGTACTTTTGGAATCCCAAAGTCCTTTTCAAAGAATGCATCATTAGAACTCCCACTTTCTAGGAATGTTTTTTCAATAAATCGATCAAGACTCAACTTGATTGTGGTGAATCTCTACGTTCTAACTTAGAAATGCATAGGAGAATATATGTAAAGAGTTACTAGATTTCCATGACAACTATAGACATTTATCCTGCTTCACCTAATGTTTCGACTCGGGAATAGAGTTGCTTCTATCCTTTCATTCCTTTTAGAAACAGATATGTTTAGGGCTGGGGAGGAATGACCTCAGTGGAATGTCGAGATGGTGTGCGCGCATCAGAGGAAGATCAGCTGACTAACGCGAAGAACTCCTTTTTGTCTTGAAGGACTACTTCGCAAACAAGAACACAAGACCACAAGATTTTGATTAGACAATAAATTAGGAAACTTCCTCGGGCCTGGCCCAGAAATATAAAACTTCCTTCAAGGTGGCCGCTTCTACTAATATGAATTAACACAAAATCAGTAAAATATCAATCAAATTACTTCGCTTGGAATAGATAGTGGGAAAGGCTGATTTCTGATTTAGAAGTCTGGGTAACCGATACTGTTTCGTAACCGATGTCAGTAGGGTTTAGGATCCGTAGGTTGGTTGTTTTTGTTGCAATTTGGTACTGTGTTATTCAGTAAGGTCAGTATATGGGTGATATTAGAAATAAGGTGATGAGAGGTGGATGAATGATAGTTAGATGTAATATGCACGCTGGGTAAAGGATTCTTGTGATGGATTTATGAGGACCGGATTCAAAAGGCATAAGAAATGTTATAACAGAGACATGCAAGATGTGACTTAATGGGTTTGACGAAGATGCAGCTTCGATCTCCTTCATTGTAAACACTTCTGTATCTCCACCTCGTCGCTCGTCACCAAGTGAAGATCTAGACTCTGCTCTCGCTCCCAATGATCTCTATCGACTCAAAATCCTTCCACCTCGATCCAAAATGAAATTCCGATCCCTTGCTTTTGGTTTTGGGAGGCCATTTACAGTGAACTGATGGAGTTACGTAACTAACGGCCGCCGAGCAGAACCGGCATCGTAAGAAGGAAAAAGTAGGCTATTTTTAGTAAAATAGCCCACCTTCCCCGCTTTTTCTCCCGAGAGATTAGTCAGTTTTGGTCAAGTGACTAGAATGCCTGGTTTGGGTGCGAGAAGGGGTCCTTCATCATGGGTGTAGGTGTAGACCAAGTTTTAGGTCTTAATTAGTTAGTTTAGGATTAGGGCTAATATGATGAGGTGGCAAAATGAGGTGGCAGTGAGGCGATGGGGATTTATCAATTACAAGGTAATTAATAAATAATCAGTGTAAGGTTTAGGTAATGAGGTTAGGTCATGAAATGGGACGCTGGTCACAAGTGGTCGAAGACACAAATTTGGTGTTCTACATTAGCCCCTTATCATCATGTAGCTTGTTTTGTAAAAGTCACCATGACAATAATGTGAAGTGGTTTTTCCTGTTAAGGATATAGGTAATCCCCCCCTCAAATCTAGCATGATCGAGCTAACCGAAATCAGTGGATAGGGGCGATAAAGGGTAAATGTCAGAAAGAGGATGGTAAGGTGGTGGGGTATGTCCAAGGAAGCAGACGCATTTACGTTGAAATGCAATAAGATAATTAGACTAGGGTATTAGCATGATTTGACGACCAAACCAGCAATGTATACGCAAAGGTCGATAGTTTATCCAAACAAGGGGTGATATAATCCCGTATCCAAGGCATAGTGAAGTAGCTCCGTGGTATATAATGTAAGGCACAGAATGTTTAGGCATGTTCGGCCGCACTAAAATGGTTGGTTTGGTTCGAGATAAACGTCACTTCGCCCAGGCTGTTCAGGAAAATTTGTTCGGCTGTATCAAGTCAAGGACCCTAATCATGATAAAACACGAACAGTGAGCTCTGAACAACAAAAGGTACATGATGGATGGATAAACTAAAACGCTTGATTGGGTATTGCGTGATCCATTGGTCACAGAGCTGCAGATCCGAGAACGGGTAGAATACCTGTGTTCAAGTCCAACCGGCAAGCTACAAAATGTTTCACTTAATGTTTCTGCCCTTTTAAAACCGATAAGGTTAGGGCTAGAGGAATACCCGTAAACGTCAAGATGGTGTGTGCGTACTGTAGAGAAATATCAGCCGATCAGAAGAACTCTTTTTGTCTCTGGAAGGACTACCTACAAATAAGAACACAAGACCACAAGATTTTAATTAGACAATAAATGAGGGAACTCGCCTTGGGCCCATGAAATATAAAACTTCCTTTCGAAGGTGGTCAGCCTCCCCTGCTAATATGAATTAACAAAAAAGACCGTCAGAAAATATCAATTGTTGCTTTGTTGAAACAACAGGGGAAAGGTCAAGGTTTTCTGCTTTAACCACAATAACCGATGGCTGCCATCGTTATCGATGACCGATATCGATAGGGTCTGTGATCTCGTGGGTCAAGGTTGCTTTATGGGGGTGGTTGTGTCGTAGGGCAATAAAGATGTTGTTGTTGTAAGGCAGATGGTATATGAGTGATATTAGGTAATGAGATGGTGAGAGGTAGATGAATGATAGTTAGCGATGCAATATGTCACTGGGTAGTGGATCTCGGGAATGGATTTACGAGGACTGTGATTCAAAAAAGCATAAGAAATGTTATAACAGAGGACATGTGCAAGATGTGACTTACTG
This sequence comes from Taxus wallichiana var. yunnanensis, assembly GCA_018340775.1. Classification (NCBI taxonomy): domain Eukaryota; kingdom Viridiplantae; phylum Streptophyta; class Pinopsida; order Cupressales; family Taxaceae; genus Taxus; species Taxus wallichiana. The sequence goes on from CM031242.1 coordinate 968,514,866, forward strand.
GTTATCGATTTAAGATGAGGTTCAAGAACTCATGGCAAAGGCAGTAACTCGAGGTAGATGGTCCGACACACAAAGCAGATCAAATCAGCCGAGTATCACAGTGGCTCGATATCTAGTCAGCCTCCTCGGCCTTCGCTTCCTCCTTCACGCAAACTCTTCTCGCTTCTCCACTGCCTCTCGCCGGTCAAGTGAAGATCCTGGACTCCGCTGATCGCCTCCCAATGATCTCTCTTGATTCTGTGAAATCCTTCGACTCTGATCCAAAAATGAAATTTCGATCCCTTGTTTTTGGTTTTTGGAGGCCATTTACAGGAACCGATGTTACGTAACCGACGCGCAGCCGAGCAGAACTGCATCGGTGAAGGGAAAAAAGTAGGCTATTTTTAGTAAAATAGCCCACCTTCCCCTTTTTCTCCCGAGAGATTAGTCATTGGCCAAGTGACTAGAATGTCGGGTTTTTGGTAGAAAGGGGTCCTTCATCATGGGTGTAGGTGTAGACCAAGTTTTAGGTCTTAATTAGGTTAGTTTAGGATTAGGCTAGGCATGATGAGGTGGCAAAATGAGGTGGCAGGTGTGAGGTGATGGGGATTTATCAATTACAAGGTAATTAATAAATAATTGTGTAAGGTTTAGGTAATGAGGTTAAGTTACGAAATGGGATGCGGGTCACAAGGGGTCGTAAGACATGAATTTGGTGTCTACATTAGCCCCTTATCACATGTAGCTTGTTTCAGTAAAGTCAAGGTGGACAATAATGTGAAGTGGTTTTTCCCGCTTAAGGATATAGGTAATCCCCCAAATCTAGCACATGATTGAGCGAACGGAAATCAAGGATAGGGTCATAAAGGGTAAATGTTGTAGAGAGGATGGTAAGGTGGTGGGGTAAGTCCAAGGAAGCGCACGATGTCAAATGCAATAAGTATGACTAGGGTACATGATTCGACGAGCAAACCAGCAATGCATGTGCAAAGGTCGATAGTTTATCCAAACAAGGGTGATATAATCCTGTGCATCCAAGGCATGTGAAAGTAGCTCCGGCAGTATATAACAGTAAGGTATAGTAGAACGCTTAGGCATGTTCAGCCGCACTCCAATGGTCTGGTTTGGTCGAGATAAACGTCACGGTTCAGGTTTAGGCAAAGTTGGGTCTACGTGATCAAGTCAAGGACCCTAATCATGCTAAAACACGAACAGTGAGCTCTGATCAACAAAAGGTACATGATGGATGGATAAAATAAAACGCTTGATCATGGGTATGGTATCAAGTGATACACCGTGGGTCGGGCCAAGTTGTCAAGGGTTACGGCCTCGGCTCGGGCCGGGATGGTTAGGTGAGGCCGTGAGTCGGGCCAAGTTGTTGGGAGGCGCCTGGGTCGGGCCAACAGGTAGGGCGAGGCCTTGGGCGGGCCAATGGGTAGGGTGAGGCCTGGGTCGGGCCAAATGGGTAGGTGAGGCCTTGGGTCGGCCAAGTTGTTGGGTGGCGGCCTGGGTCGGGCCGATGGTTAGGGTGAGGCCTCCTGGTCGGGCCAAGTTTGAACAGGTGGCGGCCTCGGGTCAGCCGGATGGTTAGGTGAGGCCTCGGGTCGGGCCAAATGGTTAGGGCGAGGCCTGGGTCGAGCCACATGGTTAGGTGAGGCCTTGGTCGGGCCAAATGGTTAGGCGAGGCCTCGGCCGCCAAATGGTCAGGTGAGGCCTCTTGGCTCCGCCAAATGGTGAAAATGTTTCAGATCAATGGTGGATATAGGCGATGTTGGTGGAAAAGGGCAAATAGTAAATAAGGGAAAAATGTTGGGTAAAAGGATAAACCGATATCGCTATCTATGACCTAAGATCGTTAGATAACCGACGCTCGTTTCTTAGGCACGATTTGACCGATTTCTGCTTCTATGTGAAAACCTATAAAAAGAAAAAATACTACTGTCATCGTCACTTTTGCAATTTGGAAACCAATTAAGTTTTTTTGAGGTGGATTTTGGATAAGTGGTGCATTTGTTGGTTGAGGTGGCACTAGTTGAGTGGAGAAGTGAGTTGATCGTGGGCCTGAGGGAGTAAAGAGATTTGATTGGGTAGAGGACCAAAGAAAGCAAAGTTTGACCCATGGCACAGCAGAGGAGCAGAGGGGCTCAAGACCAGCTGACACCACCACCCATCCCACCACGATGATGTCGTCAGATGGGTAGGTTCGAAACTCTTTAATTTGTGCATTTGAATGGTATTAAGCTAGATTTGGGGTTTGGGTAGAATGTACATTTTTTAGGAAATAATGAGAAAATGGAAATGATTTGAAAAAGGGAGAGGGTAGATAGGTAAAATAAGCTAAGGCGGCTTAGTGGGTAGATTTTTAGGGTGTTTGGGTGGGTATGTAGGTAGAAAAGGAAAAATGTAGGTGGGGGCCGCATGGGGTCTGCCCGGAATGACAAGAGCTGGATCATGTCGGCCGCAATCGACCGGCATCGTCATAAAGTTAACGGCAGGTGGTTTATCAAGCTCGACCGGCGCTCGGCCGTATCGGCCGGGCGCCGTTGGAGTTTATTGTTTTGTTTTGTTTTTTGTTTGTTTTTGCTTTGGTCTGTGTGGGCTTGTTGGGGGCTCGTGAGGGTTTGGGCCTGGGTCGGGCTGGGATGGGTTTGGAGGTGGGTCAGTATGGGTCTGGGGTCAGGTTGGTATGGGTTTGGGGTGGAAAAGGTAGGTGACTAGAGGGGGTTAGAGAGACGGGGTGTGGTCTGGGGATAAAATGGGGTATAAAGGGTAAAGTAGGTGATGTGATAAAGAGTAGGTCTAAGGTTGTGGGTTGGTTTGAGCAGCACGCTCGCCAGCTAACGATGCGGATAGATGCCCCGTTGTCAGGGTGTGGATGCGCCACACGTATCCGCGGCACACTAGGCTATCATGCGCGAGAGTGGGACTCATGAGTCCAGCGATATAGAGCTATTGATAGAGATCACACTGATGGTCACCCTCATCGAGAGATGGGATCCGGCGACTAATGTGTTCCATCTCCCGACCGGGAGATGACTATCACATCGGAGGATGTGTATCACATCCTTCGACTTCCGATCGAGGGAGAGGCAGATTCCGTGCAGATTCTGAGACGGCGATGGACAACATCCCAGTGTTTTTGGAGATGCACCAAGACTACTTACCTATCACAACACAGAGTATCGGTATGGTGACATGTACTGTGCGCACCGACACGAGACACGACTAGCCGTGCCGATGATGATCGGGATCACCGTCACTTCCCCTCCCGACTGGGTAGGGAGGGCACTTTCCACTGCATTGATGGGGGTGCGCTTGAGATGGTGGAGGAGCACACCTGTTACGCTTGGGCACCAAAGATACCCGGTGCAATTATACAGGAGGTATGAATATCACGGATGAGGTGATTTGGGATTTGCTCTACCTTTTTACTTCACTGCTGGGTATATGAGCACATCATACGCATCCGGCCAAAGAGGGGTTACCCAAAGAAGCTGTGGCCACAGTCATATACAGATATGGCTTTCGGGAGATGGTTGGGGTCGTGGGCCACCATGAGCAAGGCTTCACGTCGGGATGTGGCGTGATTATGACATTTGTTAGAGGGCCTGACAGCTGGTAGATATCGTATGGAGACCTTAAAGAGGTCATCACCCGCACGCAGGAGCCCGAGCATGGCTGCGCCCGGATCCAAGACACATTCTCGATAAAGCAGGACGGAGGCCGGAGAGTACGAGAGGATACCCTGAGAGGGCACGCAGTGCATGGGGCCGCAACAGACGAGTCACCTCCCTTCCTCAAGATGAGGGATGATGTAGAGGCCCCACCGCCCGCACTACAGCCCCGTGGATCCAGATTGGGCTACCGAGAGGCCACAGATGATGGAGTAGATGATGCCGGTCAGACGGGAGCATACATGGTGTGGTGGGCTAGTCGTAGAGCAATGCCCAGATAAGACCGCCCGCATAGCCGCACTTGGCTCAGCAGTTGATAGCAGAGTGAGATCATCTCAGGGCCAAAGTGCAGCTATTACAGGATAGGGCTTGGTTGCATTCGCAGCACAGATAGGTGTCCTACAGGGCAGCTTGCTCTCAGCAGCAGCAGTGTGCACAGTGCACAGAATGTGCACCACCACCAAAAGAAGCACGGCGCAACCCACACCCGTGCATTGCATATAGATACTTTACCACCAAGAGCTGGCACACCATTGTGCACCACCAAAGACAGCACAGGGGTACCTGGCAGTAGAGGAGTCCTGGGACCACCTAAAGACTCACGGTGGCACTGGATGATATAATGGAGGTTAGAGCAGAGGCCCTGGTCAGATTATCAGATGTTCTCGAGTAAGACCGAGCCGAGTATCACCCATATGCGGCACACACCGAGCAGAGACCTCGCATAACGAGAGATCGCAGGAGGCGCAATGCACAAATGCAAGTGTCCGCGTTAAGCAGGGGAGGCAAGAGGCACCACAGAACCAAGCAGGGAGAGATGCCGAGGTGGTGGGGAGAGCCGAGGGATCCCCGCATAGTTTTTGTGATATGGACATGGGCACCGGCTCCGTGAACCGGTTGTGTTGATAGAGGCTCATGCCTACATTTATTCATGTATTGATTCATTCATTCATTATATACTCGGCCTCGCGAGCTAAGTACGGGTTCAGAGCAATGATACCGGCCATGAGCCGAGTATATTTTTTGATACGAGGGACCGTCCCGCGAGCCGAGCCGAGGTGATTGATATTTACTGCGCCCCGCGTGCCGGCTTTGTTGTATTATGAGATCACAGAGGCCTCCTACGCAGGCAATATCAGACATTTAAAACTAGTATATATATAGAGAGATGATGTTTTGATCCACATGCAAAGGTTCAAAATGTTTTTAAGTATTTCGCCAATGGTTTGTGATATGTAATGTATGATGAGTTTAGTCGACATGTTGATATATGGATGATGTTGATGTTTTTTGGCACGATATATGGATGACATGTTATATGATGAAATGTCGATGTTTTGGGCTGGTTTTGTGGACATTGTTATATATGTATCTCGATGAGTCGATCCAAATGATGTATAGATTGATAGTTTTTTTATATCCTTAGTTGATGGTTTGTTTGTTTTTGTAAAAATAGATTTATGTTAATGAAATTGTAATGATATGTGTGGTGGATGGAAAAATATGGATAATGGTGTTGTGATGCAGAAAAGAGGCAAAGCGCGATAAAAATTAGGTAAAAATGAAGAAAAGACCATGTTTCAAAAGGCAGGTGTAACCGATATCGGTTATGGAACCAATGTCAAGAAATTTATAGACCGGTATTCTGGCATATAACCGATACCGGTCTATTTAGGATGAGCTTTTCTAAAAATAGAAAAGCTAGGGTGGCAACTTAAGTTCTAATTTTGAGAGCCATGCAAGAAGTTAAATACGTGAACGCGACGCTTTTTTACGACTGAGACAGGTAATTGTATGAGAGATTTGAGTGATAAGAAAAGAGATTCGTAAAGAAGAAAGGCGAATTTGAAAAGAGTGGTGATCATGGCGTAACGAGGAGAAGCATCCAAAGCAGCAGGCCGAGAGGGAAGACAAGTGCCACCACAAGCCGCTGTAACCCAAGAGGTAAACGTTTTGGTTGTGATTTGATTTTTCGCATGTGTTATGAATAGGAGAAGGGAGATTAAGTGGGTAGAGATGAGAAAGAAAACATGATAAAGCAAGGGTTATAGATGAGGTAAGTGTTACGGGCAGGTAATAAGGGGTTTCTGTGCATGTTTGTATGTACAGTAAAGGAATAAACGCTCAAATTAGTCGTAGGTGGTGTATTTAGGCAGGTCAGACATAGGTAACAAAGTTGACCGATATCGCTAGGGATAATCGTATCGCTTACTCAACCGCACGCTATCCTCAGTGAAACGATACCTAAGCATCGTAGGAATTTCCGCACTGAGAAAAACCTGTGGGATTTCGAGGAATCGAATGGTTGTTTTTTATTTGGATGTACGCAGCAGAGGCAGGGTTGAGGATGAATGATAGTGTTCCGGTGCCACGCTATTTTCACAAATCCAAGCCGGATGCAACGCCAAAGCAGTAATGGACATTGATAAATCGCTCAGGGTTAAGTGGAATCCGCTTATTATTCACTTAATCGCACGTAACCACGCTATGTTACAAAGCGCTGATCGAGAGATGGAATCCTCGAGAAAATATCTTCTATCCGCCAACAGGAAGATGACAAGAATATCGAAGATGTGTTCCGATTTCGAGGCTCCCTATTACAGAAAACCAATATATCGTGCATTACCTGGCGTGGCGCTGGAGTGATAACAGCAAGATTTGGTCCATACGCACGAGATTTGACACAATGAGGTTTATCATTCACATATGGGGTAATGTATGCAAAGACACCCCGAGAAGACAAGGTTAGCAAAGTGATATTAATGATAGTGGTAGGGTATTATACATTACCGAGGCGATGGGGGAAGATTTCCAAAGGCATTGATGTGTTTTATTCTGGGAGATGATAAAAGGAACGTGATTTTCGTGATGGGCACCGCATATTCGCGAGCTATACAGGGGTTTATGGGCTTGTAGGTGAAATCACAGACGACACTGGGATTGTTCATACTTATTACACTCAATTGGGCCTATGAGCACATTGTTTGTGTGCGACCAAGAGACGATCCATCCAAATGTAAGAGACCGGATTACAAAGGTCGGGATTCGATACGATGGGTCCGGGCATGCAACAAGAGGCAAGATCTCAAGCCGTGATGGGTGACATTGAGTATTACAGGGAAGGTATGGGAGAGGGTGACGATTCACCGATATCTGGCTGGAGGCCTTATGGGAACTATATGGTAACAGAGAGAATATAGCCGAGGAGTTGAGGGGTGTAGAGCGATTGAGGTGGATCGCAGGCACAAAGCCAGTGAGTATGAGAGGATTCCTCTAGATCGCGTGGCGACAATTCAGATTTGTGCAGGATATACCCCTGGCTTATAGACCCTATATGAAGATCGACGCCGAGGTAACATTCTCACCTCCCGGCCAACACCTTCGAAGGACCCGTGAGGAGATAGCAGCCTGATCGTAGGGTAATGGATGCAGGAACGACAGAGGCCTATAGGTTATGGTGGGTAGCAGAGCTGCAAGGTGTACGTGATCATCCTGACATAGCGGTGATTACAGCAGAGAGGGATCGTCTGCAGCGTTTGGTTCAGCAGCTCAAAACGCAGTGAATGAGACAAGAGGAGTGTTAGCGGTCCATGGAGTCACTAAGTGAGAGACTCAGAGGCTGGAGTCCTCCACGCGAGAGGGTGTATTCATATGTTACAGAGAGGTCGACAGATCGCTGGGCTGGTACCAATAGCCATGGTACCTTTGAGGACAGAGAGGCCTAGCGAGAGGGGTCGATGATCACGATCATCACCTGGGTCGGGATGAATCGTGAGGGTCTAAGTAAATGTTATAGAGGTATATAAAAATAAATAAGGATGCCGACCTACGTGTCGATGATAGAGAAGATGTATGTGTTTAACATCTAAATAAAGCTGAATATGTATGTTGATTTGAGTTACGATAATAATAAGAATGTTTGTGTTTTGATTTTTGGTGTTTTGAAAAAAGGATAAAGAGAAATGTGATGAAATAGAAATACACAAAAATATTTATATTTACCACACATGATAGGTTATGGTAGGGGATGGTCGAGCTAACCTTGGGAGACCCCATGTCTCCGAAGTGCTGCCTACATAGCCCATTGCACAAAGCAAGGAGGGGCCTCAGACCGATGTAGTTCTCCCTTAGGATCAGGGAGAGGTGAATTTAGGCAACTTGGTACGATTAGGCAATTGGTTGGTTGATAAAAATGTTGATATTAATATCGGTAAGGGAAGGTTGTTGGTGTTGGTAATGAATTGGTGATGTTGAAAAAGGTATAAGGGAAGCGAAAGTTAGCCTACCCAAGTGGTAGGGAATCACGCCCTGATTAAGATCAACACACAATCCTAGATGCGAGGCAAAGAGGAAAGATTGTTCCGTAGGTGAAAAGAGCTAAACAAACCACACAACGTAGAACGAGCTTGAAGCCCTAGGTACCGATGCATAGACGAGAAGTCAATAGGTGAAAAGAGTTGTATGATCACAACATATCGAGTGTACGTTACGTCCCTTGAGTTGAAACAAATGGTGAGGTGAGGTGAATGGTATAGCTGAGGTACGGAGAACTTATTACAAAGTGAGTGTTCTGACGAAAGAGAACCTACCCTAAATAGACAAGTCCATGACCCAAAAGTTCTTTTGAATGAGGCTTTTATTTTACCGAATATAGATCGATCGATGCGGGAAGTCTACAAGGGATTTTGTTGTACTATTCTTGAGGTCTTCACAAAGCTGATCCATGCGAGAAGCTTCGATAAAGGCTGACTGTGTATAGCTGTCCTTTGAGGGAGCAAATTTATATTTATAGTAGCAGAGATGATTTTAGTGCATAGTTGTCCTTCTGGGAGCAAATATGAGAATAAAGAAGAATAATTTGGCATATAGCTATCCTTCGAGGGAGCAAACATATATAATTTAGATGACTAGATGTTCTTTTCGCGTGAAGCATCTAGTTTAGTAGGAAGTTTGACTCAAGAAAATCCCATAAGAATACGGCTTATTTTAATACTTTGAAGTCATGGACTAGACTAAAAAGGGAAGGCATCGTCAAGGGGAGGTGAGAAGTGATCTTGATTTTATTTTGAGATGTAGAAAACAAAGTGTATGTGTAGCGGTAAATGAGCTCAAGGGACGAGCAAGAGGTAGATAAGAAGTGATGTAACACTAAATTCAACAAAGAGAATGGTCGAAGATGCAAGGCATTAAGGGGTTCAGCTCAGTTTACCATTAAGTGAAGCTAAACGATAAGTGCCTCGATCCATAAGTGAGTGATTATATAAGGCCCAATCCAATTAGGAGCAAATTTTCCATGTTTGCTCTTTTCTAGTTTGGTTACATGTTGATTCTCTTTGAGGACAAGATCACCAACCTTAAAGGTACGCTCATGGAGTCGCTTATCATAAGCACGCTTGATACGTTTTTTGATAGATTTGGAGGTGATCAAGAGCCGTAAGATGATGTTCGCCAAGAAGCTCCAATTGGGCTAACCGCTCTTGGTGGAAATCATCGCTGGTGAGAATATCCCAAGAGATATCCCGAGGGAGGGTATTTGTACTTTGAGAGGTAGGACAGCCTCGGTACCATATACCAAAGAAAAGGTGTAGCATTAGTAGAGGTACGAATGCTAGTACATAAGCCCAAAGGGAAAAGGGGATGATCGTGCCAATTTCTTCCTGATTCATCGACAACTTTCATGAGGATTTTGGTTAGGTTTTATTAGAAGATTCACTTTTCACCATTGGCTCCATGGATAGTAAGGCGATGATAAACTCGAAGTTTGATACCAAAGTTGTCACAAAGGTCTCAGAACAACTTGTTTTTAAAATATTTTCCATTATCTCGTTATTAGGCGATGAGGAATACCAAAACGACAAATAATGTGATGGTTAATGAATTCGACAATTTTTCTTTTTTGATTGAAACGAGTGGAATGGCCTCCACCCATTTTGTGTAATATTCGGTCACCGTGATTATCCATCGGTGACGTTGTAGAAGAGGACGGGTGAATCTCACCAATAAGGTCTAAACCCCATCAGTGAGAAAGGCCAAAGATCTCGTATGCGACTCCAATGATGGCTAGGAGTATGTCAAGGTTGGCATGTTGTTGACACATAACACAACGCTTAACATATTCAGAAAGAAATGTTATTGAGAGTAGGCCAATAATAACCTAGGCGAAGGATTCATTTGGCCATGGCAAGGCCGCTAAAATGTCCACCACAGATACCGTCCATGGACCTATTGATGGTATGGGTGACCTCTCATGGTGAGACATCGAAGGAGGATGCCATCAAAGCCACGTTTATAAAGGAGTCCCCCATAACTACATAACGAGAAACGTGTTTAAGAAAAGCATGTTTGCCAAGACTAGTAAGGTCGAAGGGAGAACAGAGGTTGTAAGGTAGTCGTGGAATTGGTGATACCAAGTATCCTCATGAAAGTTAGCGCATACACAAAGGTGATTTATCGTACAAACAACCGGGGCTGAATAAGATGGGGCAAAGAGTTGTTGACCAAGATGAAAATGTCGAGTCAGGGCTTGATGAGGCTGAATTTGCGAGGCTAAGCAAGCCATAGTATCCACAAATTTGTTAGTGGAGCGGGAATGGTTTGGATAGAATAGTGAGTGAATAAGGCTAGAAGTGAATCCATCGTAGTGTTTGTATTTTTGAAGTTCCTCATTTTTACATTGGTAGATGCCCATAACTTGATTGACTACCAATTGAGAGTCACCAAAAATATTGATAGATTTGATACCTAAGTGCAAATAAGAACTTGGAGACCAGTAACAAGGGCCTCATATTCCGCCGTATTATTAGTGCAAGGGAAATCAAGTCGGAATGAAAGAGGCATAGGCTCTGGGCCTCAGAGGAATAAGAACAATGCCGGCTCTTCCACCACGTTGGCATTTGGATCCATCAAGAAGAGAGTCATTGAATACGACTCCTCCCGGTGTGAAAGAGTGGCAATGAGTTCGTCGGGAATGTAAAATTGGTAAATTGTTCCCGTAAAGGGGCTTCCGCAAGTTGGGTCTCGCGATGGTTTGTCCTTTGATTGATTTCTCGGTGGACAAACTCAAGGTCGAGGTCGGCGAGGAGCATGAGCCATCGGGCGATGCATTCGGTTTAGATGAGGTTTGGCATACATGTAATGGATGGGGTCCGTGTTGGTGATGATGAAAGTTTTGTGATTCGTAAGGTAGTGTCGGAGTTTGGTAGCCATGAATGATAGGGCTAGGCACAACCTTTCTACATGTGTATACCTAGTCTCATAGTCCACCAAAGTATGACTTATATAATAAACGGCTTGCTCTCTATTTTCAGAGTCACGATGTGCAAGCATGGCCCCTATAGCGTGGTTAGTGGCGGAAAGGTAAAGGTAGAAAGGGTGGTCATCTTGAGGTGGGATAAGCATGGGTGGCTGCAAGAGATAAGTTTTGAGAGCTTCAAAGGCTTGGTGGCACTCTTCGCTCCATTGAAAATCAATGTCCTTTTTAAGAAGGTGATGAAAAGTTTGACATCGATCCGAGAGTCGGGAGATGAAACGCTGGATAGATTGAGCTTACCTCAGTAAACTACACAATTTTTGAAATCGGTAGGTGGGGGCATTTCTAAGATAGCTTTGACTTTAGATGGGTCGACCTCAATGCCATCCAAAGAGACGATAAAACCAAGAAGTTTTCCCCGAAAGGACACTAAAGACACATTTTTTGGTCAAGACTTGACAAAATATCAGTAATGCATTTCGATCAAAAATAATGGTTAAAACATCGAGATGTTCACTGCGATGTTTAGACTTGCCAAGAAGATCGTCGATGTAATCTTCAAGGATAGTGTGCATAATGTCATGAAAAATGTAGGTCATAGCCCGCCGATAGGTCACACCAAAGATTCTTAAGGCCAAATGGCATTACACGGCAATGTATAGGCTCCCAAGGAGTTATGAAGGTAGTTTTGTGTTGATCGGGCAGGCAACCAAAATTTGGTCAGATCCTCGAAAATCCATCCATGAGAGAGCATCTCATGGCCTGCAAAGTGAGATCAACAAGTTGGTCAATACTAGGTAGGGGGAATTCATCCTTAGGAAAAGCGAGGTTAAGATCCCTAAATCCATGCATATCCGAAGTCCCCCCACTTCACTTTAGTGGCATGACATACGATGTTAGAAATCCATTGAGGATAGTCAATAAAGGCGTAATGAAGGAAACAGAAAGGAGTCGCTGAGCTCCTCTTGACCAAGAGGGCAATGCGCGGATGCATTTTTCAATTTCGCTTTAATTGGCTTGAATCGGGTTTCAGTGGTAATGTTATGGACAAAGCAATGTCGTGATCAATTCCTAAAGATGTCAGGCAGGGACCAAGCGAAAGCTTGTCATGGCAAAGCACGAGGAAAGTAGTAAAGGTGACTTGTTCGATGCGTTAAGGGATTGTCCGATCTTCACAATGTGAGGATCCTCCTCCGTGTGGATGTTGATTTCTATAGTGGATCTGCTCAAAGATGGTTTGGGTTTCGAGATGGTAAGGCTCGTCAATATAAGAGTCATCCGCGCCAAGGTAAGTGAGGATGGAGTCATCATCCCGGCACTCAATAACGTTAATCAAAGGCGAATCTTCTTCGATCTTGTCCTGGATATAGAAGGGGCAGAGAAGATGGGTCCTCATTATCGCGTTGATAAGTGAGAGGACCTATGAAAATAGCATTTACTTAAAAAAAAGTTAGGAGGGATAGATTCAGGGTCCATTGATTCTCAGGTGATGATGGCAAAGTGGGTGATGATGGTTTGGTAGGGGTGATGTCATCTTATTCCGTAATACACCGACATGAGGTGTCTCCGTGTAGGTGTTTCAGAAAACCGAGACCACCGCGATCATTGTGTTTCATGCGGGTAATCACGGAATGAGTGTATGTCGCCTTGTTCGTAAAGACCAAAACCAAAGCCTTTCCAAGCACAGCGATTCAAGAAGGTGAGGGATGAAACTACGATTTGTCAAGTATTGAAAATCGGATCGAAGGGAACCACACTAAGAGGAGATTGTGGGTAATGGAAGATGCGTCCAACACCCCCATACGTTAGGTCAGTGCGGCAATGGGGTGGTCCGTAAGAGATTACCTCCCCCACGCGATGGTCGTAGGTGGGATGTGCATGTAATTGTCCGTACTCCTATGGGGTAGGGAAAGAACTAACGTTATATAGGCGGTACTCCCCCAACATAAGGCGTTGAAAAACATCTACTAAGGGGTCCACTGGTTGGGATGTTAGCTACGGGAAGGGAAGTGGTTTTTGCGACGGTTTCATCACCAAGGCGTAGGCGGTTGAGGTCATGGTTGAGGTACATTCTAAGAAGATGGTCAAGTTGAGTGAATGGGTGTCTTGATTGGTACAAGCACATCGCTTGGGCGGTGTATAACATATTACAGGTTTTTAAAGGGGGGATCATCTTTAAGGTGTAGGACTTCCCTCGTACTCAAATTTTATGCATCTATGTAATGTTGAGAGAACGCATCCCATAGCCCTGGATCCAAGGGCGACCTAGCAATATGTTATATTGAACTCTCCTTCAAGGACATAGAAGAGTTCGGTAAAGTACGTGGTCCTACCCGAATGTTGAGGATCACGGTGCCTAAGGTAGAGGTAATAATATATTAAATGACCGCAACATGATGAGGTCAGGCACACATGTAGCTAGTAGGGATATTCATTTGTTGGAAGGCTTTCAAGAGATGATGTTTAGCTAGCGCCTGGCCAATCATAACACGACGTGCCCGAATGTCCCACGTTTGAAAGCTGAGATGAAAAGGGCAGGTCAGGTCTTCTCGTACTCAAAGTCAACAATTTCATCTTCGAGAAACTGATCAGTAGCTTGTGGTACAGTAGACGGAAGTGGTTAGGGTGGGTTGTTTGTGAGAGAGGCAACGTGATTGGGTGTCGAATGGAGGCAACGGGCAGGGTTTCATTAGGTAAGACCTCGATCCTCAAGAATTTCAACGAGAGCTTTTCGATGAGATTCGGAGTCCAATGAGATCATATACCGTCATTTTTACGGGTGATCGGTGAAGCTGCGTTTGATCATGGCTCGATGGGCAGCTCCATTAGAGACGGGGTAAGCGGGTCCACGAATAACCACTTTGGGTGGTGGTGCAATCGGGATGCTGGACGGAGAAGGAGAGGACGCAGGTGTGCTTTCTTTCACTTTCTCATTGTTTTTCTGCGCTCGAGTAGCAACACTAATCATATTAATCTCGTAAACCTGAGATGAGGAAGATGGTTGGGATAAATCATGGTTTTCAAGAGGTGGGGTTGTAATAATGATAGATCTTGGTGAGGCGGGGACAGATGGTAGAGGAGAGGGAATGGAAGCTAAAGGTCTCTCCCTTCGTAAGTTGTCTTTCTTAACCTTTCTATCTGGGAGAGGTGACTCCATTTAAGGATGGTTTTTAAAGCTTGCAGATCCCTCCACATCATGTCCTGGTGTGCGGTGATAAGCGCAGATTTTAGACTCATCGTAACCTATAGGGTGAGGTTTAGAAGGGTCATAAGGTCTAAGTGGGGGTAGAGAAATGGTCACATTCTCCACCAACATAACAAGGATTTTGGCGTAAGATCCTTTGAGTGGGTAAAAATCGAGAGGAGGATGAGGGCATTGGTTGTGCGGGTTTCGGTAATGTTTGGGTGTGGCTGGTTCGTACGGGTGGTGGTTTAGCCAAGGGGTGTTGACATGTGGTTTTCACCAAACGTGGTTTCTTTGGCGCAGGAGCTACGTTCTGCTGGTTAGATGATGAGGCTACGATGACGTGGTAGCGGGAAACAACTACTGAGAAAGGGGAGTGACAGAAAAATAAATCCTTCGATGATGGAGTTTGTTTAGGGTTGATGGGTGGACAGATACGTGGGGTGATAATGTTGATATACCCTTAGATCTCTCGTATAGGTGCATAGGCGTGAGGTCGTTGTGAAGAAAACGCAGGAGGTATGATATATTGATGCAAGGTGGAAGGATGAGTTCCCAATATGGAAGGTAGGTGTGACAATGATGGTTTTGATTGTGATAGAGGCACGGATTGAGCTTGTCTTCTAGGTGGCGGGGCGGCTTTATTCTTGGATAAATCTAGTCGCTTAGGCGGGTGTGTTAGACTAGGTATGGGTGAGGTCCCAAGTGTAGGGGGAAGGTTTGGTTAGATTAATAGAAGTGGATGGGATACTTGATATAGATACGGGGTGAGAATGAGGACATAGGCATTTTGAGTTTCGTAAATGCTTAGGATATATGGTAGAGGTGTCGGGATCGGTCATCTCGCATTTGAGTAGAATAAGGGGTACTCAAACGCTCCCATAGGATTCATCTATCTTCTCGGAGAATGACAAATCTTCAGTTTGAATTGTAAATTTGGTACTAAGAATGGTGGGTCAGATTCCACCTCCACCGTGGGTGTGATACAGGGGTAGATGAGGTAATCGTATCAATAGATATTAAGAGGTCGACTGTTGTTGAAAAGATTTAGCAATGAAGAACTAATAGGTAAGAGGGCATGTTCGAGAGGATCTGTCATGGTTAAAGAATTTGGTGATGTCGGTGCAAGAGATTTCTCGTCTAAGGATGTCAAAAGGAGTGGCGTACCTTCCTCTTGTGCAAAGAGCGCGTAGAAGGGGAAGTCCGGGAAATAGATAGATTAGATAACATCCGTCATAGCCTTGTAGGGATGTGGTATAAGAAGACTCATTGATAGGAAGAGAAGTTCAAGCGGTTAATTCCTTTATGGGTAAAGGAATGATTTCACTTTGGCTTGATGGTGGTAAAGGAGGTTCGGGCCTGTGTTAGTGAAGAGGCTTGATTCAAAATTTTCTCGATAGAGGCTTTTGGCCGGGTATCAAGACTCGCATGGATCTCATGAACACTCTCCTCAGCCTAAGATAACCCGGTTTACGTTATCATTGGAAGAGTGATTCGGGAATGGTTTGTTGAAGATTTTCAAATTTCGGTTGGCGGGGGGGCATTAGGATTATCGAGGTTATATCCTCACATCAACCATTTCCCCGCACTATGTTTTTCAACATCTTGCGCTTTCATGACTATGTCCTTTTACACGGTGAAAGTTACGTGTCATTTTCTTTGTCAGAAGGTATAGCACGAGTGGAGTCAAACCCGAAGTGAGGTTTAACAGAGGCAAGGTGATAGCTCCTACCTTGAGAAATTTTTCCAAGATGACACCATAGGTTTCTCCCAAGGAGTGTAATTGATGGGCTCGCTTTATACTTATAGGTGGTTTTTGGTGGGGTATTAGACGGTGGTTGGGATTTGACCATCACCACGTGCATGGCCCCTTTTGATTTTGAAGCTGGTCGATGGGTGAGGATTGGTGAGGTTTGTTGGTGGAATCAAGAGTTCGCAAATTGGGGTTTTTGTTACGCAACCGCAATTTCTTCTTCCTCTAAGGCTCGAATTTCTAGTTTCCAAGCCATGGTAAAGGCCTCATCAAATGTGCGGAAAGTTTGAATTTGAAGAGTAGGAGAAATGTGCTTAGCACATGCCCACGTGAAAAGTTCGATAAGTTCACCTGAGGCAAGGCATATGTAAGTTGGTTGATAAGGCCGCGCCATCTTCCGATGAAATCTACGATAGATTCGCCTTCAATTGTCGAATGGCATAAAGGTCGGTGATGGATACTTTCTTAAGAATGTTAATGGAGAAGTGATCCAAGAAATATTGGGCTAGTTGGTGATGGATACTTTCTTAGCAATGTTAATGGAGAAGATTGAGTGTCAGGTTAAAGCACTATACCACTCCAAGGCGGGGTCCTGATAAGGACATGGGAAAGGTGCGGAGTAACAAGGCATCATCATGAGCGATCAAATAACAAACATGTCTAAATGATCGCAAGTGTTGTTGAGGGTCCTCTTTACCGTTAAAACGGGTAAATTTTGGTAACTCCCATTGAGGAGGATATGAATGAAGGGGGACGTAAGGGGTGAATGGGCTCCCGAAAAACTTTCTCGTATGTCAAGGCGCTAGGACTTCAAATGTGCCTCCAGTTTTGCATTTTGTCCATCATCTGCTTAATTAAATCAAAAGAGTTGGATGAGATGATGGTGTGGTTGTGGTAAACGAGGCAAATTGGACCAAGGACCACCGCTAGACACCGGAGGGGTTAAGTGTTGATAAGGTGTGGAGGATGAATATGTTGAGGCAACCGAATAGGGATGTCCCATATAGATGTTGAGGTCACCGGATACGTGTATGGGAATGAAAAGGTAGGCGGAGCTTGAGAAGGAAATCTCGTGTGGATAGGTGGCAGAGAGCAAGTCATGAACGGAGCAATGCAAGAGAGATGAGGTAGGGGCATTGGCGGTAATGATATGTGAGGTCCGAGATTAACCAAAGGAGAGCTAACTCGAGCCGTATGAACCTCCGCCGCCGGATTGGGAGACGGGCTAGAGATGCGAAGCAAGGTAGTGTTATCAAAGCGGAGTGGGAGCTAAATGAGCAGCTATACTAATAGGCATACCAACAAGGAGCTGACCATCAAAGGCGATACGTGGGTATGAGACAAATAGTATCAGACAAAAGCTAGAATTAGCCTCCGTAAACTTGGCAAAGTCCTTATCTCCCACAGAATTTTAGGAACCTCGCCGTATCCGTAGGATTCCCACGCAATGTGAAGGGGGTGATTCAGCAAAGAAACAGAGCAAGCATGTGAAACCATGGTGGCGGCTTGCTTTCGAGTGATAACAAACATGGACAGGAGTTCACAAAGTAGGGTTTCAATCATCAGAACAGAAACAAACTCGCATCGGTAAAATTGGTAGGTCGCTAGTTTGTCGAATTGAAAGACAAAGAACCGATATCATATCGGCCTAGTAACCGATGTCGGTTATATATATAGCCGACGCCGGTTAGGTAACCGATGCTCTGGCAAGAAGTCTCAGGCTAACAAGATATAAAAGGTCATTAATTTGATTTTTAACAACGTTTAGTATACTTGTCCAATTATTGATCACAGAAGACAGAGTAAAAGAAAGAAAACAGAACTAAAAACAAGCAAGATGCACACGCAAATCCAGAGATTAACCCTAGGGTTAATTTTAATTATTGTGGGCTTATGCCTTTAGACGTAGAATGATGTCAGAATCCTAAACAAAAGACTTACGGGAAATGTCAAGTTTGTTTTGGCTTATAAGGTTACCTCAATCGGGCGGAGGAATACCGCAGAAAAAGGGGGTTGTTTGAGCTGTTGTGTTAATTGTGAAGTGATTCGGTATGTGTTGTGCAGTGAAAGTAAGATTAATTTCCTGTCAATACCGTGGATATCACCCCCACGTGTACGACACTGCTACTTAATCTATGTTCACTAGAATTGGAAAACAACAAGCAGAATGCAATGCACGTGTTTTAAACCCAAATTGAAAATGATATTCGATGAAGCAAAAGAGATGTCTTTCACTAATGTGAGATGTAAAAGCAAAGCAAGTTCTTTTATCAAAATAATATAAAACCTTGTGAATATCTTTTAGAAGAAGAAAACAAGCAAGTATACTCCTATATGAAAGCAAGCAAGAAAGAAAGAAACCCAAAATGGGTCCCACTCTAAGCGTGCCAAAAATGTTTCACTTAATGTTTCGACTTACGGGGAATAGATTTGCTTCTATCCTTTCATTCCTTTTAGAAACAGATAAGGGTTAGGGCTAGGAGGAATACCTGTGGAATGTCGAGATGGTGTGCGCGTACCATAGAGGAAGATTAGGTTGACTACGAAGAACTCCTTTTTGTCTTGGAAGGACTACCTACAAATAAGAACACAAGACCACAAGATTTTGATTAGACAATAAATGAGGAAACTACCTTGGGCCCAGGAAATATAAAACTTCCTTTCGAAGGTGGTCAGCTTCTCGCTAATATGAATTAAAACAAAAGACCAGTAAAATATCAATCAAATTACTTCGTTTGGAATGTATAGGGAAAGGCTGATTTCTGATTGTAGAAACTGGGTAACCGATACCGGTTTCTGGTAACCGATGTCGGTAGGGTTTAGGATCTGTAGGTTGGTTGTTTTTGTTGTTTGGTAGCTGTGTTATTTGTAAGGCTGTATATGGGTGATATTAGGAAATAAGGTGATGAGAGGTAGATGAATGATAGTTAGATGTAATATGCACGCTGGGTAGTGGATTCAGGGATGGATTTATGAGGACTGTGATTCAAAAGGCATAAGAAATGTTATAATAGAGGACATGCAAGATGTGACTTACTGGTTTTGACGAAGATGCAAGCTGATCTCCTTTGCTGTAAACACTTCTGGTATCTCCACTCGTCTCTGCTCGGTCAAGTGAAGATCTGGACTCTGTTCCTCGCTCCCAATGATCTCTGTTGATTCAAAAATCCTTCCACCTTGATCCAAAAAGAAATTCCGATCCCTTGTTTTTGGTTTGGGGAGGCCATTTACAGGGAACCGATGGCGGTTACGTAACCGACGGCGGTCGAGTAGGAACCGGCATCGGTAAGGAAAAAGTAGGCTATTTTTAGTAAAATAGCCCACCTTCCCTGCTTTTCTCCCGAGAGATTAGTTGCGGGCTTGGTCAAGTGACTAGAATGTCGGTTTTGGGTGCGAGAAAGGGGTCCTTCATCATGGGTGTAGGTGTAGACCAAGTTTTAGGTCTTAATTAGGTTAGTTTAGGATTAGGGCTAGGTCATGATGAGGTGGCAAAATAAGGTGGCAGGTGAGGTGATGGGGATTTATCAATTACAAGGTAATTAATAAATAATTGTGTAAGGTTTAGGTAATGAGGTTAGGTTGCGAAATGGGATGCGGGTCACAAGGGGTCGTAAGACACGAATTTGTGTCTACATTATCTTAGATCATAACTAGAGACTTAAATACTCCTCTTTTACATAGGAAATACAAATTGGGGCTAATTATAGTGCTAACAACATGGATTCTTTTATTGAATTTATTAGACAAGGTGAGTTCTTTGACTTTGATCTTCATGGAGCTTCCTTTACTTTATCAAATAGAAAGATTGAGGGAAATCAAACACATATAAGAATAGAAAATATGTTTGGATTTATAGATTGGATTTCTCATTTCAATGAATTTTACCTGATGGCCCTTCCTAAGGCTACATCTAATCATTTCCCATTACTTCTAAATGCAACTCAATTTCAAAAATCTAAAAACCCTCCTTTTAGATTTTAGTTAGCTTGGCTTCAAAACCACAATTTAGACAAACATATTGAGGAATGGTGGAAGCCTTTCATTTAGGGCTCTGCCATGTATAGATTTACTAAAAATATCAGTTATGTTAAAAACAACTCAAAGCATGGAAAGTAAATATCTTTGGTGACATTAGGAAAATAAAGGAACTTGTATCTCAAAATATTGTTGAAAACTCAACTAACAAGTGCCATATTTCCTTCTTTGTCCCAACAAGAGTTATCACTTCTTAGTGATTTTCACAACACCCTTGTTGAGGAGGAGATTTACTAGAGGCAAAGATCAAGGGAAATTTGGTTACAACAGGGAGATCGTAATACTAAATTATTTCATGTTACTTACTAAGCATAAAAGTAGAGATAAGATTAAGGAGCTTCGCGATGAATGAAAAGTATTTGAATAATGAGGATACTATTGCAGCTGAGTTGGTCAATTTCTATTCTAGTCTTCTTCAAGAAGAGGTTCCTCCTTGCGAGGAAGATAGCCTTGAAATGTTGCAACATGTTCCTAAGTTTATTTCTGATGACATTAATACTAAGCTCACACAACCTTTTTCTATGGAAGAATTTAATAGAGATGTCTTTGACATGAAGGGAGACAAGTCTCCTGGACCAGATGAATTTCCTGTAGCTTTTTTTCAATCTTATTGGCATATTATTAAGTCTAATCTACTTGATGTTGTCTCTGAGTTCCAAAAGAATGAATTACTCTTGAAGGAATGGAACAATATTTTTTGGCTTTAGCTCCTAAGGCCTTGGGATCTAAATTGGTCTCAAATTTCTGACCTATTAGTCTTTACAATACTTCTTACAAGATCATCACTAAATTGTTGGCCATAAGACTAAAACCTTTAATGGATAGATTAATCTCATAATAACATAATGGTTTCTTTAGAGGACGAATAATTCAATGTGGGGTGGTCAAGGTACATGAAGCCATACACACATCCTTTCATAGCAAAATGACATGAATGAAAATTAAACTTGATATGCAAAAGGCCTTTGATTGGGTAAGCTAGACTTGTCTTCTAAAAGTTCTTAGAAATTTTGGATTCTGTGATAAGTGGTGCTCTTGGATCCATAGTTACATCTCTTCTCCTCGGTTCTCTATTTTAATGAATGGTACTCCAACTGGTTATTTCTCCAATAATAGGGGGGTTACATAAGGTGACCCTTTATCACCTTTCTTATTTATCCTCATGGCTGACACTCTTAGTAGAGCATTGGTTGCAGCTAAAAGCTCTAAATTTATATCGGGTATTACCATCACCTCTAAGGTACCTGCAGCTACTCACAGCTTGATTCACATATTATACTCTTTTGTTGTGTGCAACTTTGGTTGTGGAGGCTAGAATTTTGAAAATAATCTTGAACTATATTATCAATATGCCTCCAAACAACTTATTAATTTCACCAAGAGTAGCATTGCTTTTATAAATATTCCTCCTAGTAGAAAAAGAAAGATTGCGGCCATATTTGGATGCAACATTATGGATCTTCCATATTCTTACTTGGGGCTCCTCTTTTTATAATAAGATAGTTTAAAAATCTCTGGAATCTAGTTATTGAAAGATTTCAAATGAAGCTTTTGGTTGAAAGATTATGTTCTCCAAGGTAAGCTTCAACTCGGTTAAAAACTCTATAAATCCTTCCTATATATTTATGTCACTTCTCAAAATTCATTCCCTGTTACTTCTTATTCCTTGTTGGGTATTATCATCCTAAGAAGGTTGCAGAGATCAATCTAGATGCAGATCTTGACACCTCAAGAACCTTATTTCTACACAATTCATACAATTCCCAGTGCGGAAGATACTTACATTTGGCCACTCTCCCCTCAACATTCTTTTCAGTTAAAGTGCCTATCTTTCTATCCAATTTCCATCTTGGGGCCCTCCACTAAAGAAATTTTCGATCCCACAAGTTATTCCCAAAATTGTATTTTTTTCTTGGCTTGTCTCTCGTGACTCATTCCTCTCAAGAGAAGATCTCAAATGTAGAGGCTATCTCTCCCAACTCGATGTGTCTTCTTCCTTAGTTCTTTGGAAACTTGTGCCCACATTATTTTTCCTTACCCTTTCTCTTACTCCCATTGGAGCCTTGTTTTGGGGTTTCTTGGGTGTTCCACTCCTCTCTTTTGGATGTTATTCTTCAATGGAAATCCCCATTCAGTCATCCAATGTCCTCTCTATCTTGGAAACTCCTCTTATTACATACGATGTGGAATATCTGGAAAGAGAGGAATAAAAGAATATTTAAGGATCAGACTCAAGATCTGTGGTAGGTTTTCTTGGGAGTGGTTTCTGGATTTCAAGAGAATTTAAACTGCTTCATCTAGAAGCAACATAAGTAGAAAATATCCCTTAATTTAATTGATCCTTGGTATAATAAACTTCACATTTCCTTGGATCCATCTTCCTCCACTACAGCTAAAGAAAATACCTTTTGGTCCCCCCTCCTGTTTTTTGGCTTAAATTTAATGTTGATGGAGCTGCAAAAGGCAATGCTAGAGCCTCGTGGGGTGAGGCTATTCTTAGAGATAATCTAGGTAAACCATTAGCTATTTCTATAGTTAATTTTTGCACAGGAGTAATCATAGAGCATAAGACCTGGCTATTCTCAAAGGGATGGAGTTGGCTCTCAAAATTGTATCTAGCCAACTTATAGTGGAAAGATATTCTATCAACATGGTCTGTATCCTCAATTTAAAAGATCTTGTAAGTTGGAATATAAGCAACATAATTGATGACATCCGCATCCTACAATCATTCTTCCAAAATATCATCTATCAACATATTTATAGGGAAGGAAACAAAGTTGTTGACTTTTTGGCTAACTTGGGGGTGTTATCTGATGATCAACAGATATGGATTGGAAATTTTCCTGGGAACCTACTCTTTTATTGGAAAATGATTCTCAACCAAATATTAGATCTTTTATGGATATGTTTGTTATTCCCATCATTGTTGTTGTTGCTTTATCTTGTGTCAGCAAAGAAAATATCCTAGCCTTTCCCACAGCCCTCGGAGAAAGAAATTATTTCACAACATTACCATTTATTTTTATGAAGAGAATTGTGTGTGCGAGATGGATTTATTAATTATATCTCATTCGATGTAATTTTTAAATTATGGAAGTCTTTTCACAGATTACCCTTTGGCACGAGTGAGCGATGGGTCTGGTAGAGCTAATGGTCATTTCTTAAATCCCCTTGGCATATTGTTTTAATCTCTGGTTGCTTTCTGTCTTTTCGAAATGGGGGGCTCTCTTTGCAGAGTTTAGCCTGCTAGTTATGATGAATTACAGAAGGACCTAGATGTTTGGAAATTACTGTAGGATAAGGGGTTTACTCCTTTCATGGAGTGGCTTTCTAGAAATGTTGTTAGAGTTTCTAGCAATATCGTCAGATTGTGGAAGAAGGGAAAATTCAAGGTGAGTCAAACTAAGTTTGAGATTTCAATGGACTCCATTTCCACCGCCATTGTCCTTCCTGCCATTAGTAATATTTACTTTAAGTGATTACTTAAAGTTGAACTAGGAGAATTTTTATATCAAGGGGACTAACTAAGAAACTACTATCCTAGTTACAAACGTGCCTCTCTTCCTCCCCCGTGGGACTGAGTAATGGAGCAGATTATGAGATACTTCACGTTAGAAAGGAGTTACAAATTGATCTACGTTCTCTGGTTCTTCCTTCTGGCCTATTTTCGCCATGGAGAAAAAGTAAATTTGACTAATTTTATGTTTTAGTCTCTGAAATTGTCAATTAAGAAAGCTCACGAAGATAAAGGTCCTCTCATTCATCAAGGTATCCTCTTTCTGTTATTTAAATTTTCTACCTCCCTGGAGATTTGACTTGCTTTCCACCTAATTCTGGAAATCATTTTCATGAACTCCATCCTCATCCTTCCGTCCCTGCCCCTTCCTATCACCTCCGTCACTTCCTCGAGCCCCCGCCTGGCTCTGACTTTTATTTCTTAATCATAGGCCACCGAGATGGTGTTTCCCCTATTTCTCCTTCTCCGCTTTCTTTCCATTCTCCCCACCCTACTAGTTCTCCTCCAGTTGTGACTGACTGTGCATTGTATTCTCCCGTCCTTTCTCTGACTTCTGCCATGGGAGTTGGTGCGACGTCTCTTGGTCCCTTGGATGATCAGGAAATTTCAGAGGTTTTACTAGGACTCTCTAATGTGTATTCAGATTCTCCTCCTCCTAATCCTTAGTGTTTACCTATCATCCTGGGTGTGGAAACTAATATGACTGAAGCTTCGGATGTCTATCTTGATACTACTCCTTCGGCTGCACATGATGCTGACACGGTTAATATTATTTTCAATGTTTTGGAGAAGCTCAACAGGTCCTTTCCTTTTATTAAATACTAGAAGGAACATATTAATAAAGCATGGGAGTACTTTAAGGCTGACTGTATAGAGCTCATCAATCTGGATAATACTATGGCTGATAAGAATCCTAATAATGCAACCAAAGATGTAGCTGTTACTCTAAAGAAGATACTTAATATGTAATCCATTTTCGGATTCATTATTTTTTACCTTTTCTTGTCTTCCGACATATTCTTTGTAAAATTTACTGATATATTTAACCTAATGGGCCTTTTGTAAGAGGATGTGGGTACTTTCAAAACTCTCAAGTTTACCCTTTTTAAAACAAATTGTTATAAACCAATCGTAGAGAAAGTAATCTTTATTTAAGAGAATGTACTTTATATTTTTTCTACACAATTAAAATTATAATTGGGGTATATTAGATTGGGTTTCATGGAAAAAAAAATCAAAATATATTCAAGCATCCTTCTTTGTATGTAATCAACCTCTTTTGTGCATTCAACTACTTTTTATGGATTCATGATTTATAATCTTTCTTTGTAACCTCTAATTTTTTGTAAAGGTTTTGGTAATGGGATTTTGATATCACCTTCAAACACTACTCTATAGGTATTCTCTTTCAAAAAAATGAGCCCTTCTCCACATGCTCTTGCGAAATTAAATTTATCAATATTGTTTAAATTTCTCCCCTCAAACATTGCTTCCTCACTTTAATCGATTTTGGAACATCAATTTTGATCATCAAAAATGCCCATTTTCTTTCGTGTTTATTCTACTAGATTCTCTTGCTCCTTCTCTACATATGTTGGAATTCAAGTGTGTTTTTCTCCATTGTATTTTTCATTTCTAAATTTCATAAAAATTAGTAGGATAGTTATCATAACTTAAATTAGTATTTATTTGTCTCTTATTGGGATGCTTGTAGGATTTTTCAAGCTTTCATAAATTTGGAATGTTGAATTATTTATCATTTTCATGATAAATATATCTACTAGTGGTCGCTCCGAGGGGAGCAAATTTACGCCGTGGGGAGCCCGACATGTTTTGGTGCAGTTTGATTTTTTTCAGTTTCGGTGTGGATGTTGTCATTTTAGTCTTTGTAAGACTCAAGCAGGAAAGTTCTGATGTATTTGAAAGCAGCCATCTTTATTGGCAAAGTTTGATTTATTTCGTTTTTATCATATAAAATTTTCAGAAGTTTCAGTTTGAAGCAAAAAAATGAGTCACAGACTATTGTGTCAGTTGCCGATTCCCGATTTGGAATTATCTGTAGCTGCTTGGATTGTGCCTTTTGCCAACACTATCTAAAAACCAGGGATATAGGATCTGTTCAAATCCCTCTCTCTCCATCAAACCCCATTTCCTGAATATTCACAAAAAAGTGCGTATGGGTTCTTCAAACAGTTTCCACTTGCAAAGTTACTCTCAACTACCACTTTCAGTCTGTCAATAACTTTCGTAGGGCCAATATTATTATCTGTATCCAATACTATTGTTACAAAACCAAGGACAACATATATATAGCTGTCAAGATGGTTGAGCTGGGCTAACAGACCAGATTAAGGTTCTCTTCCAAGATGATGTGGATTCAAATCCCACATGTGTACTCCTTTGTAAATGGATTGGAAAACTTGATTTACCAGTCATAAGTTCAAAGGAATAGGAAGTAGCTTTAGGAACAACTTATTTTCAAAGATAATGTACTGATTTTTGTCTTTCAGTCATTGTTTTTAATTCAGAATCAGAACAGTTTTATAACCAACTCACAGAACAAAAGAGATGTTCTGTAGATGCACTGAAATCCACTTACATTCAATTACTCTACTTGAGAATAAAGAAAAGTTTAATAACTAATAGATAACTTCAATCACATCTAGGCAACTTCCCGACATCTGTTTTCAAAGACTATCTGTGCATAAACATTTACAGATGGAGAACACGCATGGAAGATGGGAATGACCTTGGGGTTTAGGGTACACAAGGATCACTTTCTACAGGCTACTCCTTCAGCTTAAGATCAAGGGAAATATGCGCCACTAATGGAGGGATGGAGAATCTCAGATTGTCATTCTTAACTCCCACTGTTATTGTAGGAGATTTGAGCGGGGGGCAGGTTGTAGCACATGAGCTTGCCCACAGTTGGACTGGAAATATTTTCACGAATGTCTGTAATAATCATTATGCATTCATGAAGTCTTAGGAGGAGAAACATAGAGGAGACATTAAAAGAAAACGTTCAAGAAATTTTGTTTTGTGGAAATTAAAAAAAGATTGAATTTAAAGCATGAAACTTTTACGTGTGCATTCAATAATCGAAATGATTGCTACACACTCATCTTATGTTAGCTAATGCATCAGTGCATGTATCAAAGAAATATAATGATAGACTATCTGTGATTACTATGTAAGAGTTTAATCTTAAAAATATTGTATCACATTTACATCACATAAGGAAAAAGAAAATAAAAAATAATTAAGGGTGAATTCATTGCACATTAGGTCTTAAATTCAAAGCATGAAACTTTTACCTTTTCATTCATTTAATGAAAAATGATTGCTGCACACTTTGGTACCAATCATTACATAAACTACTTAGAATTACAACCAATTACACCAAAACTTTAACTAAAACAAAGAATGCATTGACATGGAACAATTGTTGTTTTTAAGATTCTATCTTTATTTTTCGTCTTCAAAAACCATTAATGTTATCTAGGGGTTTGAACCTCAGATGGGCACAAGTTTATTTGCTTCAATTGGGTTTTTATGTAGCCAGCTGAAGTTGGCTTTTCAATTAATTGGGTGAAGGGAAGTAAGATTGTAATGTTGAAAGGAATGCTTTCAATTGATTCTGATTTACCTGATATGAACTTTGTATGATGTAGATGTCAGTCTTAAGGGCCAAGAAGCATATTTAAACAACATTTTACTTCCAATGCTATGTCTAAAATAATGCTGAAACTGAAAGAGTGGACTGGCTATCCTTGTGAATGTATGCTCGTGAAAATACAGGCCTGTAATAGAAAATGAAACCGTTAGTTGTAGTTGCAAGTGTTGTAGTGGACATATATACAAAATGTGGAAGCATACAACTGACTATTATGTCAGTCAAAATTCCTCCATCAAGAGGATGCTGACAAAGGTTGTGGAATTTGGCTTTACATCTGCAATTGCAGTTGCGCATAAATGTTTATAAGTAATTACAACGCATTTTCAGAAGATTCATTTTGGACATATCCTATAATCGTTACTGTCCACGGTAGTACTTTTTTTAGGCATTCTGTTTAACAGTTCACGTGCTTTGTTTGATGTGGATACCATGTTCCAAAGCTCCCATTTTGGCACAGGCTGGGATTATGTTGGAAATGTAGATTGATTGGGTTGAAGACCTGTTTGTTGCATATGGTGGAACATTGTAACTGCCTTGTGAGGATAACCATGTGTTCTATATGCTACAATAATTTGTATTGCATGAGAAATTGACTCCTTCTTTCACTTGGGCAAACTCTTTATGGGCATCTATCAAAACTCTGATAGGAACATAAGATCAAAAAACACCTGCATCAACCTCTTTGAATACCAATATAAAATCTCCCGGCATTTTCCATCAGTCTTTTCCTTTGGAATGTATTTTCTTAACATAACTTGCAGCAGGGTAAAAGACTTGCTAAAACAAACTCAAACACAAAGGGTAAAAAGACTTGCTAAAACAAACTCTAGAGGCTGTTCTACCTTGTTTCCTGTGTCCAACATCAGTTCTGCTGTGATCAGTAATTGATCTTCTTGATGTTGCATGATCCAATTTCAATCAGGAAATCATTAAGTTGATTATTCAAATCCCTTGGTGGGCTTTCACCTCTTCTTTCACCCAACTCTGCTTCAACTGGGTTAGTATCAACTTTTTCCTAGCTGTCCTGACCTATTTCTGGTGAAATAGTTGTGTGATTGTATCTCTATAGAGTGCATAGAAACAGTTCGAATGATATGCAATAATCCACGTCACTACTGATAAAAACACAACATGCAATCCTTTGGGTATCCTTCAACTGGCATGCAATATTGGAACTTCAACAGGTTGGCGAGATCACCAACTCTGATACTACTGAAATACCCTTTGCTCATTTTCCATGGTTTAGTGCTTAAATATTTGTAAAAACGCATGGGTATTTTTCTTTAAGAGTTTTCAGGAGGTTTGGACTAATTTATTGTATGTAACCAATTATCTACAAATCTATAATCAATTATCTGCAGTCATGAATTGAAGAAGCACAATAATTCTGAAGTGGATGGTTTAGGTGGGGATTATAAATAGTTAAATTATCATGGTAATCAAGGCTCACAAATAAATTTCAATTGCAGCTATCACCGAGGAGTGTCCTTTCTGGCCTCGTCTTCTTATCGTGTACAATTATGAAGTCTGCATTCTGATGTTTGTGCTATTTTTTTTTGAACGAATTCAACGAATGGGCGGAATTGTGACTAATATTTGGCATTAACTGGAAACTAACAGAAGTTCATATTCATGATTTAAACAGGCATGCACCTTTGCTTAATTAATTACATATTTATTAACAAAAAAAGAACAACAGTCATATGTCTGATCTTGACTGTAAATCAAAAGTGCTTCTACCATAATTATATAGTTCGTGGTATGTATAATGGGGGAGTACAAGTTTTTTATTGGGGGTGGTTTTCTTGTTGCTGTGGTGAGGGGGTGGGTTTATAGTACTCGATGTAGAATTTTTCCCTGAGAATGTGGATAGTCTCTTCACTGGCAATGGACGCTTGTTGTAGTGCAATTTGTGCTTGTTGTAATGCTTGTTGGGTATGCGACAGTGCAACGATTGTGTTGTTGTCTACAGTCGTAGCTTATACATTGTTCTTCGACACATTCAGGTAGCAACTGTTGTATGCGGGTACAATTTGTTGTGATTCGGGTTGCTATGTTGTCGAATGTGGTCACCATGTTTAAAGTACCTGCAAAAGGGGGTGGACACAGAATATGTTAGAACCGTATTTAGAGGGGGATGGACTGTATTCAGATTTGGGTTTGTCTATTTTACATTATTAGAGCAGTGCATAGAAATCATATAAAATTATGTAAAGATATGTGAATTTAAGTGGGAATAATAATTTGAGAAGCCCATTCAGTCCTATGAATAATTACACTTTAACCATTGCATAAATTCTTTATGATTTAGATTAAATGAAGAAGAATAAAGAGAATGAATGAGGGGTGTAATCAGCTGTACCTGGTATTTCAGGGGGAAAGAAATAGGTGGAGTACATATAGGTATTTGATAAGCAGATTAAAATGTTGTTTACCAAATAAACCCAAAGAGAATGATTAAAAATATGAAATATGTAAAAGGAGCTTCAAGCATAAAGGGGAATGAAATTAAATAATATAAGAACTTTTTACTGAGCTATGTAACACATGTAGGGAATGAGAGCTTTTGATAATAGTATTTGGCCTTTTGGGAAGAAGTTAAATCATATAAGAAGTTTTTTACTGAGCTGCGTAACACATGTAGGGAATGATATCTTTTGATAAAAGTATTTGGCCTTCTGTACTATGAGAGAATATCATCGGAAAAACTATGTACAGTATTCAATCAATCTGGAATGTTCAGGATGCATTGGACAAGCTATTAAAGGCAATTCTTAGAAAGATCTATAGTATATACAATGGGGAATACTTAAGCTTGTGGAAAATTCAGCCGAAGAAGAGAAACACCTTTAGCTAGGATCCTTTCAGAAGGTACAAAGTGAATGCCTTGTATATGAATTTTTGAAGCATGTCATTGTAAGCTTTAGCTTTTATTTTCTTTTGTGTTGTTTGAACAACTACAATGGTTTGTTGTAGGGTTTGCTGTGCCACTTCAATTTGCTTCTGTGTAGAATACATGGTTGTGATGGTAGCTTCATCGACGGATGCAGCTGTTTCATACTGAGAGGCTACATATTCGCATAACAGATAGTCCAAGAGGTTGGCATCAATGTTTGTGTGGGCAACTAGTGTGGCAAAGTTGTCTTCCATTTGAAAGTGTCCTACAAGTAAAATTTGAGCATTAGTTAGCAAAATTGAAGTGCTAATTTTAGCTCGAGGATTTTTTTAGATAAATTATAAAAAGAAAGTAAGTTACTATGTGGAGCATAGTTGTAAGTAATTTTAAAAAGCAAGTTAAGGTTAGATGAAGTATTGAATCAACAACAGAGTAGGTGAATTTTATGATAGGTTTGTACTTATGTTGGAGCTAGAGGTAGGATGTGTTGTAAGTATGCTTCTGCTTGTAACCGGAGTGCAACATGCTTTTCCTCCTGTAGGCACTTGTAATGGGTGTATGAGAATTCTAGGAAAATGCGGAGGTCGGTTAGGGCCCGTACTCGGATAAGGCTATGAAGGTCAGGCCTTGTCGTTCTTTGCGCCCAATGTCGATGCTAGCTTTATCAAGTGTCAGGCCTTGGGCTTTATGAATAGTTAGGGCCCATGCCATTTTCAAGGGTAGTTTTCGGTGGTTAATGCTTCTTGTTATAGGGGGGATTGGTATGTATGTAGGATGCACCGGGTCCCAGGCCGGGCCTTTGTAGCTTGGAAAGTCGACTACGACATACAAAGGCAAGCTTGGGGGAGTGGTTGCTTGATCGTACAACATAGAGATAACCTGTCCCTGTGCACCATTGACAAGGCCGCTTTCTACCCAAAGATTTGTTGTCAACATTGCTTGTTCACCTTCACAAAGCAATAGGTTGACCTCTAATTGTGTGTTACTACTTTTCCCTATGTCAGTTTGTTGGACTGTTCAGCTGTAGCTATAGCGATTGGAGTGTTGAGGGCCCTCATTCTGTATTTGTTATGTACGGATACTAATGTGTTTGTAGCATAAAGGTGTGTTGCCATTTGAAAAGTTGCTTGCTCTGTAGGGTTGATATTTGTAGGAGTCCGTGACATTAGTAGATTCCAGTCATCCTCTGTAGCAAGGGCATTTCTGACATTTAGTAGTAGATTCCGAAATTTTGATTTGCAGGTGTGGCTCCTTGTTGGCGGAAGTTAACAGTGAGTGTAATTGTATTCCTGAAAAGTGACCACAACATATGCCCGTAGGTACTTGGAACGTATAAGGAGTATCTTTAATTGGAGGTAACTGGGCAAGGTCTCCAACCAGAATAATGGAACGCCCTCCGAAAACTTTGCATCTACAGGTGGGGAATGCTTCCTGTAGGCGGCTATTTATGTTGGACAACAGTTTTGGGCCAATGAAACTCATTTCATCGATTAGTATGTATTCCACATCCACCATAGCTTGTTGGAATGTAGCGAGGGTTTGGCCTCGAAGAGGAGTAACTTCAGCTATAGGTATGTGTAGCCCAGTGTGTATTGTTGTGCCAGAAATGTTGAATGCCACAGTCCTGTTGGAGCTAGGAGGAGTAAGCGGTTGGCATGGAGTGCGGTGCATGAGTAGAGCACCCTTGAAATTTCCCGGATCAAATGTGATTTTCCAGTGCCATCTGTTCCTTGTATTATCATGTACAATGGATTTTTTTGTTGTGCACTTGCATGGTTTAAGATTCTTTGTAAAGCATCTTGTTGTTCTGGTGATAAGATACAATTATTTGTAGTAGGTAGGAAGAATGGTGCAGCTATTTTAGTGGTTGAGCGAGCAATGTCTATGAAATCTCCCCTATTTCATGTAAGCGGTTACCGGTAGTAGCTTGTGGCCACTTGTGTGCAAGATCAAAATCACACTTCCCAAGTATGCCTAGGTCACTGATGCCGACAACCCCTGTAGGATGCAAGCTTGAGAACACCTCCCATTCGTCCATTTGAGTTGTGGTGGGCACATCGCATTCACTCTCAGAGCTGGTGGTGGGGTTGCTAACTATTTGGTGGGGGGTTGCCCGGTTTACGTGCCATGCTTGGTAGGTTAGAGAGAATGTAGCCCACAAAGCTGGAGTGTTTCTGGGCATGTGCCAATGTCAGATGGAATACAATGAAAAGTTTGTACAAGAGGAGCTCTGTGAAGCAAAAAGTGTTGTATGAAGGTGAGCTAACAACAGAACAGGTTATTATTCACGGAAAAGACTCTAACTATTACTTTTTTGGCATTCTTTCCATGGTTGCGCTTTCCTACGCTTGTCATAGGCCCATGACCGAGTGGCTTCTATTAAACAATAGTTGTCTAGGGCAAAAGCACGGGCTCTGTAGGCATCTATAAATGGTGTTGTATAATTTTTGCTAGAATTGCTCTTTGAAATTTGCCTGTAGATGGTTTTTCCCACTGATAGTGTCACAAACACTCGGCTGCATACGGTAAGTGGTAATTTCAGCAACATGTGGCAAGTTTCTTGTGTGCCTATATCCCGGTCAACAATTGTTTCGGAAAGGAGCTTGTTGTATGTTGTGCTAACTTTTTCCCAGGCTCAGTGGTTGCTGAGATTCTGACAAGCATATGGTGGTATGTTTCGACTTGTGCTCAGATTTGGATGCATATTTTGCTATGTACTTCAAAACAACATGACGTGAAACTACGGGTTAAAGTCAATGTTGGCTGGCCAGGAAGTTAGCATATCTTTGTTGTGGATGTTTAACCTATCATCGTTACGAGCTGGAGTGTAAACTACATGTCCCAGTGTGTCTAGGCATAGTGTCGATACAACTTGTATTGGCCATGGGCATTTGTACCTACACTATAATTGGTTTCCTTTCTTTCATAAGCACGTAGTTGTAGTACATTTTGTGTGGCACTGAACCCGGTTGACTAAAGCTATGTAGTCATTGTTGGCAGGTGCAAGCAGTATTTCTGATGAATGTAGCAAACATGGATCATCTGTCATTGCATGTGGTGTTCGAGAAGCAGCTTGAAAGCTTGGAAGTGGGTTCCAAGCTGTGACCTGCCTATCAAAGAATGATTTTGCAACTTCTACGTCATTGGGGTTTGCCCAGTCTAGGGTGTCCATATTTGGACTATCAGTGAGCCATATGAAACCATGAATATGTGCAGAGCCTCTGTGTTGCCATTCGAACCTGGTATAGTAAGTGTTAGTATGAAACATGTATGGTAAAAGAGTCCACAATAGTTGTAAGCTAAGCTTTGAAAGGTACATTATCTTACCCGTACTAAAAGTCTTTTGTGTGTAGATGTTTTTCTAAGATTTCTTCACGAATATCAGTAAACCTTGCAGCCATATATGTAGATGTCAAGTGCGATATGTAATAATGTTGTGGTTTCTCCATTTTTGGGTAGTAGAAGGGGGGGGGGCAAGCTCCCTGCATGAGGCAAAGGTGTGGTCCGCCATTTAGTATCTGCAGCAAGACTTAGGTGAAAAATAAGGTTGGTGTTCCTAGTTGGGAAATCATGTCGTTAAGTTTCGTTCTCTCGCATTGTGTCCAAAAAGAACGGGTGCCTCTTAGGTGGGAGGCAAACCATAAGACGGCTGGCTATTTGTTCATCCGAAGGGTTTCTAACAATGTGCGGAGGTGTTCTATTGTTGTGGGTGTGTTGTCTTCAATCAGTTGTTTTGCAAAAATAGTGGAAGTGGCTTGGCTTCTATGGCGCATCATAAGATTAAGAAGGAAATAGCAGAAATGAGGATGGCTTCCAAATCGGTTGTCATGGTAGCGTAGCAGATGAAGAGTGTATTCATGCATTTCAATCTCAGAGGTGCGGGCTTGCAGAAACATAGCTACGCCCGATGGGAATAGAGTTGGGAAGGCCATCGAGAATAAACCCTCGGTTGTGTATTCATTGATGGGAACTAAACTTATTTGGGGCCATTTAACTGATGATGGGTATGGGTTTGATGTGGGTCGGCGTAGGCCCTAATTTGGGAAACCTTTGTATCAGTAGGTGGGAGCTTGCAACAAATGATGTTACAAGGGTTGGGTCTAAAAGACTGGGTTCAGCTTCATGTGTGTCAGTTGCTGGGGGGTTTGGGGAATTGGGTTGCTCAAGTATATGGGGTAGGTGTTAAACATGTTAGTTGCTAGTATTGGTAAACTTGAAAGGGTGGCTTCATCTATGATGACATCACTGTAGTATGGGTCGTGTTGGATTTTGTAGGAAAGTGCATTTTGGATATGGGCTCTGCTAACAAAACACTCATAAGATTTTCCTTCCAAGCCTAATATTTTAAGGATTAAAATGTCTAGGGTTTTAGGGTGGTGGGGTAAGAATTGTAGTATGGATGTAATGTCTTGGGGAAACTAATGGTGTGGCTGTACATGTATTGGCCTCCACGGGCATGGGTGACTTGTAATAGTGGGGCTACTCTAGCTATCAGCATTTCCTCTACTTGGGTTAAAATTGATAGCTCTATGGGTTGGGGGCCGGGGTCCATATTATTCCATGAAGAAAAGCGATGTCCTTTTTTTTCATAAGAGCACCTACGACAACTAATTCCATTTGGGGTGAGTCTTGATTGCATTCTTGGGTAGTGTTCCTTGCAAATTGAACAAATTTCACTAGTAGGAGAGATTCTAAGTGGGCTCGAAATGTGTGTTGAATGTCTGTTGAAAGGAGGCAAAGTAGGGTGTTCATCTAGGGTAGCAAGTTGGGGTAAGGGAATGAATTTGGGTTGTTGTTGTTGCGGCGGGATGTGTTGAGGGTGTTTTTGTGAAGTGCGTAAGTTTGGCGTTATTTACAGCTTGTTTATTTTGGTTATAGTGCAAAGTAACGTTGAGCATTTTCCATTTTTTTGATGTGTTAAGGTAATACCTACAATAAGAGAACATGGATGTAAGATTCTGTAAGATATTTTACATTTGTTGTAATTTTACTTTTAATAATAGTAATTGGTGTTAAACAAATTCCCAATCTATAAAAACATAGCCTATATAGCTTATGAAAGTTCACCTGTGTTCCTCAACATATAAACAATGCAGCTCCAAATAAGAGAGCTGAAAGAACACATCACTTGTGAGAGTGAAAGATATGAAAGATAATTTTTTCTTTGGTGCAAAACAAATGGCAGCAACATTCTTCAGTTCATCCACAACATGCTTTGCTTCTTCTGTGGTTGAAATCCAACAAATGCAAAACCCTTTTTAAAATTTGTTATTGTATTCCTCTGCAAGAGCACTTCGGCCACCTCTCCTACCTGGGTAAACACCTTACTACGCCTGGCTCAACATCTTCATAATCATCACACTAACCCTCTGTGTTTTTTATTATTCTTCAGCCTTATATTCTTTCATTTTCTCACCTTTTTAATCTTAATCTTCAAGATTCATTTCTTAGTCACTCTCCACAGCTGGAGTTACATTATTTTTAGAGTGAATTACTAAAAGATAGGATCCAAATAGTACAAGTTCAGTCTTTTTGTTGCACGATTCATAATTCTGATATAAGTTCAATGATGCATGTAAAACCTACTTCGTGACTGAATTGTTTTTTTAAAAGCAGTTGTTTCTCTCGTTTACTTTTTTAATTGTAGATTTGTCTGTCGTTGTGAGTGCTTATGCTTGCTGTAACTTTATTTATAGGCATTTCATTGAGGTAGTTGTATTCTAGTAGTCATGTAAGTAGGACACTTCAGTACACCGACCCAAATCCTCCATTGCCAATAACATTAGCAGGGGTAAAATTGTTTGTAGCAAATTGGAGCTCTCTGTAAGTGAACACCTGGGCTTCCTTGTGTGTTATTACACGGATTGCTATGCAATGTTGATGCCAATTCCACCTAACTCGTACAGGAATATTGTGGAGCTTGGGGAAAAATCTGAATTTGGACATGATATTACTCACATATTGCTTGATGAATATAAGAGACTGCTTTAGTGCAGTCAATTATAATATAGGCAGAAGTAGAATGTTGTTGTGGGTATAGATTTTAATATGATTCTCCAACAATTACAGATATCGGGCACGTGATTAACTCCTTGATGACACATAAATTGAAAACATTTGATGGGCATTGTCGGTGTAAGCAACCCTACTCATGTTGGCGATTTTAAAATGTGTTAAAATAGTAAAAAGGGAGGTGTTGAGCTGTATTTAAAATAGTATAGGTTAGTAAATACAATAGTCATTGGTTATAATGCATGTGTATGACAACTAATAGAACATCAAGAACTAACTGCACATGATTCGGATAATAATGAAAATTAGAACGGAAATGAGATAGAGCATCAAGTTGTTCTTGATCAACATCAATATCTTCATCATAGGAATGTTCATTGTTAGAAGTTTCTAAGGGAAATTGAATAGACTTAAATGGAGGTTTGTTATTGATAGGTATAGAGAATGGATGAATTTGAAATGATTATAAGTAGGAAGTGGGAGTTTAAGATATTGCTAAGATCCAAACCAACCGATATTAGGAATAAAATGCAAAACCTAGGGCCATTATGATTTGGAAGAATAGCTCAAGAAAATACCAAATGATTTGGAAGTTTCAATAGCTCATTTTGAATTGATTGATGTAGTATTGGCAAAGATTTACATAGGTTTGTTTTAGTAGAAGTGGTTAAATAGGATGTTTGTTAATTGTTTGACAAAATGAACAATGCATGATCGAAGAGTTTCAATGTCACATTTAAGGGTGTTTT
Source organism: Taxus wallichiana var. yunnanensis (assembly GCA_018340775.1). Lineage (NCBI taxonomy): Eukaryota > Viridiplantae > Streptophyta > Pinopsida > Cupressales > Taxaceae > Taxus > Taxus wallichiana. The sequence continues at coordinate 968,551,596 of CM031242.1, forward strand.
TTACCTATTGGAGTCTATGAATTGAAGTATATTGAGAGAATTTGCATTGTCAAAGAAATGGAATGGGTTATCCATGTGTGCTCATTGGTTTGTTTGTAAAAATTTTAGCTAATGGTCTTTGGGATCATTTTTTTTAAAGAGTAAAATGTTTCCTAAAATTTGATGGTTTTTTAGCCTTATACTTCATAATTAAGACTGGATTTTTAGGAAAGTAAGGAGGGTATTTTAAGAGAGTTTATTTTTTTCAAAATGAGGTCAATCTATCTATTTAGTTTTGTTTTACAAATTTGAAATTTTTGCAAATGCTCCTTTATCATTATTTTAAAAAGAGGATAAAATGGCACAAGCTAAAATGGGGAGGAGATTTAATTTTTTGTGATTACAATTCTAACTATAATATTTGTTAGGTAATTATAGTTTATTAAATACAAAGATGTTTTTTTGTTTATGTGAATATTGGAAGTAACTTTTAAAATGGTTACACTAAGTATGTTGTAAGCATGGTTATAAGAATTTGTTTTATAAGCAACAATCAGGTCTAGCTAGAATTAGTTGTACAACAATAAAAAGATGGATTGTACACAGAATACTTGTCTTCATATATATACATATATGTACAACATATTACAAACAAGTGAAGTCCTTTTTTAACAAGCGTATATATACAAAATATTTGCAGTTGTTTTTTTCATTTTGTGCCATCTAGAAATGTTGCTACCAGCTCTGTGTGATCCACGTATATATACAAATATTTTGCAGTTGTTATTTTCATTCTGTGCCATCTAGAAATGCTGCTATCAGCTCTGCGTGATCCACGTCTTGTTCGGCAGGAGTCATGCTGTGAACTGTGTAAGAGATTTGTTCCTTTCCTTTATAGGTAGATGGGCTCACAAAGAAAATGAACCTATACGTATGAAACAACACCTGTTTAATAATGTTCCACAAGTCATTTGTACTCCTTGTTGGCTCTTTCAGAGCATTAGCAGGTACCCCAAGCAGGGTTAATGCTACATCATCGAAGGCCATCACCCATATGGTCCCATTTGGTCTTCCACCATCATGTGTAGAGCATATCTATAATCACATGTAGTTGTGGGCAAGTTGCATTTGTTGCAATGCCATGTTGAATCTGGGCCGGAATTTAGCTTTTTTCGGCATTGTTTATTATTAACAAGCCATGAACATGCAGGGTAACAATAGTTTTCCATGTTGAGATGTATAATAGTTGCAACGGTAGCAATTTGTTGGTTAGGACTGGGGCTGGTACAAGCATGAATATCAACAATGTTTTTCTCCACGGCTGCTTGTGTAGTGAGCAGAGCTGTGCTGGTAGATGCCTCAATAGTAGTTAACCAAATTTGTAGTGATTCTGTCTCCAGTACTGCTGGTGCTACAAACAACTGGGTGGAAGGAACTGACGTTAGTGTTCTTCCCCTAAACTCTACGGTTTTAGCTTTTCTAACAGCTAGTATTGGCATTTCGACCGCAAGCTGACCTTGTTGTGGTTGTAAGATGTTGTTTGCCTCATCACAGAGAACTCCCCATAGAGTAATTGTTATGCAATATCTGGTGTGGTCCTTCATAGTGATTGTAGAATGTTGTGTGCTACTTCCATCTGGTCGGGTGCTTGTAGAAATACCAGAGCAAAAAGTTACTGCGCCTAAAACATCCACTGTGGCTCCTAGAGGAATTTTTTGGACTATGCTAATTGGTGTGAAGTGGAAAGTAGTTGTTGGTATGTACGCAGTAGGTTCTGTACAGATCTCTAAAATAGAATCCATTTCTAACATGATTTCCCATGGGTCTGCTGGAATCCCTATAGCCTATCTTAACATATTTGAGCATACCCTTTTAAATTGTGTAAACTGTGCCTTCCTAGATTTTTGCATTGTAAAAATTTGCAGCTTTGCCAAAGCATGTAACATTTATGTCATCACCAAGAGTGTCAATTACATTGAAATTGAGAATCTGGCCTTCTCCTTTTGCATTGTTGTAGTTATGTATTGTTCCTTTGCGAATGACTCTTCCTTCCAATATCCATGCCATATGATATGGATGTAGCTTGTTAATAGTTGTTGGTGTGCCAAGTGCTTTTCTTAGAGTAGTATTTTCCATTTCCGACAAGTCCTAGCACTTTATGGTTGACACTGCCATAAGTGTGTAAAAGATAAGTACCATATACAATGGTGAAAAGTTCTATGAGAATGGTAAAAACTTTTTTAACCTAGAATTGTGAAAATTTCGTTTTAGACTTTCTATACATGCTAGAATCCAAACAGAAAGTGTATTCTGCCTAAACGGTATTTAGTTTCTTTAATGTAAAAGAGAGTAAACCATGAAAATTTTAATGAGAATGTACGCAAAATTTTGAATGAAAATAGCTGCTACTTAGAGTGAAGTGAATGAATTTTATGAACATATATGTTATGGCAGGGTTAAGGGGTTTATACTAACATGCTTTTCTATTTGTAACTGTCCTTAATAACAAATGTTTGTAAATATGTAAACTAACTCTAGATTATGGTTTTTTACACACGGTAGTTATTTGGCAGTAATGCGTATACAATTGATTTGTTAGGTGATTGATGAAGCTTGATCCACCGTTATTGCAAATTGTAGAATTTGTATAGCAATTTATGATACATACAAAGATTAAAATAATTTGTTGTTCACTAAAGGTTTCTATAACTCTGATCGAATTAATTAGAACAAAAAGATGCTTCAATATTGTCCACCGTATCTAATGTTTTTTTACGAGTTAGCATTAAAATATTTATCTAGGTTTCTAGATGTGATTCATATGGATCTAATGTTGTAATGGGGTCAAGATGGAAGCTCGAGATAAAGTGAGATTGAAGGGCAAGTTACAAGATTCTTGGAAATTCTTCATGCCAAATCTGGGTGAGTGTCTCCCAACAGATTTGAACAATGTTGTATGACAATTTGTAAAGGATTATTGATGTTAGAGAAATGAAACAATTTATGTTATCTAAAGTTTGTAGATTGTATTTTAACTCTTCCCATAGTGGCTTCAACCTTGAATAACGTAGTGAGAGCACTGTGCTTTCCACACTCAATCAATGACTATGATAACCTTAATGTTTTGAGCTCAACTTCAATCTGATGGTGGTTGGTCAAGGATGACACACAAAGATAAATTAATGGTCCAAGTTAAAATAAAAATTCATCTCAGCTGCTGCTTACATTTGCTAGCAACAATTACTACTCAAATTATACATAACTATCCACAGACTTTTAGTTACAATTCTATTGTATTTTAGGAGTGACAAAGTTGGGAAGAGGAATTAGAGTTCGTGTCTCTATCTCTTGGGAGAAATGCAGAATGCAATTTAAGTTGGGCTTGAACAGAAAATAGTTTCAGATTCTGTTGAAGCCCCTGGTTTTGAGAAATATATCCAAAAATTGTCGTATTGTGGATAGTAATGGTTGCAGGATATGCCCAAAATGGATTTGTTGAAAATGTCTTGTAACTATTTAGAAACATTCATGCAATTGCAATTGGCATAAAAAACCTAAAAGAAATTGCTACCATGATTCAAATCAATGGTAGAGCTAGGATAAGCAATCGCATGAATAAGCAAACCGCATCTATCCAACCGTAATTTACTCAAGGCAGACATAATTCGCCTTAAGGATGTAGACTAAAGGTATCTGGGCATTACCATATGCATATAATTTTCTGTATTGAATTTAACAAAGTTGGAAATTTTCCATTGAGGGCCACTTCACTCGCACTACATTGGAAACAAAAATTTAGAGATCGAGGATAAGACTAAAAGCAAGTAGAGGCTCTAGAGAAAGAAGGGTAGCCACTTAGATGATTGAGTGAAAACCAAATCTATCCATAAAAATTCACCAAGGAACATAGGGATCATCCGAAAGATGTAAACTTAAGAACTACAAAAGTTCAAATAAAATTAAAACCAAACATTCCAATCTATTTTTTTGCTCGCACATGGTAGACACATTAAATAAAATCAAAACATATAGAATCGAAAACCAAATTATTTGGGATACCAAGCCAAACAATTACATTTACTTATTTATGGTTTGATACTCAATGAACAATGAACCTTATTGACGAAATCTATATGTGGAATTTCCTGAACCAACAAATAGATAAATGCATAATGAATTGGTTCATGCGAAAAATTATGTTAAGAGTCCAATTTCGAGCTCTCCCTCGCAATGATTATCATAATGAATAGATTAAATGAAAAATTATGTTGTCAGTCCAATTTGGAGGTCTGCTCACAAATTATCTACATATACTATGATCTAAGGAAGTAGTAATAGTAGAATGATTGTTATCGCAGTGAGGCATATAAATGTGTCTCGCAACTCAGATTCGAAATACCAACACACCCAATGTGTAACCACACTTGACATTCTTCACATTCAATCATTTTTCTCCATCATCCTCTCGTTGTTCCACAAGACCAATCAACAGCCATAGATTGACCCCTTCTTCTCGTCCTAAACTCAAACATGATCCCCGGAAGACAAGTCTTCTTGAACAAAGGGAATTGTTTTTTCTTCCTAGAAGGAATTTCAAGCCCATCGAATCTTTAATACCCTCAAGTTCCACAATGGTTTTCACTCTCATTTTTTAAAAATATCATATATATTGTAGCATCCTCTGGGAATTCCAACAATTCCGTGGGTTGTGGCTCTTAATGGTCTTTTTCATTAAGAATCTCAGCCATTATCCAGTATCTTAACCTCTTTCTGAATTCTACACTTGGGTGTTTTTTCTCATAGTCTTTCATGAATTGGTTAGAATCCAACAACATTCTTGTTGCATCTACTATCTCCTTGGCCAATCCATTATTTCTAGGCAGATCAGGTTCGAACAAGTTCTGATAAAGCATTTTCAAATCTTCCTGAACTTGATATTCAGTGGCCAAATGTTCAGATTTGTGAAGCATAAAACATACCAGCTCTAGGAGTGCCTCTAGTGGTTTCTTAGACATGGAGCAAAGAGAACATCACTGCTTTATTTAGGTGTGGATTATATTTGGTCCTCCTTGGTTCCTTCCTACAGAAATCTGTTAATATTTTCATTATTAAAGGGACTCGCGAAACAGTAACCCACAACCTCAATAGCTTGGGTCTTATCTCGCAGTAGCTCGCTTCCAATAGAGCCCTCAAACATTGCATTCCATGAGATGACATCAAGTTGAGGCATTTCTTTGAAAATTTTGAAAGCCTCATTAAGACCACCATTTTGTTGATATTCTGCTATCATTGAATTTCATTAGACCACATTTCTTTGAGGTATTTTTCCAAACAGCTTTGTGTGCCCGCCCACACCCCGGTATAAAGCTCCCGTGTTGCCACATGCTAGGGGGATGATGGTAAAGGTTGTGGAGTTCGGATTTGCATATCTTGCAACCATGGCACTCCACGAGAGGACATCTAGTTGAGGTATTTCTTTGAAAAGCCTTAAAACATCATCAAGAAAATCACTTTTTTGAGAAATTTTGTCAAACAGCTTCATGTGCCTTGTGTATTCTCCCACATTTTGCATACATGTCTGGTAGGCCATTTGCAACTATGAAATCTGACAAAAATCCCCTTTGCATTATGTTTTTAACATACATGTTGATAAGGTTATTTTGACAAAATGTGCGGGTAGACAATGCAACGGCACAAGTGGGTAAAGCTGCATAAGGGGACAGTTCATGGGCTTTTTCAACAAGTCCATTTTGTGTATATCCTGTAATCATGGCACTCCTTGAGATCACATCTCTTCGAAGCATTCTATCAAACACTTTACGTGCATTTTCAACAAATTCACATTGTGCATATCCTATAATCGTGGCATTCCATGAGCCCACATTTATTTGAGGCATTTTATCAAACAGCCACGTGCCTTTTCTCCCAATAGCACTCCACAACCATCTCATTTTTTTCCATCGCATGTCCAAATTGCCATCCAACACCTCTAGGCTTGCATTTTTTTTCCCTGGAGGTACTATTTCAGCTTATTGCTTCAGCTTTTTTGGGTACAACCTTGCTTGTTACAGAAACAAAGCCTACAGTCATTTCGCATGCACTTTTTTTTTTTTCCCTGAGGTACTATTTCAGCTTATTGCTTCGGTTTTTTCCGGGTTCAGCCTTGCTTGTTACAGAGGCAAAGTCTACAGGTCAGCTTGCGTGCACCCTGATTTCTCTTGCCTAATTGTTTGTCTACTATTTTTTTATATCAATTTGAAAGTAATGCATTTGAATGTTCATCGGGGAACTGTTATATGTAAAACATTATGGGGAAAGAAGGACAAAATGGAAGCAAACATTAAGACAGCAAGCAACAGTTTAGATCATTGTATAAGAAAATTAATTACCTACAATAGAAAACAAAGAAAATAAACAGCAACGAACATGGAAAAATAGCAAAACAAACCTGTGCACTGAAGGTTTGAAACAGGGGCGGCAGAAGCAAAGCGATAACAGACAAGAATAGAAGAAACCACACATGCAAGCGGAGACCATATTGAAGGGTTTGCAATAATCGACAGGGACAGCTGCAGCCAAAAACGGACACGTAGATCACCAAAGAACCAACACGCGGGCACTCCTCGACAGGCAGGTGAAGCAGGAGGATCTGATGACAAGCAGCAGGAAGCTACACACCGTCGTCATTGGAGACCGAGTGCACTATAGCCTATTTGGGATACCAAGCCAAACAATTACATTTACTTATTTACGCTTTGATACGCAACGAACAATGAACCTTATTGAAGAAATCTATATGTCGAATTTCCTAAACGAACAAATAGATAAATGCATAATGAATTGGTTCATGCAAAAATTATGTTAAGAGTCCAATTTGGACCTCTTTCCTCACAATGATTATCATAATGAATAGATTCAAATGAAAAAGTGTGTTTGTCGGGATCAATTTGGAGGTCTGCTCACAAATTATCTACATATACTATGATCTAACGAAGCAAGTAATAGTAGAATGATTTTTATCGCAGTGAGGCATATAAATGTGTCTGGCAGCTTTGTATCTGAAATACCAACACACCCAATGTGTAGCCACACTTGACATTCTTCACATTCAATCATTTTTCCTCCATCATCCTTTTTTGTTCCACAAGACCAATCAACAGTTCACAGATTGACCCCTTCTTCTGTCCTAAACTAAGACATGATACCTAGAAGACAGTCTTCTTGAACAGTGGCATTGTTTTTTATTCTTAGAAGGAATTTCAATCCCATCGAATCTTTAATACCCTCAAGTTCCACAATGGTTTTCACTCTCATATTTTTAAAACATATATATTGTAGCATCCTCTGGGAATTCCAACAATTTTGTGGGTTGTGGCTCTTAATGGTCTTTTTCATTAAGAATCTCAGCCATTATCCATTATCTTAACCTCTTTCTAAATTCTACACTTGGGTGTTTTTTCTCGTAGTCTTTCATGAATTTGTTAGAATCCAACAACATTCTTATCAGCATCTACTATCTCCTTGGCCAATCCATTATTTCTAGGCGTGATCAGTTCAAACAAGTTCTCGATAAAGCATTTTCAAATCTTCCTAAACTTGATATTCAAAGGCCAAATGTTCGATTTGTGAAGCATAAAATATACCAGCTCTAGGAGTGCCTCTAGTGGTTTCTTAGACATGGAGTAGTAGAACATCATTGTTTTATTCAGTGTGGATTATATTTGGTCCTCCTTGGTTCCTTCCCAAAGAAATCATTAATATTTTCATTATTTAAGGGACTCATGAACCGTAACCCAAAACCTCAACAGCTTGGATCTTATCTATAGTAAGCTCTGCTTCCAACAGAGCCCTCAAACATGGCATTCTATGAGATGACATCAGGTTGAGGCATTGCTTTGAAAATTTTGAAAGCCTCATTAAGACCACCTTTTGTTGATATTCTCGCTATCATTGAATTTCATTAGACCACATTTCTTTGAGGTATTTATCCAAACATTTTTGTGTGCCGCCCACACCCCGGTATAAAGCTCTGTGTTGCCATATGCGAGGGGGATGATGGAAAAGGTTGATGGATGATAGAGGACCTCGTAAGATTTCTAAAAAGTCAAACCTTGTGTTAATCCGAGCTCCCTATGAAAAGGTATGGCCGTCCTAAATATCTGGGTCGTGGTCTCGCTCCTCCAAGACTCGAATGTTGTTCCCCTGAAGGTTCGCCATAGGCGCATCCATCCTAATGTTGACATATCCTTACATGCGCCAAGGCACAAATTCTTTCATGTCAACATTCTGTGTCATGCGCCCTTTACGTGCGCCAAGGCACGACTTCTGCCATGTCGACACTCTCCTACCTGCGCCAAGGGCGCATCCATTTTCGTGTCGACACCTTCTGTCATGCGCCTCTTACCTATGCCAAGGGCGCATCCATTTTCGTGTCGACACCTTCTGTCATGCACCTCTTACCTGCGCCAAGGGCGCATCCATTTTCGTGTCGACACCTTCTGTCATGCGCCTCTTACCTGCGCCAAGGGCGCATCCAATTTCGTGTCGACACCTTCTCTCGTGCGCCTCTTACCTGCGCCAAGGGTGCATCCATTTTCGTGTCGAAATCCATTTCCATGGTCCTTTAGGTTGACAACGCAATAAATTTCAAGGATTTGAGCTTCTTTGATTTCTATATTCTTCTACTTGTCTATATCGACCCTTCTAAGGAAAGATATATAAAACAGCGTCATCAAGAAAATCACTTTTTTTTGAGAAATTTTTTCAAACAGCCATGTGCCCGTGTATTCTCCCACATTTTGCATACATGTCTAGTAGGCCATTTGCAACTATGACATCTGACAAAAATCCCCTTTGCATTATGCTTTTAACATACATGTTGATAAGGTTATTTTGACAAAATGTGCGGGTAGCAAATGCAACGGCACAGGGTAAAGTCCGCATACGGGACAGTTCATGGGCTATTTCAATAAGTCCATTTTGTGCATATCCTGTAATCATGGCACTCCTTGAGATCACATCTCTTCGAGGAATTCTATCAAACACTTCACGTGCATTTTCAACAAATTCACATTGTGCATATCCTGCAATCATGGCATTCCATGAGCCCACATTTCTTTGAGGCATTTTATCAAACAGTTCACGTGCCTTTTCTCCCAATAGCACTCCACAACCATCTCATTTTTTCCCATGGCATGTCCACCTTTGCCATCATACACCTCTAGGCTTGCTTTTTTCCCGGAGGTACTATTTCAGCTTATTGCTTCGGCTTTTTCTGGGTACAACCTTGCTTGTTACAGAGACAAATTCTATAGGTCAGCTTGTGTGCATTTTTTCCCTATAGGTACTATTTCAGCTTATTGCTTCAGCTTTTCTGGGTTCAACCTTGCTTTTTATAGAGGCAAGGTCTAAAGGTCACTGCATGCACCCCGATTTCTCTTGCCTAACCTGTTTGTCTACTATTTTTTTATCAATTTGAAAGTAATGCATTTGAATGTTCATCGGGAACCGCATATATGTAAAACATTATGGGAAAATGGAAGAAACCATTAAGATAAAAACCAAAAGTTTAGATCGTTGTATAAGAAAATTAATTACCTACAATAGAAAACAAAGAAAATAAACAACAATGAACATGGAAATATAGCAAAAAAACATGTGCACTAAACATTTAAAACTAGGGCAGCAGAAGCAAAGTGATAACTTAAAAGAATAGAAGAAACCACACATGCAATCGAGACCATATTGAAGGGTTTGCAATAATCGACGAGAGACAATCAGTAGATGAAAATTGACACGCAAATCATTAAAGAACCAACACGCGGGAACTCCTCGATAGGTAGGTGAAGCAGAGGATTTGAAGACAAGCAGCAGAAGCTACACACCATCGTCATTGGAGACCGAAAGTGCACTATAGCCACTTTGGGTTACCAAGCCAAAAATTACATTTACTTATTTACGATTTGATCTGCAATGAACAATGAACCTTATTACGAAATCTATATGTGGAATTTCTGAACCAACAAATAGATAAATGCATAATGAAATCGCTCATGCAAAAATTATGTTAAGAGTCCAATTTGGATCTCTCCCTCACAAGGATTATCATAATGAATAGATTCAAATGAAAAATTATGTTGTCACCCAATTTGGAGGTCTACTCACAAATTATCAACATATACTATGATCTAAGGAATTAGTAATAGTAGAATGATTGTTATCGCAGCTGAGGCATATAAATGTGTCTCGTAGCTCTTTATCTAAAATACCAACACACCGAATGTGTAGCCACACTTTACATTCTTCACATTCAATCATTTTTTCTCCATCATCCTCTCTGTTGTTCCACAAGACCAATAAATGTAGTTCACAGATTGAACCCTTCTTGCTCAAACATTATACCTAGAAGACAGTCTACTTGAACAGTGGCATTGTTTTTTCTACCCAGAAGGAATTTCAAGCCCATTGAATCTTTAATACCCTCAAGTTCCACAATCGCTTTCACTCTCATATTTTTAAAACATATATATTGTAGCATCCTCTGGGAATTCCAACAATTCTGTGGGTTGTGGCTCTTAATGGTCTTTTTCATTAAGAATCTCACCATTATCCAAGATATCTTAACCTCTTTCTCGAATTCTACACTTGGGTGTTTTTTCTCATAGTCTTTCATGAATTGGTTAGAATCCAACAACATTCTTGTTGCATCTACTATCTCCTTGGGCAATCCATTATTTCTAGGTAGATCAGGTTCGAACAAGTTCTCGATAAAGAATTTTCAAATCTTCCCGAACTTGATATTCGGTGTTCAAATGTTCGATTTGTGAAGCATAAAACATACCAGCTCTAGGAGTGCCTCTAGTGGTTTCTTAGACATGGAGCAAGTAGAACATCACTGCTTTTTCTTTAGGTGTGGATTATATTTGGTCCTCCTTGGTTCCTTCCCAAAGAAATCATTAATATTTTCATTATTAAAGGGACTCGCGAACTGAACCTAGAACCTCAACAGCTTGATGTTATCTCGTAGTAAGCTCCACTTCCAACAGAGCCCTCAATCATGGCATTCCATGAGATGACATTAGGTTGAGGCATTTCTTTGAAAATTTTGAAATCCTCATTAAAACCACCATTTTGTTGATATTTTGATATCATTGAATTTCATTAGACCACATTTCTTTGAGGTATTTATCCAAACAAGTTTGTGTGCCCGCCCACACCCCGGTATAAAGCTCCCGTGTTGCCGCATGCTAGGGAGATGATGGAAAAGGTTGTGGAGTTTGGTTTTACATATCTTTCAACCATGGCACTCCACGAGAGGACATCTAGTTGAGGCATTTCTATAAAAATCCTTAAAGCGTCATCAAGAAAATCAAATTTTTTTGAGAAATTTTGTCAAACAGCTTCATGTGCCTTGTGTATTCTCCCACATTTTGCATACATGTCTGATAGGCCATTTTCAACTATGAAATCTGATGAAAATCCCCTTTGCATTATGTTTTTAACATACATGTTGATAAGGTTATTTTGACAAAATGTGTGAGTAGCAAATGCAACGACACAGGTGGGTAAAGCTGCATACGGCGACAGTTCATGGGATTTTTCAACAAGTCCATTTTGTGCATATCCTGCAATCATGGCACTCCTTGAGATCACATCTCTTCGAGGCATTCTATCAAACACTTCACGTGCATTTTCAACAAATTCACATTGTGCATATCCTGCAATCGTGGCATTCCATGAGCCCACATTTCTTTGAGGCATTTTATCAAACAGTTCACATGCCTTTTCTCCCAATAGCACTCCACAACCATCTCATTTTTTCCCATGGCATGTCCAGCCTTGCCATCCTACACCTCTAGGCTTGCATTTTTTTTCCCTGGAGGTACTATTTTAGCTTATTGCTTCGGCTTTTCTGGTACAAATTGTTTTACAGTAGAGACAAAGTCTATAGGTCAGCTTACATAAACTTTTTTTTTCCACTGGAGGTACTATTTCAGCTTATTGCTTCGGGTTTTCCAGGTTCAGCCTTGTTTGTTACAGAGGTAAGGTCTACAGGTCAGCTTGCGTGCACCCTGATTTCTCTTGCCTAACTATTTGTCTACTATTTTTTATATCAATTTGAAAGTAATGCATTTGAATGTTCATCAGGGAACTGTTATATGTAAAACATTATGGGGAAATGGAAGAAAACATTAAGACATCAACCAACAGTTTAGATCGTTGTATAAGAAAATTAATTACCTACAATAGAAAACAGAGAAAATAAATAGCAATGAACATGGAAAAATAGCAAAACAAACTTATGCACTAAAAGTTTGAAATAGGGCGGCAGCAAGAAAAGTGATAACAGATAAGAATAGAATAAACCACACATGCAAGCGAGACCATATCAAGGGTTTGTAATAATCAACACGGATAGCTGCAGTTGAAAACGGACATGAAGATCACCAAAGAACTAACATGCGGGAACTCCTCGATAGGCGAGGTGAAGTAGGAGGATCTCGATGAAAAGCGAAGCAGGAAGTTCCGCACACCGTTGTCATTGGAGACCGAGTGCACTATAGCCACTTTGGGATACCAAGCCAAACAATTACATTTACTTATTTACGATTTGATACCCAACGAATAATGAACCTTATTGACGAAATCTATCTGTGGAATTTCCTGAACAAACAAATAGATAAATGCATAATGAATTGGTTCATGCAGAAAATTATGTTAAGAGTCCAATTTGGAGCTCTCCCCTCGCAATGATTATCATAATGAATAGATTCAAATGAAAAATTATGTTGTCAGTCCAATTTGGAGGTCTGCTCACAAATTATCTACATATACTATGATCTAAGGAAGTAGTAATAGTAGAATGATTGTTATCGCAGTGAGGCATATAAATGTGTCTGGAAACTCTGTATCTGAAATACCAACACACCAAATGTGTAGCCACACTTGACATTCTTCACATTCAATCATTTTTTCTCCATCATCCTCTGTTGTTCCACAAGACCAATCAACAGTTCACAGATTGACCCCTTCTTCTGTCCTAAACTCAGACATGATACCTGGAAGATAGTCTACTTGAACAGTGGCATTGTTTTTTCTTCCCAGAAGGAATTTCAAGCCCATTGAATCTTTAATACCCTCAAGTTCCACAATGGTTTTCACTCTCATATTTTTAAAACATATATATTGTAGCATCCTCTGAATTCCACCACCTTCATGGGTTATGGCTCTTAATGGTATTTTTCATTAAGAATCTCACCATTATCCAAAGATCTTAACCTCTTCTCGAATTCTACACTTGGGTGTTTTTTCTCGTAGTCTTTCATGAATCGTTAGAATCCAACAACATTCTTGTTGCATCTACTATCTCCTTGGCCAATCCATTATTTCTAGACAAATCAGGTTCAAACAAGTTCGATAAAGCATTTTCAAATCTTCCCGAACTTGATATTCAAAGGCCAAATGTTCATATTTGTGAAGCATAAAACATACCAACACTAGGAGCACCTCTAGTGGTTTCTTAGACATGGAGTAGTAGAACATCACTTTTTTCTTCAGGTGTGGATTATATTTGGTCCTCCTTGGTTCCTTCCCAAAGAAATCAGTTAATATTTTCATTATTGAAGGGACTCACGAACCGTAACCTTAACCTCAACAGCTTGGGTCTTATCTATAACAAGCTCTGCTTCAATAGAGCCCTCAAACATGGCATTCCATGAGATGACATCAGGTTGAGGCATTTCTTTGAAAATTCTAAAAGCCTCATTAAGACCACCATTTTGTTGATATTCTGATATCACTGAATTTCATTAGACCACATTTCTTTGAGGTATTTTCCAAACAGTTTGTGTGCCCACCCACACCCTGGTATAAAGCTCTTATGTTGCCACATGCTAGGGGGGTGATGGAAAAGGTTTTGGAGTTTGGTTTTGCATATCTTGCAACCATGGCACTCCACGAGATGGCATCTAGTTGAGGCATTTCTTTGAAAAGCCTTAAAGCATCATCAAGAAAATCACTTTTTTTTGAGAAATTTTGTCAAACAGTTCATGTGCCTTGTGTATTCTCCCACATTTTGCATACATGTCTGGTAGGCCATTTGCAACTACGACATATGACAAAAATCCCCTTTGCATTATGCTTTTAACATACATGTTGATAAGGTTATTTTGACAAAATGTGCAGGTAGCAAATGCAACGGCACAGGTGGGTAAAGCTACATACGGGTACAGCTTCATGGGCTTTTTCACAAAGTCCATTTTTGGATATCCTGTAATCATGGCACTCCTTGAGATCACATCTCTTCAAGGCATTCTATCAAACACTTCACGTGCATTTTAAACAAATTCACATTGTGCATATCCTGCAATTGTGGCATTCCATGAGCCCACATTTCTTTGAGGCATTTTATCAAACAGTTCACATGCCTTTTCTGCCAATAGCACTCCACAACCATCTCATTTTTTCCCATGGCATGTCCAAATTTGCCATCATACACCTATAGGCTTGAATTTGTTTTCCCCCGGAGGTACTATTTCAGCTTATTGCTTCGGCTTTTCCGGTACAAATTTTTGCTTACGTAGACAAAGTCTATAGGTTAGCTTGCATGCACTTTTTTTCCCTGAGGTACTATTTCAGCTTATTGCTTCCGCTTTTCCGGTTCAAATTTTTGCTTTTATAGAGGCAAGGTCTACAGTCACCAAGCGTGCACCCTGATTTCAAGTTGCCTAACCGTTTGTCTACTATTTTTTTATATCAATTTGAAAGTAATGCATTTGAATGTTCATTGGGATCTGTTATATGTAAAACATTATGGGAAAATGGAAGAAAAATTAAGACATAAACCAACAGCTTTAGATCGTTGTATAAGAAAATTAATTACCTACAATAGAAAATGAAGAAAATAAACAACAATGAACATGGAAAAATAGCAAAACAAACCTCGTAATCTTGAACGTTTAAAACAGGGGAAGAAGCAAAGTGATAACATGAAAAGAATAGAAGAAACCACACATGCAATTGGAGACCATATTGAATGGTTTGCAATAATTGACAGGACAATCTGTAGATGAAAATTGACACACAAATCACTAAAGAACCAACACGTGGGAACTCCTTGACAGCAGTGAAGCGGAGGATTTGATGACAAGCAGCAGGAAGCTGCACACCATCGTCGTTGGAGACCGAGTGCACTATAGCCACTTTGGGTTACCAAGCCAAAAAATTACATTTACTTATTTACGATTTGATCTCGCAACAAACAATGAACCTTATTGATTTAAATCTATATGTGGAATTTCCAAACAAACAAATAGATAAATGCATAATGAATTGGTTCATGCAAAAATTATGTTAAGAGTCCAATTTGGATCTCTCCTCACAACAATTATCATAATGAATAGATTCAAATGAAAAATTATATTGTCAAATTCCAATTTGGAGGTCTACTCACAAATTATCAACATATACTATGATCTAAGGAAGTAGTAATAGTAGAATGATTGTTATCGCAGATGAGGCATATAAATGTGTCCTGCAACTCTTTATCTGAAATACCAAAGACACCGAATGTGTAGCCACACTAGACATTATTTACATTCAATCATTTTTTCTCCATCATCCTCTCGTTGTTCCACAAGACCAATTAATAGTTCACAGATTGACCCCTTCTTGCTCAAACATTATACCTAGAAGACAAAGCCTACTTGAACAAAGTGGCATTGTTTTTTCTTCCCGTAAGGAATTTCAAGCCCATTTAATCTTTAATACCCGCAAGTTCCACAATGGTTTTCACTCTCATATTTTTAAAACATATATATCGTAGCATCCTCCGGGAGTTCCAACAATTCATTGGTTGTGGCTCTTAATGGTCTTTTTCATTAATAATCTCACCATTATCCAAGATCTTAACCTCTTTCTCGAATTCTACACTTGAGTGTTTTTTCTCATAGTCTTTCATGAATCGATGGAATCCAACAAAGATTCTTGTTACATCTACTATCTCCTTGGCCAATCCATTATTTCTAGGCAGATCGAGTTCGAACAAGTTCTGATAAAGCATTTTCAAATCTTCCCGAACTTGATATTCAAAGTGGCCAAATGTTGAGATTTGTGAAGCATAAAACATACCAACTCTAGGAGCACCTCTAGTGGTTTCTTAAATATGGAGCAAGAGAACATTACTATTTTCTTTAGGTGTGGATTATATTTGGTCCTCCTTGGTTCCTTCCTAAAGAAATCTATTAATATTTTCATTATTGAAGGGACTCATGAACGAGAACCCGTAACCTCAACAGCTTGGATCTTATCTCTAGTAAGCTCTGCTTCCAACAAAGCCCTCAAACATGGCATTCCATGAGATGACATCGAGTTGAGGCATTTCTTTGAAAATTCTGAAAACCTCATTAAGACCACCATTTTTTTGATATTCGATATCATTGAATTTCATTAGACCACATTTCTTTGAGGTATTTGTCCAAACAAAGTTTGTGTGCCCACCCACACCCCGGTATAAAGCTCCCGTGTTGCCACATGCTAGGGGGATGATGGAAAAGGTTGTGGAGTTTGATTTTACATATCTTTCAACCATGGCACTCCACGAGAGGACATCTAGTTGAGGCATTTCTTTGAAAATCCTTAAAGCGTCATCAAGAAAATCACTTTTTTTGAGAAATTTTGTCAAACAAACATATGCCTTGTGTATTCTCCCACATTTTGCATACATGTCTAGTAGGCCATTTGGAACTACGAAATCTAACAAAAACCCCTTTGCATTATGCTTTTAACATACATGTTGATAAGGGTATTTTGACAAAATGTGCGGGTAGCAAATGCAACGGCACAAGTGGGTAAAGCTGCATACGGGGACAGCTTCATGGGATTTTTCAACAAGTCCATTTTTTTATATCCTATAATCATGGCACTCCTTGAGATCACATCTCTTCGAGGCATTCTATCAAACACTTTACGTTCATTTTCAACAAATTCACATTGTGCATATCCTGCAATCGTGGCATTCCATGAGCCCACATTTCTTTGAGGCATTTTATCAAATAGTTAATGTGCCTTTTATCCCAATAAGCACTCCACAACCATTTCATTTTTTCCCATGGCATGTCCAAATTTGCCATCCTACACCTCTAGGCTTGCGTTTTTTCCCTGGAGGTACTATTTCAGCTTATTTATTCAGATTTTCCAGTGCATGCCACCTCGCTTGTTACAGAGACAAAGTCTACACGCGCTTGTGTGCACTTTTTTACCCCGAGGTACTATTTTAGCTTATTGCTTCGGCTTTTCCAGTTCACCTTGCTTATTCAGAGGCAAGGTCTACAGTCAACTTGTGTGCACCCTAGTTTCTCTTGCCTAACTGTTGTCTACTATTTTTTTATATCAATTTGAAAGTAATGCATTTGAATGTTCATCGGGAAGTGTTATATGTAAAACATTATGGGGAAATGGAAGCAAACATTAAGACAACAACCAATAGTTTAGATCGTTGTATTAGAAAATTAATTACCTACAATAGAAAAAAAGAAAATAAACAAAAATGGACATGGAAAAATAGCAAAACAAACTTCTACACCGAAGATTTGAAACAGGGGAAGAAACAAAGTGATAACAGACAAGAATAGAAGAAACCACACATGCAAGCGGAGACCATATTGAAGGGTTTGCAATAATCAACGTGGACAGTGCGCAAATGAATACAGACATGCATATCACCATAGAACCAACACGTGGGCACTCCTCGGCAGCGGGTGAAGCAGGAGGATCTGATGACAAGCAAGAAGGTGCACACCGTCGCCGCTGGAGACCGAGTGCACTATAGCCACGCCTTCTGCATAATAAGATGTTAAGCAATTGGAAACCATAACTTTTCGAAAGTAAAAAGGAGAATTTAACAAAGAGCCAATGATACCATTCCACAATTAACATGTTTTAAATATCCTTGCAGTACATATGATTATTTTACTAAAAACTTAAAATTACGTAAATAATTTTTAAAGGAAATGGAGAAGTCGTTTAGATTGATAAAATGTTTCAACTGAATTCAAGAGTTAGAAAATATCTATCCATGTTTGAATGAAATGTATTGAACATTGGTCCAATTCTAATGTGGTAATATTATTCACCGCCTAATGCTTACCTAAATTTCATTAACTCGGTGTTATTAAATTGAATTTAGTTTTAATAATTATATCAATGGGCATTTTATAATGATAAGGAGTGTGATCTAATATTGGTGTGATCGCATAACTTTTTATTATATATATATATAATATATAATATAATATATATATATATATATATTAAATTTAACATTCATTTAATCATCATGAGGTAGTTTTGATCATAAATTTGACATCTATTCAACTATTTCTATAAAATTTTATCTCTTAATTTTAAAAAGTCAACCAAAAATAGTAATATCTTGAGCATATAGTTAAGTTATGTAATATGGTATTCATATAATAAAAATAAAGAACATTGAGATTGATATTTGCCAATGTCTTTAAAATAAATCAATATAAGATTTACTAATTAAATTAGTTAAAAAATTAATTAATCGTCGCCATTCAAATATAAATAGTTTTAAGTTTGTATGTTATTTTTTTAAAGTAAATTTTGTTTAATATATATTTTTGATTATGGAGCTAACCCATAAGTGGAGGAACAAGTACATGGATTCAAAATTTCTACAAAGTGGTGCAAAAAGGGGGAGATAAATATCTATATGAAAGTCATGTATCAAAAGTGAATATGCCTTTTCTTTGAGTAACTTAAACGTTTTATCCAATGTATAACAATCATTTTCATGTTGTCCATCGATATGATGGAAGTTACAAAAACAGTAAACCTTTTTCCCATTCAATATTGTGATGAGGTTGATGATCATTAGAAGTTAATCTAACTAGCCTTTTATCCATTAAAGCAAATATAATATTGTGTGGTCGAGCGATAGATTTTTCAAACCCTCGCGATTTTGGCTTATGAACAAGAGGATCATGTATGTTGTGTTTAGGTTTTGGATGGTATAAATTGTTTCCATGATTTAATAGATTAACTTGACTTTCATTATATGATGAATCTAGGTGCACATCACAATCGAGTATAATAGAAGCAACTAAAGTGATATTATGTAAGTACGTGTGTTGATGTTGGAGAAGGATGTATCGTTCTAATCTATAACATAGAGAAAAATATATATGAATGAATCGAATGTATCATAAATAAATTACTTATATAGAGGAAGCATGAGACCACAAAAATATGCAAACAATTTCCAAATCAATAAGTTTATACAATAAGATTTGAATATTTTCTTTAAACTGCGATATAACCATATACATGATTAATATCACCTTGATGCAAGGAATATAAATGCTTGTAGTTAATCTTAGGGCCTCTGTGACAACTAAAGTGAGCAAGAATTTTTTTAAGTTCAAGGAAGAAATCAAAGATTTACTAGGAAAATGGGTAAACCAATGCATCACATCATTGTGAGAATATTAGGAAAATATTTTAGTAGCAGAACCTATAATTATTATGGGAATCCATGAGTGTTTGAAAATGATTAAGATGAAGGTAAGGATTTGAAGTAATACCAAATAATTGGAATGAAGGCATAAAAATTTCCAAGGAAAGGAGATTGAAATATTTTACTCTGAATGAGATTTCCATAAATAGAAATAGAATCAATACTAGCATACTATGTTTTATTTAAGGTATGCACTTTATGTTTTAAATCATTGACCCCTTGCATAACAGATATATAACCTCTTTAGGAGAGAGGGTGTAAGTGTATAAAGGCTCATTCAAGGGTTTCACTTTACCATTAATTGCAGCCATGGGAATTCTAATTCATTTAAAATAAACATGGAAGGTGTGCCATGTGAAGGCACATTGGGTATAGCATGAGGTTTTACAATTTTGGTTTATTTTGGGTTGTAAGGAATATCATCACAATTTTCATTCAAGGGATCCACTCTAGGGAAGGACTACTATTTCCATCACATTTGCAAGGAACAATAAAAAATTATGTTATAATTATTTACATTATCTACTACGAGTGGTAAAGAAGAAATATCAATAGAACCATTGTTTTGGTTTTCATGGAGAGGAGTGAAGACACAAGTAAATTCATTCATAGTACTTGCAAGAGGGATAGATGAATCACAATTTATGTCATAACTTTTACTTTCAAGATGAATATTAGAGACACAAGTAGAGTAATTCATAGTATGTGCAATTTCGAGAGAGGCGTAAAAATAGTTTCATAACTTTTTAATTCACCACTAATGGAATCTATGTCACTATTAGAAGAGTAAGAGACACATCAATTAAAGTGTAGATTTAAGTAACACCATCATCATATAAACTAGAAACACATTCATCAACACTAAATTCTAAGGATTTTATTGCATGATTACACACATCCACTTGTGGAAGAGTAGGGGTTTTCAATAGTTACTATCCCTATTGACATAAGTGCTACAAGAAGTGTCATCATCATTAATATAATGGGAAGAATGAGTGGAAGATATAATCTCATTTATGATATCATCATTGTAAGGATTCACTAAAGAGACTCCTACTTGAGGTTATAAGTCATATTCATGAGTACTAAGAGAAGTTGTGGGGAAAGGGTCATAGAAAAGTGGAGAGTTGGAGACCTGAAGACGATAGATGGATCAATTATAATTATGGAAAATATAATGCAAATCTAAATATGGAGGAGGATAAACAATATTTATAATCCTATAAGTGGTATACACCTAATGAGAGAGATGGTAACCATTATGGTTTTGTAAAGCATGATAACAATCCATGGCCAAACAAAGAATAATAAATGTAAAAAAATCATAAGGCCCAAACAAAGGAGCTAGTCAAGACCCTATATTAGGTAAAGGGTTCTAACGAAATTAGGTTCACCAAATGTGTATACCCTTAATTAATTTTAATAATATAAAAATTGTATAAATATTGTGGAAACACATACCAGTGCATATTATGGTGGTACATTAGGATTTTGACATTAGTCAATTTTAACAAGTACCCTATATATTTAACAGATTTGAATGGAATTTTGATCAATAAATAAAGTTAAAAATTAAAAACATGATGGGGCCAACACTTACGGAAAACATGGATTTAACATCAAAACATGCATTAAATGGGTTGACAATGACCAAGTAAGAAATATTTGCATCCTTTTCTCCTCCTAATAATGTTTCATAGATCTCATTATAAAGTTAATAATGACATTAAAAGTTATTTTTAAATCTTGTATTGTTGATAATGACAGTCTTTCAACCATCTTTGATGGCTTAGGAATGTATGCACAAGTCATGCTTTAGGTGTAATCTAAAGTTATCATTGGTAAATGATAAATTACCAAGTTTATGTGCCTATAATATAACAAAAATGTGTATTAGAAAAACATATCTGCTTTAAAAACAAAAATGGTTGAAATACACACTATTTATTTCAACCAACTTTGTTTTTGATGTTTGAATAAAGTTTGATATTCCTTGAATATCTTATTTCAATAATTTATAAGTAATGGGCATAAAGGGATTTTAAGGTTTGTAAGAGTAAGTAGACAACTCTTTTTTTGTTAAAACACACTTTATTTTTCAGCCAACTTTTTTAGGGTTTTCCTAAAGTTTAATATTCTCCAAAATATTTTTGGTTGAGAATTTATAATTTATAAGAATAAAGGTAATGTAATATTTTTAAGATTAAGTAAATACAATAGGTTGGGTGAAAATCACAAATGGTTAAAAACACATCATGTTTTTCAACCAATTTTTTTCCTTAATTTTAATATTCCGCATAACATCAATTTCTCAAACCTCTCTCATATGTTGAATGAGGGTATGGTTTGCACTTTGAAGCGTATGTAGTGTGTCAATTTATATTGTCTCCTTCACTACTAAAGGTACTTGTCTCGGGATGAGAGGGATTTTGAATGGGGACTCTATCATGTTGAATAGAGCACGATGTGTAATTGTTTTATCCTATCAAAGCCTTTACCTTAGCCTTTGAAATTGGGAGTAGTAAAAATAATTGGGGTTAAATTTGAGGATAAACTCAAAATAAAGTTTTCTCAAAAAGTATAACAAGATGTCATTTTTATTGCATGGTGGTATATCAAATATCATCAACCATTAGTTCTAAAAATATTTTTCTAACAAATTATTGTTACAACAATGGATCAAAAAACAATTGCATGATAAAGGAACTAGATAATTGGTTCTAAGGTAGGTGAATAGTGCAAAAATGATATCTTTTGTAATTTTTGTATCTTTTATTGCTGAAAGTGATTATTTGTTTGCATAATAAGTATAAGTCTCTCATAGTATGTCCACCAATCTATTCGACTCATTATTAAGTAACCTTGACCCAATAATGACTCCAATGTGTTGTAAGATAGGTACAAGTGTGGTTCATGGAATAGGCATCGCTCATTAATTTAATCAATTCCTTAGTTTGTAGCGTGTTCTCCAATATATGGGAAATTAAATTATCTTGGCTACTGGAGGATATAGAACAAATATACGAGGCATATGAGGATTTGCAGGGTATTTTTGTAGTTGTGAAGGAACTCTAAGAATCATACAAACATGTTTGTATTAAAATGTCATTATAAATATCACAAAATCACCAAATTTTATTGTAATTGAGAGAAAAAAGTCCCACCTCTTATATGGTGTGGCAATGTTGAATCCACCTCAATTCAACCTTCACTATGATCAGTAGACAATGTTTTGAGTAAAGGGATTAAACTCAAATAAAAAAGGCAATTTTAAATATAAAGTTATATATAGCGTCATGAACTTTAACACATTTGAAGCTTGGTTTTATAATTACCTTAACCAAAAATATTCCACTTTATTCACACTTTTTGGCTCCACATATCCATGCACTTACCTTATAGAGAGTTTGGGAATCTAAAGAAATGTAGTTTGGTGTAGAGAGATATGTGTTTCTAGGTCACATTGTTTCAAAATAAGGTGGAGTGGTTGGTTTAGAAATAGTTAATGTTATATAAATCATTCCTCTTCAATGATCTAATAAGGTTGTATCATTTTTAGGATGAATAATTTTTTTGGGAAGTTTGTTTAAATTTTTGTCGAGATCGCAAATCCAAATCACAATTTTGTTGAAGAAAAAAAAGTGATTAAATGGATTATAATGGACAAATAATAATATTTTGATGTAAAGAGGGATCTTTAACAAACACTAGTGCTTGTCAGTGTGTACCATGGTAAGGATTTTCATAATTTTCTTTTTATTTCACCACATACAATAGTTTATGTTTTATTTCATAAGAAAATTGAAGGAAATGAGAAAACCATAGCATATTCTAGAAAATCATTGTAACATGATGATCTAAATTATATTCTTGTGGAAAATAAGGTTTATACTTTTATTAAAATAGTAAAGGATATCTGAACTTACATTCTCATATTGAATATGTAAGCATATGTGCCTCCTACAATGTCGAAATATATCTAGAATTAGATAGAAACTTCAGGAAAAAATAGTTGAATAAATTACAAGAATTTGATATTGAAGTGAACAATACAAAACTTTTTATAGGTTGAGAATTATCTATGTCAACGAAAAATTCAAATATTAATGCTACTTTGAAGTAAATATGTGATATGGGGAATTTCTAGCCAATAGCAATTTCAGTGAATCATATTGGTGCAAAGAATTATTTATTATTTGAAAAATCTTATGTCCTCCCAATTTAGATGAATCACACAAAAAATATCTCAAATGTGTTTCTCACATATATGTTCTTACTTGAGATAATATTGGCTTTGAGAAACTAATATGGAATTCTTGTAAGATATGCCAAGAAGGAAGATTCTATTAAATTGGTAAAAAAATTTCATACCAAGTTGTGTTGAGGTTGTTATGGAACAAAATTCACGACTTTTACAAGTATTTGAGTGGGTTACTAGTGGCCTTAATTATTTTGGTATCTTTCTATTTAGGTAAGGAAATGTGACGTTATCAATGCTTCACAAGAATATTGAAAGAGTTGGACCTACCTTTCATCTTGTTCTTGTTATTGTATGTGTGTCATTCTAGTAGTGGGAACAAGGTTTTTAGTGAGATTAAGTAATATGTCTAGTTATGGCCATAAATGGATTTATGAGGCTACATATTATTTTGCAAAGTGTTTTGAAGTTTTCCCAACTAAGAATGTAACTCATAAATTGGTTATTTATTTTTCAAAAAATAATATAATCACTAAATAAGGGTTCTTAGTAAAATTTTAGCAAATAATGTTACGTGTTGTAGAGTTATTCCTATGATGGAAATATATGAAATGATTATAATTAATTTCACATATTATTCCAGCTACTATCCATAAGGGAATGGAAAAGTTTGAAAGAGGGCATAAAAATATCCCATAATGCCTTACACATCAACGAAGTTGTACTCGAATGATAACATGAAATTTCTCCAAGTAATTAGCAAGAAAAAATAAACTCAAAGAACTTGTGAATGCAAAATAATGGTATACTCATCCTCATATATCAATTTAAAGGAGAAATTACATGTTTGGAGTTTTGTGTAACTCCCACGTCTAGACTCGCCATACCATCATAAGGGAGAAAGGAGTTAGAATTCAAAAAAAAATTATAAGTCTTATATGGCATATGACACTTGTGATGCATAGGCCAAGTAAAACATATTCATGACACGTTTTAGCATATTTCATAAAGCTCCTAAAATATATATGAATCACCATTTGTAAGGTAGAAATAACTAAATAAACTAATAAATGGTAAAACAAATCCTCACACAAACACCCCGTTCATCAAAGCTTAGGATGAGGCATGAAAAATAAAAAAGGACTCCCCTAGAAAAACTAATAAAGATGCGTCATATGGGTCCTAGTTATAAGATTTGATGAGGTACCTACGTATAAACCGTAATATTTCTAGAAGAATAATAAAAGGAGAATAGGACTAGAAAACTAGAATTAGATGTGTTTCCAGATGAGACCTCACCCCAAGAAGAGAGTGCAAGTGAAGAAATTTGGCTTTAGTGAAGGGTTTGGTAAGTATGTCTACATCCCGATCTAAAGGATAAAAGTACTACAAGTTAATAATCCAAGAATCAAGTCCTAAATATGTATCTCAATATGATTTATTTTTTGATAGTGAACTAGATTTCATTAGATGGAGATAGTGTTAAGGTTGTCATAATAGATGACGATAGGCTACTGAAATTTAATGCCAAACTCTTTCAAATCCCCTATAATGAAATAGATTGCATTGAATAATTGACTACTCTATTGTATTCAGCCTTTGTAAAATATATATAAATTATGTTTTGCTTCTTGTTTGACCAACTAATAGGACCCGGCCAAGAAACATTTTATATCTAGAGGTAGAATTCTAGTGATCGGGATCATCGGTCAAATCGTAATATGTGTATCTAACTAAATAAATCTGTCCTCTCCCAAATAATGGATGTCATCAGTGTGTAGGTGACTCTAACATAGTGAAGGATCCCATTTTCTACTTTATAATATAGCTTATAAGGATCATGTATGCTTATAGACATGATGTCAATAACAAATGAAAGATCTGGTCTAGTACGAGTTAGGTAGATGAAGATCCCAACGAGCTGGCTATAAAGGGTTCCATTAACAAAGGGATTAGAATAATCATCTACTAACTTGACTCTAGAGAGGAAGGGAGTGGGATATGGCTTACAATTATCCCTATTAAACCTAGTAAGTAAATCAAAGGCAAACTTGGGTTAACTAATGATGATTCTAAGTCAAATTGGGTAATATGAATCATGAATTTA
The DNA here is from genome assembly GCA_018340775.1 of Taxus wallichiana var. yunnanensis. Classification (NCBI taxonomy): domain Eukaryota; kingdom Viridiplantae; phylum Streptophyta; class Pinopsida; order Cupressales; family Taxaceae; genus Taxus; species Taxus wallichiana. The sequence continues at coordinate 968,577,417 of CM031242.1, forward strand.
ATCCAAGTCAGTCATGGAAAAAATTTTGGCTAAGGAATTTTTGATAGAATCAATGGTCGATGAAGAGTTTCTTGTAATCAACAAGTCGTTGACATATAAAACTAAGATAATAATGCACTCATGTTACCATAAAATGTAAAAATTTTGGTTAGACTTACACCTAGTGAACCCATAGCGAGAAGAAAGGAGTGCATCTTGGCATACCAAGTCCAAGGGGCTTGTTTAAGTCTGTAGATAGAGTTATTAAGTCTATAAACAAGTGAAAAATATTGGACATAACCTAGCGCTTTTGCATATAGATTTATTCCTCTAGATCATTGTGAAAGGAAGGAAATATTAATTTTTATTTGGTGGAAATCCTGTTTATTAACGGAAATTATGGCTAGGGTTATTCAAATAGAATTCATCTTGGTGATGGGATAAAATATATTTCAATAATCAACCCCATGAACCTTGGAGAAACCCTTATCTACAAGTCATTTCTTATACTTTTCTACGTTCCCATCATCACCATATTTTATTTGATATATCCACCTACATCGAACCATTTTTCTTACATTTGGAAAATGGGTGAGATTTCAATTATGATTGTTCATGAGAGAGGAATATTTATCTTCCATCACGAAATCCCACTCAAAATCCCATTAGCCTCTATAAAATCCCATGGGTTAGAAGAAAATGTGAAGAATGTATGTGGCCTAATGAAATCAATGATTTTATATTTTATATGAAGGATCCCATATCCAAATTCTAACACTCTGTAAGGTATTCATATCCTAGAAAATACCAAGATGAGAGTCATGATTAGAATATGTTGAATTTGTTGGTGCTCAATTTGGTCTTGCCTCGTTTGTCCTTGAAATTCTTCAATTTGCGGGCTTTGTCGTGTTTTCTATCTCCCCGTATTGATGCATGAAAACTTTGTCCTCCATTTGGTTGCCATGATCAGTCCCTTCCTTGGTCGAGGATCACTTAAAGTCTATAATTTGTTTTTCATTCCTCTATCCATGTGAAAAGATCTGTAACTTGGGTGAAAACTTAAGTTTTTTCCCTTCCTTCATTTTCCAAATCACATTTTGTTTTCCTATCATTTTTGTCCCAAGTATCTATGGAAACGTGATTGGATGTGGCTCGGAAGATCATATTTGGGCCTTATATCATTTCCAAATTCTCTGTCCTTGAAGAAGGATTCATTTTCGGCACAAATGGTGATTTTCCTACATTTAACGGTTTGACGGGTGTATTTTTCCCGAGTCAAATTTATATCTTAGCATCTACAGAAACGTGGCCCTTTTTTGTTGGATGCGGCTCATTGGGCACTTTGAAACTCTAAATCTCAATTCAACTCAAATCTTTTCTATGTGGAGGGCCGGTGCTCATCTGAAAATTTGCCTTTTGGTTTGGCCTTGGAGTTACACCGAGGAGACACATGGAGGTTTCCGCTGTGTTGCCCAGACTTAGACAAATTTTTCATGTGGTTGATACAATTTTTTCTGACCATTGACAAGTGGAGGGTAGGTGGTCATTTGAGGATCCGCCTTAGGGTCCCACCTTAACAATTATGATAGTGAGACATGTGGAGGCTTCCGCCGCTCCGCTCTATACTTAAACTTTTCAAAGAAATTTTGAAAGGCCTAGGACACGTGGAGGGACCGCACCTATTTGGGGACCGACCCCTAAGTTTTATTTTGAAGAAGCCATAGGAGGAAACTTAGAGGCTTTTTCTCACTCTGCCCTTTCTTGGATTTTTCAATGGCCAAGGAAAATTGTCTCGAACCCTAGACACATGACACCTTCTTCGTTGATCCTTCAAATTTTTTAACAACTCTATCGGACTGAGACACATGGTGAGCCCGCACTTGTCGTGGTCTCTGCTTTTGAGGACCATACCAAAGGTGCGCCAAGGCAACATGTGGAGGATTTCAGTGGCTCCTTTTTTACTAAGACTTTTCAAAGGCCAAAAGGCATTTTTCTTGGGCCCAGGGCACGTGGAAGGCCCGCGCTTATTTGGAAACTTTCCCCTATACTTCTCCTTTGTAGTTACACCAAGGAAACATGTGGACGGCTATAATATAAAGTAGAAAAGGGGCATAATCAACGGTTGTTGTGCATTTCACCTATTTTTCTGCCATTTTTCTCCAAGACTCATGGAGATGCGAATACGCACTGTTTTTCATCATTTTTGATGAAATTCCTTGTCATTTTTGTCTGCAAAGTGCCATTGAAGGGATTTAAAACTTAGTTCGTGAGTTCAAAGATTTTTAAGATCGATATTTTGAAGTTGGAGTTGCTTGAGCACTTGCAAAACATGAATTACCGAGAGAAGATGGATGCGGAGAATATTTACAGAAGAAAAAGAGGGGAAAGGATGAAATGATGGAGGTTGCATAGTAGATGAAAAAGGTGTTACCTCAAGAGTGAAAAGGATTACCTGTCATATCCAAATTGTGTCAGAGCCTCCAGAAAATGATTAAAATAGGCATTTCTCGCATGAGAGAATTAGAATGATTAAAAGGAATGCCAAAAATTTGTGGCATGGCATCCTAGTCATTAGTCGAGGGTCTAAGAAATGTGATTAGTTCATAATTGGTCCACCTAGAAGCTTTCGGATGTGAATTTGTTAAATGTCACTTTCTGAGGAAAATTGGTAACAAGCAAAGGTCCCTTGAATATTCTTCTTTGTTGGGGTGAAAATTTGGGATAAGTGAGAGAGTGAAATGTATAAATGTAATGAGAATACTCTTGCAAAGGGTCGGGGTTGAATTCTTAAGATAAAATTTGAGAGAGCCCGTCTTCCTGGGAGACCAATCCAAAATATCTAGTTAATTTCTTCTGTGTTAGAATTTATATCATGTCAAGTTGGTTGTAGATGTATAGCCATTGACGAAAGCTCTGATATTTCTCTAGAAGCTTTCCTTGTTGATAAATCTAATAAATTTTGAGTTAATTTGTGTCAATCTTGGAGCAATTTGTGTCTTCTTTGTTCCTAAATGTTTACAAGTATTTTTTCTTATTCCTATGGAAATATTATGTTAAAGTCCCTCCGAATCACATAGGATCTCGTCCCTATGATAGTTTAGTGGCATTTGCAATTTCATTTCAAGAAGATCCTTCATCCTGTGATGAGATAAACAAATTTAAAATCACTTCACTATCATTTGTTGATAAATATTATTTGTAAGCCTTGAGTGTATCTTAGGCATGAGGAACTAGGGGTCTTTGATGTTTAATTGAGTCTTTTAACTCGATCCTTCGTGCTAGATTCTCAAATATTGTGTGAAACCGTGTGGATCTGGGCCTCCATTGAAGCACACCTTCTAGTTGAAGGAATATCTTAGCTATTCTGAAGCTTTCTGTCATTTAGCTTTCCAATTGTTGTGAAGTCTCTCAAAGATCTGGTATAATCAACTTTATCCTACTTAATCTCCCACCAAAATTATTCAAAAACCATGAATCTGTCCTAAACTACCCCTGTTTTTCCCTATATATCCACAAAGGAACAAAATCTATTTACTAAAATATGCAGAACAATCAAGATTTCATAATGTCTTCAGTAACCTTAGCCTTGTTTTGAAAGTGTCTCCATCTTTTAGAAGTGACAACTCTTGAGAGTTAAATTATGGAGTATTGATCATACTTTCCCAAGGTTTTCTTCATAAAATTTGTGCAAAAGAAGGATATCTCCATCTCTTTCATCAAATAGAGGTTACATTGTGGGTGCGCTCACCCTGGTCAAAAGGCGCGACCTAAATTAGTGAGGATAGGTCAAATCCTTTTGAAGGTGCTATCCATCTCTCCACAAATATCAATGACAAAGGGCCAATTAGATCTCATCCCTAGCTACAAAAACACACATCATAATATAACTATATCTAAGCTTCGTGTCAAATCTCTTATGCTACTTAGCTTGAAAAGGAGAGAAAATTTGGATACCAACACTCGTGGTGCCGCTTCAGGGGACTCTTTCAAGTATTTTACAAATATAGGACATAAAGACCCTAGTAATGTTTCTTGCATGATCTAAGTGTAAATATATTGCTGAAACATCATTCTCTATTCAAATCTATAAGAATTATTCAAAGTTGTAAGTTCTGAGTGCAATATTTTGAGCTTATATAGTTATTGCACCGAAGTTTGTATCATCATTGATAAATTTAGGTAGAAGAAGATCGAGATCTTATAAGATTTGCATGAATCTAGTATTGACAGAGACTTGAATGGTTTTTCATAGTGCATTTGGACAAACTAAGGTGAAAATACTTATTGGTGACTTCGTGTTATTTAAATTATTAATAAATACCAGGTGTATTAACATATATCAAGTAAGATTTGTCATTAATATTTGCAAAGATGGAAGGAAGAATATTATTCTTTGTCGTGGACCCTAGTAGAAGGTTGTTTCAAGAGCTGGGAAAGTCTAATTTAGAGGGAAGAAGATTTTAGGAAGGTTTTGGAGATCAAGCATCAAGAAAAGAGATGGCGATTGGTGGCCGATTAACCTATGATTGAAGATTGCAATACTTCCTCTAGTTCTTCTTCGAATTAGGTAGTATCTTTGTTGAATTGAATTCTCCATCCGGAGAGGGTCCTTTTGTATTTGAAAAATTTACTTCTCAATCTACCCCCATATTTTACAAATATGATAGATTTTCCAAGAAATAGAGCCTTTAGAGGGCATTCATTCTAAGAATTACATCCTGTACCACACAAATCCCCTCACCCCTCATCATTTTATTTCTCCCAGAAGATCACCTCCTCAAAATAATATGGCTCACTTCCACCCAAACCTCCATTTATTGTTAATACTTTATGTCCCATCAATTTTAGAGGTATGGATGGCTATCCAAATGATGTGTCACAAGATGTAAGAAATGGATTGCCTAAGTTTCAAGGAAATAATGCAATCACCGGTGATAAGAACTTGAAGATATTTGTCAATATGATAGAGGACTTGAAATAGAATTTGAGGATGTGTACATTAAATTTTTTATCCATACTCTAGAAGAAGATGCAAGGGACTTCTATAAGTATTTTCCAAATAATTCCATTGATTCTTGGAAAGAAATGAAGAACTTTTTTAGATTGTAGTATGGAGATAAAACAGACCCTAGGTTTCTTTTATCAGAATTTGAAAATATAAAAAGAATCCTAATGAATCAGTGCATGATTTCAATACAAGATTTAACAAAACATTGAGAATATTACTTGTTAATTTAAGGCCATGTGATGAATCATGTCTGATAAAGTATTCAGATGCATTTGATAAGAAAGCTTCTTACTATTTGAGGGATAAGAACCCTGGAACTTTGAGGCAGGCCTTTACCATGGCTTTGCAAATTGAGAACAACATTAAAGTAGTTGGAAAACCTCCTAAGAGGGAGGGTGTTAAATTGATCAACCTAAAGAAGCCTCAATAAAGTAAGGTTGTGGATCTTGAGGAAGTTGTAAATACTTTGTCCAGGGTTATCAAATAAATCTCCTACAAGATAGCCATGACTAGAAAGGAATTGGAAAATATTCTCAAGGTCAGCATAGGCAATAAGGATGAGACATATTTGCAAATAATTCTAGAAATGATCAAAGATCTAATGACAGAGGTAAAGGAAACATGGGATCTAGACAACCCCAAGCTAGGGAAAATAGATTAGTGCCTAATCCTCTAATTTCTAGAGTTGTTGTTGAAGAGACCAATGAAATTGCTTGGTGTGACAAATGTTTCTTACCCCACCTGCCATGTGAAGTAGATCAATGTTGGGTTTCAAATTTTCACTTGGAATGAAACCAAAGTTAGGGGACAAGTAATTCCTTCCTCTTTAATGGGAGAGGTTCCCTTATTGAAAGCAAGAGCAAAACCTATGTACAAATACACAATCTTTCATTCAATGGTGGTTTTATGAGATCTTGAAATATGTTTTATGCTTGGAAAGTTATCAATACATGAGGATTGAAGACTTGAAGAGAGGAGGGAGGCGAAGAAGATAATACTTTTAGGGAAAAGAGATGGCAGATAAAACCCTTATACGCATTGAGAAAATGAGATATAGAGTAGAACCATTCACGTTTATGACAAGCACAATCCGCAGACCCAAAGTTCTTGAGATTGTATAGACTAGAAAACAAAGTTTCTAAGCATGCAAGCATTAAATGATTCACAGATCAGAGTAAGAAGGAAAGAGAAAGTAGAGGAAAAGGGGAAAACGTTTGTATTGATTTCTTCCAATTAGAAATTACAGTTCCAAAATATCAAAATTCCAACCCGTCAATGGCTTTGAAAGCCCATGATATAGCCGCAAGGGAAGGTTACAAATTCCTCGAGAAAGAAAGAAATAGTTACAACTTATTCCAATCATCCACACCCTTTCGAATTCTTGATTTGTAAAGAAACGTTAATGGTGGAAAAACCAATTTTTTAAATATACAACCATTACATTATTTTTCCGTTAAAACATGGGCAATTCAATTTGATTCTTAAACTTTAAATTTGGGTCGCTCGCGTGGAAGGAATTGATTGGATCGGGCTGCGAACACATTTTGCATTTTTACCTTTGAACTTGCACCATCTTGACAGGTGGAGAGCTCACCGGTTCCTTTATACTTATCCGATTCGGGTGAATTTCTTGCTTGACTTATGTATACCTCTAGACATGTGGAGCGCTCGTGCTCATTTGAGTTTTATTTAGAAAATCCTCTTGAAATTGTGTTGAGTGATGCGTGTCTCATTCTCGCCCATCTTGGACTTTTTAAGGTCCAACTTTGTCTCTTCATTGAATTTTACCACGTGGTGACTTGGCACTACTTGGAGACTGACCCTTTGATTTCACTTTCAAAATTGCACCGTTAAGGCACATGGAGACTTCTGCTAACCCACCCATCCTTAGCCGATTTTAATGATTGGCTCTCTCTCTCTCTCTTTTTGGACCTAGGACACATGGAGGACTGGCGCAAGTTTGAGAACTACCCCCGACTTTGACTCTTGAAGTTGTGTTGATGAGGCACATGGAACCATCCACTGAATCTTCCATACTTAGCCAATTTTAGCTTGTTTTACCTTCATTTTGAACCTACGACACGCAGAAATCCTGCGCTTATTTGAGGATTATTCCTTGACCCTACCCCGAGTTGTGCCATTTGGACGCATGGAGGCTTCCACTGACGCTTGAAACATGGCCAAACCACATCCAATCAAAGATGCCCACATACTACCCATGGATTCTGGAGGAAAAAATTAATGGGGAAGATACGCCTGTCATTCCCAACTCATGGTAAGAAAAACAAAAATAAGGAAAGAAAACTCACCATTACGCCCAACTTTCAAATTTTTCTCCATGAATGGGAAAACTGCAAACAATTCCAGGCTCGATGTGATCCAATACTCTAAGGAACAAACTCAAAATTTCAAAACTTGACTTCAAAAGAGGGGAATTTTGAGGACGACAACAACTGGCTCTTTCTAGGGATGACTTGGCTTGGAACAAAGACACAAGGCAAGATCAAGAACTATAGATAACTCTAGGAAAGAGGACTAGTGCCTTATCCATTGGGAAAAGGATTCAAAATCAAAACCAATACAAGGCAACACACACAAGATGGGAAAAGAAACAAAACAAACCAAAAGGGAAGACCCAAAACAAAACACACCACACAACAAAGAACAAGAAAGGGACACAAGCCAAAAACCAAAAACCAAACGCAATGTACAAAAGGACTTCCTAGCCACCTAGGACTTGAAAAAATTTAAGTACTACCCACTATAAGGAAGTGGGAGAGGAGATCCATCCATGTAATCCAGTTAAAAAGAGTTATCTCCAGCAAAATCTCTAATTCTACAAGGACCAATCCAAAGAGAATCAAACTTACCATGACTTCCTTGTGGCTCATGTATTTTTTCCCAAAGTAGCACAATATCTCCCACTTGGAAAACTCTAGGTTTAGCTTTCTTTTCAAACAAAGCCTTCACTTTCAACTGATGAGTTGTTATCCTATCAACCACTTGCAATATGTCCTCATCAAGCTTCTGAAGGTACAAAATTCTCTTTTCCAAATAGCTACTAATACTTGAATCTTCAATGGTTTTCATTAGATGCCAGCTGGAAATTCTACCGTAATTGGTAGTTGAGCTTCCACATCATACACCACTTGGAAAGGACACATTCCAATTGATCTCTTTGGTGTAATTCTATCAGCCCAAAGTGCATCATATAGCTTCTTATGCCAACTCCTCGAGAATCATTTACAAGATTTCCAACTATATTCACCAAGTTCTTGTTTGTTGATTCTACTGTCCATTCCTCGGGGGTAGTAATATGAATAATGAGCAAGTGAGATCCCATACCCATAGCCGAAGTCCATCATCTTAGAAAAATAAAAGTTCAAAGCATTGTCGGTCATAATTTTGTTTGGGGTCCAAACTTGATCAATATATTCTCCTTAATGAAGTTGCAAACTACCTCGGAAATAGTGCTCTTGACTGGGATGGCTTCCACCCACTTGGTGAAGTAATCTATGGTAGTCAACACATGGGTATGTCAAGCACTAGAAGGTGGGTTAAGAGTTCAAATAAAATCCAGTCCCCACTGTTGAATGGGATCATCAATCACTACTAGATTTAGTGGCAAAGCCACCAAATTAGGTCTTCCAACAAATGTTTGGCATGCTTCACATTTACCAAGCCATTTTGATGCATCTCTAAATAGAGTGGGCCAATAATAACCAGAACGAAGTATTTTATGAGCTATTACAATAGAGGATAAATGACCTCCACAAGACTGGTCATGAAAAGAAGAGAATAACTTATTTTATTTCTCTTTGTCTACACACTTCAAAAACCTTCCATCTATGCCTCATTTGAACAAAGCATTCTCCCATAGCACATATTGTGTAGACCTTAGTTTGATGTCTCTCTTCTCTTTGGCATTCAAGTAAGATGGACACTCTCCGTAGGTAAAAAAGTTTGCAATGTTAGCATACCATACATCTATCGAGTGAGGAACAGAATAACAAGGACATCAACTCCATCTTTGGACAACTCCTTGGCAGCTCCCTTAGCAATGAGTTCACACAGACCTTACCCCAACCATATTTGTTGGCTTGATGTCAAGATCATACTCTTATATCTTTTCTATTCAATTACCTATCTTGGTTCCACATTCTTGTTGAGTAAGAATGGATTTGATTGTTGTATCGTGCACCAAAGACCACATAATGAGAATTAAGGATGTAAAACCTAAACTACTTGACACTTTGACAAATTTGCAAAAGCATGTTTCTCCATCATGGTATACTTCAGCTCATGATTTTTCAAGACATAACTCATGCATGTAATTGGGATCTCATGATCTTCAACATTCTTCTAGGCTAACACAACAACTAGGGTATTTTCAGTGGCATAACAATAGATAATGAAATATTTGCTAAATTCAGGGCATGCCAAGATTGGAGTCTTTGCAATAGCCTGTTTAATGTTCTCAAATGATTTCTTCCCTTCAAAGGACCAACCAAAATTTTTCTTCCCTTGCATCATGCGAGCAATGCTCATAGTAAGTTCTACAAAATTGGGGATGAATTTCCTTAGGAAATTGATCTTACCAAAGAAATAATGGATACCTTTCTTACTTGATGGAAGAGGAATTTTCTAGATGGCATGAACTCTCTCAGGATCAATTTTGATCCCTTCCTTTGAAACAATGTGTCCCAACAAATTTCTTTCTGTGACACAAAACATAGACTTTTTAGGCTTTAAAGAAATTCCATGCTCTCTACACTTCTATAATACTGCTTTCAAGGTGTTGGAAGTGATCTGTTCTTGTTTTAGAAAACACTTCAAAGTCATCCAAATACACAACAATGCATTTTCCTTTCAAACTACCGAAATCCAAGTCCATGGCCCTCTGGAAATTAACACCAACATTGATGAGACCAAATGGCATCCTCTTGTATACAAAGGTGCCTAAAGGAGTTGTAAAGGTAGTCTTATTTTGATCTCGCATTATTCTCCTCTACTTGATTGTACCCTAAGAATCCATCTAACATAGATAACATCTTCGAGCCTATGACAGCTTGCAATACTTGGTCCATCATGGGAGAGGGTAGTTGTCCTTTAAAGAACCCCGATTTAGATTTATGAAGTCCACACAAATCTAGATCTCACCATTCTTATTCCCACGACAGAACTATATTAGCAATCCACGTTAAATGGTGGATGTGGAAGATGATCTTAGCCTTCAAAATCTTTTATATTTCTTGGAAAATTGAATCATCTAGATTTGGATTATATCACCTTTGTTTCCGTTTGAAGGGTTTGATCCCGTGCTTAAGAGGAATGAAATGTTACATTTCTTTATGCTGAAAATCCTTAAGATCATCATAAGAGCAGGCTAAAACATCAACATACCTCTTCAAAAGATTCACCACCTTCTTTTTCTCTTCCCGAGTGTAACATTTTCCAACATTGACCATTTTCGATCATCAAGACTCTCAATATTCACTTTCTTAGTCTCAATAGATTGTCGGGCTCCTTGGGAAATTTTAGACTTCATATATCTATCATGTTTATCAAAAATATCCTCCAAGATCACCAACCCTTTAGGAATTTTGTTTCCTTTCGTTTGATGCATATATCTTGATCCATCTCTTCTTTGAGACCCTCTTCATTTGATAACACACACTCTCTAGGCATATTGTCACTTCCTTCAAAGTATAGGTGATCAAAGTTATCTCTCGAGCTCCAAGAAAGAAAGCAAATGCTGGTCATCAATGAAAACTTGCCAATTATTTGCATTTTTAGGCACACTCGGTCTATGGATCAGCTCAATGGTGAATTTCTCTTGAGGAAAATCAGGATTAGGAATCAATAAGGACCTCGAAATAGCTAGAGAGTAAGCCCTAGAGTTCCTTTCCTTTCCTCGCACAACTTCAATGGAAAAAACATTAAGGAATTCAATGGAATCCCAGACCATATTCCCGTAGTGTTTCACCCTTTGGTTCTTTACTCGATAAAGGTCTCTAACTTGTTTTACAATTAGCTCTACATCTCGATGGGCAAGAAGGTTCTTCACTCCCATTTCCTTCGCCTTGCTTAACCCAAGAATAAGTACCTCATATTCGGTAGTATTGTTGGTATTTTCAAATTAAAATTTGAAGGAGAAAGGATGAGCCTTACCCCTAGTAGAAATGAGTAGTACACCAACTCCGTAAATCAGCTAAAGAGCAACTTCCATCAAACTCCAAAGTCCACACACCATTAGGATAAAAACACTCCCTTTGGAAAACTTGTCTCCTCTTGTGACATGATCATGTAGTTCCCATGCCCAATGTCTTCATCTAGTATTTGTGCTTTAGGATCATCCGTCTTTTTCACAATATACTCTACTTGTTTCTCAGGCAGTATCTTCTTCTTCTTCCCATTGACAGGATCAAGGTATGTTACCAATCTATTTGGATCTCACCTCCAACATCTTTGCAAAAGTTCCTACTTAGTAGCATGCCACGGGAAGGAGGGATATCGAAAACCAAGATGGTAGCCAAGATTTTCTTCTCTCGGTAAAGCAAAAAAACTACTTGTGCATCCTTGATTCTCCCAACCAAAGGCACTTCTCTACTTTCTATGGAATAAGAAGAGCCATAAGTGCGCTTTAGGGTTAGACCCAAATCATGAGACACTTTTGTAGGAATTACATTATCAAATGCACCAAAATCAATGACAAAATTTCTAAGCTTGTGGCTAGCTATGAGGAGAGTCACATAGACGGGTTTGATCTTCTCATTGGGTGAAGTGACCAGACGACAAGGTTGGGTTGAGGCGGAGAAGGAGTGGGAAAAAGGACTTTAGACGAATGGGCTAGGGTTTTAGACTTAGAATTTACAAAGTTAACCATTTTTCCAAAGGCTTTAGGATGGGTTTGATAGAAATATGCCTCGAAATATGAATCTTAGTCTTTTTAAGATGGTCTATAAGGTCAAAAGATCCAAATGTGGATGGGGAATCAACACTAGGAGTAGGAGGAGCTTTTGATCTAAAAACTTTATCATTTGTTGGAAAAGAATTCTCAGAAGTAGAAGTAGAGGAAGAAGGACTAGAAAAACTTACTTTTGGGTAGAAGTAGTAGAAATAGGAGCTCCTCTTCTTGTAATCATCGTGGATGGTGATGGGGTACTCCTTGTATATTTTTTCAGTTACACCACTTTTTCCTTTTTATTGGTCTTCTCCCGGTCATAAAATCATATGACTCATTGTTCATCTTAGCCACTACATCATCATAGTCATATTCATCATCCACACCTTCAGGGTGAGGAAATGAACTCGAGAACCACCGTGCTCTTCCAGCTTCTTCATAAGATTCCTCTTGTTGTTCATCATAGAGCCCGTTTTCTTCCTTATCATCGCTCAAGAACCTCACAAGTAGCATTGACAGAACCTTGAGGGGTGGACCTTCAATGGAGAAACTAGTTTTAGAAGAAGGCAAGGGGTTCTTAGGATGAAATTTATTTCTTGGAACATCTTGATATGGAGCATGCTGAGCCAATTGTTTCTTGATGGAAATGAGGTCATTATCCAGATTTTACACCAAGTGATCTCTATTACCTCTAGGAGGAGAGGAAGAAGAAGATGCTTTGGATTTGAAAGAATCCCTTTTCATCTTGCCAGACATGATCAAGTCATCTTCCACACTGACAGCCAATCTCTGATCAACATCCAAAGTTTTAAGATTTTTTCTCCTCAAGGAATAGCTTACTTCCGACAATTGAGCATTCAAGAAGAAAAACTTATGAATCTGATCAATAGGCCTAGTATCTAGTGGAATCTTGTTAACCAACTTGTTGAAATTGGCCCAAAATTCTCTCATAGGCTCATGTGACTCCTTCTTGATTTGAGAAATCTGAGCTAGGAAAGCATGCACATCCTCAACAAGTTTGAAATGCTTCTCAAATTCAGTCCTCATAGTAGTCCAATCGATGATGGTCCTACCAAGAAGATGGTAAAACTAATCTACAACATTGTCTTGTAAGGTTTTTGCTATCCATATTTCACCCCGAGGCAAATATTGGATCAGCCATGACCCCGCATAGAAATAACCTGAGAAAACTCGTTTGGATCTATAAATGGTTGCAGAGGAACTCAACAAATGGAGTGGCAGGGGCTGAGAAAGACTAAGGGACCCCGTGTAAAAGAAACAAATTTTTCAAGCCATTTCCTTGTCTTGAATCCATTTTCAAGTTACAAGTCAACTTAAAAATGGAATAACAAGGTCAAATAAGAAGGGGTAGTGCCGTAGAGGAACCAAGAGCAAGAGAGGGAAGAAACGGAAAAGATCCGAAGTCCTTGGGCTCGAAATGGTTTAAGAAAGGGTCCAAAATCGACTAAGTATGGAGGAGGTAAAGGACCACGTGTCCTAATGACACTTCTCCAAAGGTGAATCCAAAAGGGAATCCTAAACTTCCGCCAAAATTCCATGCATCCGAGTCCTAAAAAGTTACGGGGCATTGAAAAGTCTTCAACCGAGAGAGAAGCGCAAGGTGTCAATGCAGCGTAAATCTAGAAAGGAAGCCCAGGGTGGAGACTCAAACTTGTGCCAGCCCTCCACGTAGAAAATAGTCAAACAGAGTCAAAAGGAGGATAGGGCGGGCCTCAAAATTGGCTAAGTATAGAAGTGTAAGTGGAGAATTCCAAGTGTCAGTGTGGCGCATCTCTAAGAGTTAGTCCCAGAGCGGAGACCAAATGAGCACAAGCTCGCCACGTAGCTCAAAGTCTAAAAGGGTAAGAGGGACCGTTGAAAAGTCCACAGACCAACGAAGGCCACAAGTGTCAACTTGACGCTCCTCCAAAGGAAAACTTTGAGTCGGGCTTTCAAGCAAGCGCGGTGCCTCCACGTGTCCAATCTCAGAAAGGGGTAGAGTCATTGAATAGTCAATGCATAGGCCATGATGGCGAGGAGGCCGCCAAGTGTCTAAATGGTGTTGATTCAAGGATTGGAGAGAGAGAAGGTTCCTAAACAAGCACCAAGTTAGCATGTCCCAATCAAGAGATATGCCCCACCAAGCAAAAAGACTTAGCCAAAAAACACAAAATGGGCCATAACTCCACCCAAGGGAAAAAGTCAACATTTGGGCCCAAGTCAATGAAAGTGGGTCATCGGGGGAAAGCGTTTTTTCACCCTTTATCATCATCCGAAAAGGAAAAAGTCAAAATGGCAAATTTGGCCCAAAGTCAATTGAGCCCGAGCCAAAGTGGGGAGTCAAAGGAAAAGGTGAAAATTTTCCTTTTGTCAAAAGGCATAAAGGTAAAGATGGAAGCGCATCCCCAGCCAACCAAAGGTGCCACATGTCTAGGTGAAGCTTGGGGCCAGTGGGGTTTTTGAGTGTTTTGCGCAAATGGAAAAAAGATAAATTGTGGACCCGCAAGCCCATTTTTTCTCTAATCTGCCACGTGTCCCATATCAAAAGGGGACCCATTTTTAAAACTATTTTCCCACCCATTTGTATAGACTCGATACAAAATTTGAAGGGGCATATCTTTTGACTTAGGGCTCAAATATTGCAAATCTGACACCGTTGGAAGCATCTCGATGACATCTTCTACACCATGGAAGGATAAAGAATCATTTTTCTTAGGCCTTAGTAGGTGAAAAATGAAGAAACATCTTCAGGTTTTTAATGTAGGATCTCTTTGCCTCAACAACCAGATCGGATTCAATCTATTCTTGTTTCCTCTTCCTTCAAGGCACCAACCAAGGATTGATGTAGTAAAGATGGATTTGAGGGAAGATTTTATCAGAGGCATTAACAAGTAGTTGAGCTTCAACCTTATTTTCCTTATTCTCTCTCTTTTCTCTCTCTGATCGAATCTATAAATACAAGGGGAGATTCATTGTAAAGGGTTGGACATTCTTTTTTTTCAGGCTCCCCTTTTTCTTTAGGAAAAGAAACTCATGGAGTTTCAGACCTTCTACTAGACTATAATACATTTCTACCTTTTGGCCACTTTGTAATGCATTGTATCAATCTACAGAGCAATAAAACACATCTTTGATCAAATTTAGATCCTCTCTTGTCTCTTTTTTTTCATCTGATCTTTCATTATAGATTTGGTTATATATGCTTAGTTATTATATGCATTTGGTTGTTTGTGTCTATTGGAAAACAAATGTTCATCATTCCTTTGGTGCATCACCTTATAGCTTAGTTTGATTTCCTGTATTCCTTTTACCCATGTCTCCTTGGCAAGTTTAGATTAGGTATAAAGAGAGATCCTCTGCAAGTTCTCACGTATGCACCTAAACAGAGGAATAGGAACCAACCTTTAATCTAGGAGAGCTTTCCCATTTTTTCAAGGTCCCACACCTTGGGGAAAGTTCAATGTTATGTAATCACACCAAATGACCTTGCCTTAGAAAAGTAGACCTGTAGAACTCATTTGGGGTGTTCGTGATTTCACACTAACAATTTTGGCATGCCCTGGTGGGACAAAGAAGTCTCCATCTTATTACAATAAGATTGATGTACACTTGTTGTGATTCTAACTTTTAAGAAGTCTTAAAATTATACATCTGGTGACTCCAAAAGAAACAAATCCACTAGTTTCAGTAGTCCAAGAAAGTTCATGAGAAGAATACAAACACGGTCAAGAACCAGAGAAGAGGGATTATTTGTCTATCTAGACTTATCCCCAGATAGAGGGAGGGAAGGAAGAAGAACCCAGAGGTCTCTATCTCCACCAAATAGAGCCTTATCAACACCTCCTCCCGGTAGACCGTTCTCTCAATCAAGAGGGGTGCTCAGGCTGATTAGGATGGCTCAGCCAAATCCTTATGTCAACTTCACTAGCAACATCCCACTCACTCTGAATGCACAAAATCCAGTCCCGATAGCAGCATTAAAGAGCATCCCATATTTCACTGGGGAAAACCAAACTTCTCCTGGTGATCATGTCTAAGATATTTCAAATGTCTGTACAATCCATGAAATCCATGAGATGGACATTATAGTCAAGTTTCTCACCTCTTCACTCAAAGGTAAATTCTGACAATGGTTCAGGAGCCTTGAGGAAGGCTCTATCCAAAATTGGAACCAGCTGTGCACAACTCTTCCACAACCAATTTGGAGAGAAAGGTGATAACTTATCTTTGTTGGAGCAACTAACAACAATCAAGAGATCCCCAAACGAGCAGCTGACAAACTTTAACCTCATATTTCTAGCGGACTTGGGATAGGATTCCAATAGCAATAAATCCCACTAATGAAGGTTCCTTCTTATACTTTCTTAGGGATTTAAATTCTAATATTTCTTTGATGATTCAGTCAATGGGGGCATAACCTTACCTGCAACCTATAGCCTTTCCATAGGGGCTGAGAACCATTTGATTCAAGATGGAAAATCACTCCTAGGCCATCTATGCCTCTATACCCCGAGTTAGGAAGCCCAGATACTAGCCAAACACCCACATTAGCTCCTATACCTACCCCTAGGAGTCAAATCTCAGCTAAAGCCTCCACTTCATCATCTAACACCTCTAAAGAACTCCAGGAAGTCATGAAACAACTTTAAAACCTAGGGAATGAGTTAGTAACCATCAAAAGGCAACAAGCTCAGAGTTCTAGGCGTATCAGCCTCAAGCTCAATCTCAGAGTCGGTATCAGACTAGACCCCAGTACCAACAAAATAGGCCACCATCTCATACTCTAAATCAGAGCCAAAACCAAGGAAACCCCAAGCTGCTATACCTTTCAGTCATATGATCCAAACACAACTTCAACATCAAGGGCATTGGTTCTAGTACAAAACAATATGGCACAAGAATATGATTGGTGTTTTCCATGCAATCAGCCTCATAACCAATCAATGTGCTTTAATGGTGCACTCAATCAGGCCTTGATGGTGCAGACCAGTATGGTGTCACAAGAACCTAGCCAAGAAGGAGATCAGTAGTAAGGAGCTCAATAAGAGGACCTCCAAGTGAGACTATGCTTGTCAATTGGTAAGCTGAGGACTTATGTGGGATGAATCAATTCCTTCTCAAAGTGTGGCTGCCAATACATGGTCCAAAAAGAGAAATATTGGAGAGGGTCAACCACTGAGTTTAGGTGACCCTCAACCTTCCATCACTCCACAAGGTGTTGGCACTCCAAATATAACTCCCAACATACAAAACCAATCCAAGCCACCTTCCAAATCCAGTCAAGCACCGATTGTGACAACCCATGTGCAAGAAATAAGTTTATGCTGGGAAGGGGAAGAAAAGGATAGATCATTCAATATTATTGAGAAAATGAAGAGGACAAGTGTGAACATTTCACTATGGGAGTCACTGGCCATTCTAGGGTAGAGGATTTTTGTACAGACTACCATGCAAAATTGGTCAAGCTCAAATCAACCCCTAACCAACAAGAGAGAGTGCTTTCCAATGCAGTTCAACCTGGGAGGAACCATGGAGAACAACAAGGTAAGAACCTAAGACCTCCTCCATTCTATGTCTCATTGATTATTGGAGAAAAATTGGTGCACAATTATATGATTGATTCTGGGGCTAGTAGTTTTGTGATGCCCAAACAAATAGCTGATCAACTAGGTCTCCAATATGAAGTCATCTCTAGAGGGGTAGTGCAATTAGATGGGACAACAGTGACAACTATTGGAATCATCAAGGATTTGAGCCTCACTTTGCATGCCTGCCCCTAATGTGATTGTTTTACAGAACATATCCATCATAGATTTTCCACCACATTTTTCTTTGTGTTTGTCCAGGACTTCACTACTAAAATTGGAGGCTATCTATCTGCTAATTGGTCACATATGCTCTTTAGAACAAGGTATGGGGCAAAGGCCATGATCAGATCTGAACCATTTTGATTATCATATTGAATCTTATGTGCCTAGCCCAATCAATACCAACTACTCATCTTTTGATCAAGAAGACTTCTAAGCACTTGTGAAGTAGATACCAAGGTGGGATGTATCCTAGACTTGACTCTCGATGAGTGGGCCAACAAAATTCATGCTTTTGACCCCTATAAGGAGATGGAAGAATTTGAGCTAGGTGTCTACTATCTACATGAAGAGAATCATCCTCTTCCTGACCTAATTAAGCTAGAATATAAGGATGACAATGAAGTATGGAAATTGTTCTTTGATGGCTCAAGGAGTAGACAAGGAGCTAGAGGAGGAGCTATGATTGTGTCCCCCAAAGGTATGAAATATTATTCAGCCTTCAGATTTCAGTTTTCCTACTCAAACAACACTACTGAATATGAAGCTTTGGTCCAAGGTCTTCATTAGGAAAGGAAGCTTGGAATCAAGAACTTGCAAGTGTTTGGTGACAGTGAATTGGTTTCCAATCAAGTCAGGACTTAATGCTATCAAAAATGACTTGCTCAAGAACTACAAGAGTAGGGTATGGGATCTCATGGAGGATTTTGAGGCCTTCTTATTGTGTCCATACCCAGGAAGGAGAATGAAGCTGCTGATAGACTTGTAGCAGTTGGAGAAACATTTGATGTGGTTGACAACATCGAAGAGACAAAGAACAACCACATATCCATATATTTGTGAGGCTAGAAGTGTTAGATAACAACACATGCTGATAGGTGTTCGAGAATGATCAATAGATCATTAAATTTTTGTAAGAAGAAGTTGAATTCTCAGCTAGAAACCAAAGTAGATTAGAACAACAATATGGGAATCAGATAGTACAACTACATACAAACAAGCTTCCCAAAGGCTTAGTGACACTCAAATCTATTTTCAATCCTAATGATCAATTTAGAAAAGAGAAGGCTAATATATAGATCAAAGGAGAAGATTCAGAGTCAATCCCAGTTGGAGAAGACAAAACACTTCAAATTGACAAAGTGGCCACCGAGCAAGAAAGGTATGAATTCATACAAATTTTCCAAGAATTTCCAGATGTATTTTCTTGAGCTATGAAGACCTAAGAGGTTTAATCCAAAGCTAGCACAACACACAATCGAACTAGATCTAGTTGCTCAACCCATCAAGAAAAAAAGAGACCAGTCAACCCACACATTGAGCCTCTAATGAAGAAAGAGTTAAACAAGATGATAGAGGCAAGTATCATATTTCCAATCAAACACTCAAGTTGAGTTGCAAACCTAGTCCCAGTCAAAAGAAAAATGGAGAGATTAGGTTGTGTGTAGATTTTCAAGACTTGAATAGAGCCTCCCTCAAATATCACTACCCACTCCCTTCAATGGAGTAGATCTTACAATAATGTTTCTAGATCGGAGAGATTATCCCTCCTAGATGGCTACTCAGGGTACAACTAGATCATGGTGAAAGAAGATGATCAATTTAAAACAACTTTCACCACCAAATGGGGCACTTATGCCTATAGAAAAATGCCATTTGGATTGTCCAATGTCAAAGCCACTTTTCAAAGGGCAATGTATATGGCATTTAAAGTGATGATCAAAAAATAGTATTGATCTATCTAGATGACATTACAATGTTTTCCAAAAATGCAACAGACCACCTTTTCCACCTAAGGTAGGTGTTTCAAAGGTGTAGAATATTTGGGGTGTCATTGAACCCTAAAAATGCATATTCTTGGCCCATGAGGGCAGGCTTCTAGGCCATATTGTATCAAAGGAGGGACTGAAAATTGACTCGAGAGAGTTGAAGTAATAAGAGCATTTCCATTGCCAAGCCACAAGAAGGCTCTTCAAAGCTTCTTGGGAAAAATCAATTTTGTCCACAGTTTGTGCCAAACTTTGTTGCCCTTGTTAAACCAATAACATTGATGTTGAAGAAGAGCTTAGCATTCAGTGGATAGTTGAAGGAAAATCAAGCTTTGAAGCCATCAAAGAAGCTATATCACAAGCCCCAACTCTTGTAAATCTAGATTTCTCTAAGGACTTTATATTGTATGCCTTTGGTGGCAGTGACACAATTTCTACAATCTTAGTTCAACAAAACAAGGAAGGTACAATTTAACAACAAATTGCTTTCTTCAGTCAAGGTCTAGAAGACTATGAAGTGAGATACTCCTTCATTGAAAATAATTCTTAGCGAATCGTCAGGGATTAAATAAGTTCAAGCACCTCGTTTCAAATAATAAAATCCAATTGTTGGTCTCCCATGCGGAGTTAAAGAATTCCTTCTCAACAAGTACCTGAATGAAAAATGTACAGGGTGGATCACTCGTGTCATGGAATATGACATTGAGATTAAGGTCACTTAATCTAGTCCATGGGAAGGGGTTGTGTGAATAAATGACCTCAAGTCAATAGGATGAAGCGAGATAGGGAAAAGGAGGCTATTTTTGTTCTACGGATAATCAAGAAGAAGGAAGTGATGATGTACCTGTTGGACCCAAGACATGGTGCAAATTTCCTCCAAATATTCCTCATGGGATGAATAAAGAAAAGAGGAGACATTTTAGGATATATGCCATCCCATATGTTCTTTTTATGGTGTCTTGTTCAAAGAGACATTAATGGCATTCTGCCGAGATGCATTGAAACAAATCAGGTTGAGAGAGTGCTACAAGAATTCCATGTCGAAGCAGTTGGAGGCCATTTTCTCCAAGGGTGACAGACTCAAAATCATTAAAGTAGGTTATTATTGGCCCAAAGTGTTTAGTGACTACTATGCATGGATCAAAAGGTGCAAGAGTTATGCATTCTTCAAAGGCAAAGAAAGGCTAATAACACTTCCATTGCACCCAATTTCAGTCGACCAACCTTTCATGTAATGGGGATTATACTTCATTGATCATCAATCCAAATTCAATCCAAGGCCACAAATGGATTCTAATAGCAACATCTATTTCACCAAGTGGACCGAGGCAGTGGCACTTAAGGAAGCTAATGAGTCTAGTATACTAGATTTCTACGAAGGGATAGTGACAAGATTTGGAGTTTCCAGCACCATTATATTAGAAAATGCATTATCATTCATAGATTCCAAGATCACAGGATGGGATGTTAAGAATGGGACTTACTTGAGACTTCATTAAACTATTACCCTCAAGGTAATAGCCAAGCTGAGTCCACAAACAAGAACCTGCTAAAGATCATCAGAATAACTCTTGATGAGAATCAAAGGACCTAGCACACAAATGTCAAAATTACCTTATGGGATGATAGGATAATGCCCAAGAGATCTACATGCATCTCTCCATTCAAACTTGTCTATGGGAAAGAAGCAGTGTTACCTATATCACTTGAGTTGCCAACATTAGAGCTTGTGAAGAAGCTAGAGATGTCTGAATTTGAACCAATGGAGGCTAGGTATGTGGAGCTAATAGAATTGGAAGAATCCAAAGAACATGCGGTCCAGGAAATAGAGAAGAATCAAGCTTCAATCAAGAAATGCTTTGACAAGAAGGAAAAGCAAGGACCTTCCAGGAAGGAGACCTGGTTTGAAATGGGATGTAGATCGAGCAAAACCAGGAAGGCATTCCAAGTTTGATGCCATCTGGAGTGGCCCCTACATGGTCACAAAATGTAAGAGTAGCAATGCTTTCCAATTGTCTACATTGGAGGGTGAGGAGTTGCAGATTCTAGTGAATGGGATCTATCTTAAGCATTGCTACTAAAAGGAAAGTCTCACCCTGTACATATTAGTTTAGTTTCTCTTTCCTCTAAGTGTTTGTGCACATCGCTTTACTGTAGTTTAGGTTGATTTTATCCTAAGTCCTTTCCACACTCTGCATGTTCCATTTAGAACATGTAAGATTTCAATTTTGTGCATAATTGTGGTGTTGTTTTGTTACTCTTATGTAGTCCATTCGGAGAGACAAATGAGGCCCAAGTCAAAACAATTTTCTACTCTCATAAACCTTCATTTTGAGATTTATTATGAAAATTGAGATTTCAAATAACCGAGCTCATGACTTAAAAGGTAATCAGCATCGAGACCATGTTCTCGACTCCATGCCCAATGGATATGACAAGGTAATTAGTCTTTCATCTAGTAGGTAGATACCCCTGTGATTCACCAAATTGTTATCCATATTTTCCTTGGGCCAAATATTGGATTAGCCATGACCCCACATAGAAAGAACCTGAGAAAACTCATTTGGATTTGTAAATGGTTACAGAGGAACTCAACAATGGAGTGGTGGGGGTTAGAAAGACTAAGGGACCACTGTGTAAAGAAACAACTAAACAAGTCGTTTCCATTTCTATGAATCGAATCCATTTTCAAGTTACAAGTAGACTCAACAATGGAATAATAGGGTCAGATAATAAGGGAAAGTGCCGCAGAGGAACCGGGAGCAAGAGAGGGAAGAAAGCGGTAAAGATCCGAAAGTCCTCAAGGCTCAAAACTAGGTTTAAAAAGGTCCAAAATCGACTAAGTATGGAGGAGGCAGTGAAGGGACCATGTGTCCTAATGGTGCTTCTCCAAGGTGAATCCAAAAAGGGAATCCCAAACTTGCACCAAGCTTCCATGTGTCTAGATTCCCAAAAATTTGTGGGGCATTGAAAAGTATTCAACTAAGAGAGAGCGTGCCAGGTGTCGGCTCGATGCAAATTTGAAAAGGAAGCCCAGGGTGGAGACTCAAACTTGTGCCAACCCTCCACATAGAAAATAGTCAAACAGAGTCAAAAGGTGGACATGGCGGGCCTCAAAATTGGCTAAGTATAGAAGTATAAGTGGAGAATGCCAAGTGTCAATGTGGCACATCTCCAAGAGTTAGTCCCAGTGGAGACCCAAATGAGCGAACTCGCCACATAGCTCAAAGTCCAAAAGGGTAAGAGGGACCGTTGAAAAGTCCATAGACCAATGGAGGCTACAAGTGTCAACTCGATGCTCCTCCAAAGGAAAACTTTGAGCCAGGATTTCAAGCAAGTGCGGTGCCTCCACGTGTCCAATCTCAAAGAAAGGGGCAGAGTTAGTTGAATAGTCAATGCATAGGGCAAGGCCGACGGAGGCCACAAAGTGTCTAAATGGCATTGATTCAAGGATTGAGAGAGAGAAGGTTCCCAAACAAGTACCAGGATGTCACGTGTCCCAGATCAAGAGATTTTCCTCCGCCAAGTAAAAATACTTAGCCAAAACACACAAAATGGGCCACAACTCCGCCCAAGGGAAAAATCAAGCATTTGGGCCCAAGTCAATGAAAGCGTGGCCATTGGGGGAAAGTTGGTTTTTCACCCTTTGTCATCCCAAAAGGATAAAAGTCACAAAATGGGCCATTTGGGCCCGAGTCAATGAAAGCAGGGAATCAGAGGAAAAGGTGAAAATTTTCCTTTCATCCAAAAGGCATAAAGTTAAAGATGGAAGCACATCCCCCCAAACTACCAAAGGGTGCCACGTGTCCAAGCAGAGAGCTTTAAGGCCATGAAATTTTTTGAGTTTTGCATTTTTTGTACAAAAGGCAAAAATATAAATTCGGACCCATGCAAGCCCGATTTTTTCTCTAATATGCCTACCACGTGTCCCATATCAAAAGGGGGACCCATTTTTCAAACTATTTTCCTACCCATTTGTATAGACTCAATACAAACTTCGAAGGGGCATATCTTTCGACTCAGGGCTCAAAATATTGCAAATATGACACCGTTGGAAGCATCTCGATGTCTTCTACACCATGGAAGGATAAAGAATCATTTTTCTCAGGCCCTGGTAGGTGAAAAATGAAGAAACATCTTCAAGTTTTTAATGCAGGATCTCTTTGCCTCAACAACCATATCGGATTCGATCTGTTCCACCATTTCCTCTTCCTTCAAGGCATCAAACCAAGGATTAATGTAGTAAAGATGGATTTGGGGGCATTTTCTATCAAAGGCATTAACAACAGTAGTTGAGCTTCAACCTACTTTTCCCACTTCTCTCTCTCTTTCTTATCTCTGATCGAATCTATAAATATAGGGGCATGATTCATTGTAAAGGGTTGGAAATTATTTATTTTGTAGGCTCCCTTTTCTTCTAGGAAAAGAAACTTGTGGAGTTTCAGACCTTCTACTAGATTGTAATACATTTCTACCTTTTGGCTACTTTGTAATGCATTGTATCAATCTACAAAGGAATAAAACATGTATGTGATCAATTTTATATCCTCTTTTGTATCTTTTCCTTTCATCCGATCTTTCATTATAGATCTAGTTATTTATTTTTAGTTATTGTATGCATTTGATTGTTTGTGTCTATTGGAAAAACAAATGTTCGTCATTCCTTTAGTGCATCACCTTATATCTTAGTTTGATTTCTGTATTCTTTTTACCTGTCTCCTTGGGAAGTTTAGATTAGGTATAAAGGAGATCCTCTGCAAGTTCTCACATATGCACCTTAACAGAGGAATAGGAACTAGCCCTTTAATCTGGAGAGATTTCACATTTTGCGAGGTCCCATACCTTGGGGAAAGATCAATGTTATGCAATCACACCAAATTACATTGCCTTAGAAAATTAGACTTGTAGAACTCATTTACGGGTGTTGTGATTTTGCACTAACAATTTCCACAAACAGCCTCACAGAGACATCCTCATGTTCAACTCCAAGGACCCCACATTCAACAATGAAGGTTGCAATGTGTTCATCGGGTGTACTTTTCCATCACCTCTAAATGGGAAAATTCTTCTTGTTACCCCTAGGTAACTCATGCAATGGTTGAGGAAGAGCTAGAGGCCCAACTCTTTTTCCCCAAGGCTGAGGTGTTTCCATCCTTGGAAATATTTCTTGAAGTGGAACTGAGACACTAGCAAGAATTAGGGCATGAAAATTAGGTATAAGTTGTGCTTGAGGAATGATACTACTAGAAGTTATGTCTTCAACGGAAGGTGTGCTTGTGGAAATATCTCTTCTATTTCTTCTTGTTGGAGGAAGTTGAAAACCTTGTTGATCCAAGAGTTGTAATTGGGGATCTTCAATTCCAAGAGTCCTTCTACCACGATTATATATTAGAGTCACCAGATCAAAGAAATGATCAAATTAGTTGTTCTTTAAAGAAAGCAAATTTGTTAAAAAATTCCCTAGTAGAGTCACCAAAAATTGTTGGATTTCAGATTTGCGTTTGAATGAAACCACGATCGGGGAACAAGCAAGTCCCTCCTCTTTAATTGGAGAGGTTCCCTTATTGAAAGTAGGGGAAAAACCTATGTACAAATACACAATATTTCATTAAATGGTGGTTTCCTAATATCTTGAAATGTGTTTTATGCCCTGAAAGTTATCAATACATGAGGATAGAAGACTTGAAGAGAGGAGGGACATAAAAGAAGACAATACTTTTAGGGGAAAAAGATGGCGAGAAAACCCTTATGCGTATTGAGAAAATGAGATATAGAGTATAACCATTCATGTTTATGAAGGGAAAAATCCATAGACCCAAAGTTCTTGAGATTGTATAAACTAGAACACAAATTTTCTAAGCATGCAAGGATTAAATGAATCATAGATCAGAGTAAGAAGGAAACAGAAAGTAGAGGAAAAGGGGAAAACCTTTGTATTGATTTCTTCTAATTAAAAATTATAATTCTAGAATATCAAAATTCTAACCCATACAATGGCTTTGAAATCCCATGATATAGCTCGCAAGGGATGGTTACAACTTCCTCAAGTAAGAAAGAAATAGTTACAACTTATTCCAATCATCCACACCCTTTCAAATTCTTGATTTGCAAAGAAACGTTAATGGCAGAGAAACCAATTTTTTTAAATATACGGCCATTACATTATTTCACCAATTAAAACATGGGCCGTTCAATTTACTTTTATAACTTTAAAATTTGGCTTGCCACATGGAAGGAATTGATTGGATTGGGCACGAGAACACCTTTTGCATTTTTGCCTTTGATGTTATGCTAGGATCACACATGGAGAGCTTCACCTGGTTCCTTTATACTTATTTGATTCAGGCTAATTTCCTACTTGATTTATGTTGACTCTAGACACATGGAGGGCTGGCACTCATTTGAGTTTCCCTTTGGAAATGCCTCTGAAATTACGTCGAGTGATGCATGTCTCCTTCGCTAGTCTTGGATTTTTAGCGGCCAACTTTGTCTCTTCATTGAATTTCACCACGTGGTGAGCTAGCGCTACTTGAGTCTAACCGTTTGATTTCACTTCCGAAATTACACCGTTAAGGCACATGGATACTTTTGCAAACCCGCCCATACTTAGATGATTTTAACGATCGATCTCTCTTTTTAACCTAGGAAACTTGGAGGATTGGTGAAAGTTTGAGAACCACCCCCGACTTTGACTCTTGAAGCTGCACCAATGAGGCACATGGTGTTGTCCACTGAACCTTCCATACTTAGCCAATTTTATCTTGTTTTACCTTCATTTTGAAATGGGAACACGCAGAAAGCTTTGTGCTTATTTGAGGACTATCCCTTCGACCCTACCTCCAGGTGTGCATCGTTTAGACACATGTAGGCTTCCACTAACGCTTGAAACATAGCCAAACCACATCCAATCAGATATGCCCATGCACTACCCATGGATTTTGGGGAAAAAATTAATGAGGAAGATACACTTGTCATTCTTGACTGTGGGAAGAAAAATAAGAAAAGGGAAAGAAACTTCACCATTACGCTTGACTTTCAATTTTTTTTATATGAATGGGAAAACTCGCAAACAATTCTAGGGATTGATGTGATCGAATACTCTAAGGAACATACTTAAAATTTTGAAACTTGACTTCAAAAGAGGGGAATTTTGAGGACGACAACAATCACCAAGTTGAAGAAGCTGATGATGATGATAACACTGATGATGATGCATGCATGAAGGATTTCTCTACAAGCTCAAAATAAGGAGCAAATTCAATTGAAGTAATAAGTGCAAGAACTGCTGCAAGTTTTTGGGATTGCATTCACTAGGTACCTCTTCTTCCTCCCTCTCATACTTTATAAATAGATATGGTACAAGATTTTGAACTTCTTAATAATGATTTTGAGTACCTAAGAGCTCTAATGATTAAGAATTATGATGGAGGAATCCCATCAGAAGAGGATAGACAACTGTTAATGAATGTTGTTGTTGCCCAAGAAAAAGAGTATAACACAAGAAGTAAAGTTGTCAAAGGGGTAGGGCCTCAAGCCAAACCAAAAACCCCAATTCTCACCAATGTCCCAAAAGAAACTCCAAAGAAAGATGCATATGGAAAAGGCCTTGTTGTCTCAAGTAGAACTGGTGTTCCCACCCATTTCCAAAATGTGAAAAATCTTGTGCCATCCGATGAGTTTCTCAATCTTTCTCCAAATTTTGCTTTTCCCAAATACATTCCTTTTGACATTTCCCAAGTCTTGTGTCAGATCAAGATTTCTATCCCAATTGTGGAACTACTTAGGATTCTTGAGCGCAAAAAGAGGGCTTTTGAGTATTTAGGATTAGAAAACGATAGGAGTACCCAAGGCGAAATATAAATAATGTTAACACTGCTCCTCCAACCATTACAGAGCTAGAAAAACCACCAGCATTGGAGAAGATAGGTGAACCACTTGAAGTTTACTTGGGAACATATTTGGTTGAGTCTCAATTAAATTTTGATCCATTTTTTAAAAAGATGATTATTAAGGACAGACTGCTGCACAATTGTATGTTTTATTCTGGAGCATCATCTAATGTTATGCCTCTAGAGGTCATGAATGAACTGAACATTAAAGTTACAACAGCTTATCGAAAGTGTACTGCAATGGATTCTAGAGAGGTGCCAATTGTAGAGTGTGTAAAATGTTTGGTGGTACAATAGCTTATCCGGGTAAGAACTTGAAAATTGATGTTGTTATTGTTGATTTCCCTACCAAATGGGGCATACTTGTTATTAAGAAAGTGGGCTGCAAGTGCTAGTGGAAATGTTCGAGATGGATATGTCTTTTGCCACTATTCCAATTGAAGGAAGCCTTGTAAAGTTGTATGGAGAGAAGAAGATGTTGCACCTCATTGAAGATCCCAATAATGCTTCTTATGAAGTGTTGTATGCTAATGTAGATGCTGATAACTTTGTTGGATTTTCTGATGGAAAAGAGCACAAGATTGATCAATGTAAATTTCTTGAACAAGTAGGTTTTCCTTGGACCTTGTTATTCGATGGAGCTTGTTCCAAGTTTGGAAATGGTGTTGGTATTGTTATGATTTCTCTAGGCTAGGAAGAGTTTGTTTTTTCTTTCAAACTCAACTTTGAATGCACTAAAAACATTGCTGAATATGAAGCATTGTTATTGGGTTTGAGAATTACATGGAAATATGGTGTAAAGGATATCATTGTCAAAGGAGATTCAGAACTAATTGTTAAGAAAATTAGAAAACTGTATGCTACTAAAAATAAGAGAATGAAACAATAAAATCATACAATCAGAGATTTGATTGAAATGTTTAAGTCATTTAATATTGTGCACCATGATAGGAATTTTAATGTTGTTGCAGAAGAGTTAGCAATGCTAGGATCCAGATTTGGAAATTATACAGTATCTCCATTTTGTGAGTATGATGTTGAAATACTAACAAGGCCATCTATCCCTGAAAACGTTAAAAATTAGAAAGTGTTTGATGATGATGTCCAGGTGAAATGGTTTGTATAGAACCAAGGAAATTTTACTGAAAAAAATAAAGATTGGGAACCAATGGTGTGTGTTGTTGAAGGAAAGGAAACTTTATTTGGCAAAGACATCATCCAACTAAAGACAACACAATTCCTAGAGGTTTGGTGGCACTTGAATCCAAATTTGATAATGTTGATTTCATTATTAATAGAAGTATGTCGGTATCAAGATATCTGGAAGAGCATGACCTGGGCACAAAGGAAAAACCATGTAAAATCTGGCTAAGAATCAATCTGAGCAAGGAAGAGAAGCATTTCTATGTTCAATTGTTGAAAAAATATCAAGACTGCCTAGCTTGGTCTTACTTTGAGTTGAAGGCATACAGGGAAGATTTGTTCCAACATGAAATTCCTCTTGAATCTAATGCTAAGCCTTTCAGGAAAAAATAGAGGCCAATCAATCCACTCCTTTCTTTAAAGATGCAAGAAGAATTGAAGTAGTTCAGGGATGGAGGGATCATTCAGCCCACCGTAAGATGGTTCAAAACCCACAAGCGAGGATCACAAGGGACGACATGCACATCAGCAGACGTGTGAATGACATGGCGTTAAGAGATCTCGGGAGGAGTGAGTATCAACCGAATGTACATGCAAAGATTCGAAACACGGGTAGAACCTCGTTACAATCCACAAACTCTCCTCTATCTCATAGATCAAATGGGGTGTACATATAGGAGGTGCTGAGTAACCCCCAATGCTGCAATCATGAAAACTTGAGTAGAGAGGGGAGTTACATTCCCAGAATATAATTGTAACTCCCAATGATGCATATGACGCACTGACGTGTAAGAGAATCTCATAATGACCCCTAAATGACACATGGACCTATGATCTCACCTAATTGAGATGACTCACCTAATGATGTGGAAAATAACACACACCAACACCCCCCCTTCATCAGTAACTTAGGATGAGGTGGCAAGTCAGAAATGAGAAATGGGTCCTGTATAAAGCTTGATGAGGTACCCATGCACAAGAAAAAGGTCCCAAGCAGTGAAGGAAAACCCAATGGGAAAAACATCCACCACAAGAGAACAAAACACTCTCTAATCTAAGAAAGATGCCAAATATGGGTCCCAGCTCTAGATGATCCTGAAAAGGTACCCATGTACAAAGAGGCAATCTCTCGAAAGAAGAAGAAGAGAGAAGAAGAGGGAGATGAGAGGAATGCAGAAGATGCCATGGACGGATATGAACTTTGCAGCTCTAGGAGGTCTCCCAAAAGAATGTCGATGACGAGATCCTTTACCTCTAGACTGAAGAAGAGCCACCCACACCGAACAGTGTGCCTGCCCTTAGGAAGGACAGAAATGACGTGCTGAAAGTCTACCCACTCCATGAAGGAAACCAAAGGTAGTAGCACGAAGAACTCTGAGTCTAGTCCATGAAAGTGTGACATAGGTCTAGCAAGTGAGTGCAAAGGAACTGAAGGTAATGTCATGAGTGCAAAACTGTCAGAGTGTGAAGAGTGAACACCCATAGAAAGGATTTCCAAGTGATGTGAAGGTAACAAAAACCCCACAACAAAAAAGGGATCCACAGTAAGGGTGGATCAATGAAGGTCTCTAGAAAATTGGAAGTGGTAAGAGTCCAAGAAGGGGCACTCCCAACAACAGAGATGATGAAATCCTCTAAAATACTTGTAGATGGATGTGGAACCTGTAGAGCATCACAATTGTACTCTGTGAAAAGATGACTAAGGTCAAGCAGATACTCGTCCCAATGAGGGGGCTCAACAAACAAAAGAGCGATGTTAGATAGGTATGAGTCATCCAATGAAGGTAGAGGAGTGAAATGGGCCTCACACACTGAAGGTGGAAAAGAGGTGGGTGTGATGACTATATGAGGCTGAGTAGGAGACTGATCGATATCTGATGAGATGTGGGATGTGTCAACACTCTGTGGAATAGTAAAAGAAAGAGGAGAAGAGTCTTCTGTAGTACTCTCGACATCATAACTAGATGCACAATCCTCGTCATCAGAAGTAGAACCAAGTGAGCCTATGTCAGTGGAACTATCATCACATGAAGAAATAGAGGAGACATCTGAATTAACAGCAGCAAAAATGGGGCCAGTATGTGAAGGGTCTCCATAGAGGGACTGAAGAATGCTCTAGACATGGTGAGGTGGATCTAACTCTGCCATGTGAAACCAGAGAGATCAAGATACATGCATCATCATGTGACCAAATACATGGTCACAAGTTTCATGGAAGTCCTCCAGATGAGAATGATAAGTGGGTGTAAGAACTGGCCCAAGCAAGAAGGGTAAAAGACCCTCATGGGTGAAGTAACGCGTTCCATAGAAGCACGCCAAGCTGAATAGTTCCCTCTCTTGGTGAGAAGTGGCGAAGGCAGTAAGGTGATCCTTTAACACTCAAGTTTGGAAAGAGAAATCTCCATGATGCGGAATCAAAAGTGCAAGGTGCACAAAAGAAAGATGTCGGACTTGGTTGATAATGTGTCTCCGTGTGAAAACCCAAGAGTACTAGTCAACCCCCCCAGAATGTGGTACTTTATAAAGTACTACATTTACAAAACTAACAATGCCATCAAATAAAGTGTGAGAAATCATGCAACTTTGACCAAGGAAGCACTCAAAAATAAGCTACAAGTCAAAAATTTTGGCATTATTATGATTCTCGCAACTGATGGAAAAAGCCAATAAACACACAAACTGATTAAAAAATGCCCGAAATGGGTGCAAATGGTGTCATGTGGGTACTCATTGGAAATGACATCAAATTTCAGGAAGGGTTTGTTTTTCTTTTGAGGGGGGATTAGCCTCCTGCCAACCTTGGACCTCACCCTCTGTCTTCGACACACGAATGAAGGACATAAAACAAGCAAAATAAAGCCTTAAAATATTTTACAATGCCATACAAGGAATGTTTTTACCTCAAAACATTAAATACAGGATTTTTTTAACTCGCAAACAATTATAAAATGGATTGAAGAGTGGCCCACGTTACAAGCCGGTGGTTGAAGTTATGCAATGTCGGTTTTTAGGAACCGAGTTGTTATGTTGAGCATCATGAACACGTTGAGTTGGTCTGCACTGAGTTAACAATATCCACATGCTTCACAAATGTGTAGATGCCACGTAAGGAGATCTTGGGGCCACATGCTAGAGGAAATAGTTGAGTAGGGTGACAAAGACTAAAGCAGTCCAAGGTTGGTTGTGCGGAGATTCCATGGTTCGAGAGGAGACCAAGAGTTGTAGCAGCATTGAGGCACGAAAAGGTAGGTAAACCTAATGCATCCATGAGAAAACTAATGCGGGAGGATAGCAGTCTCCGAACATGCATGGAAACATGTTGAACCACAAGTCGGTAAAGTTCGTAACGTGTCTTTCAGGCGAGATGTAGTCGAGGCAATGAGTAAAATCCAATGCGTAAGGCGGTGTAAAATCTAGAAAAGCGTGGAGGGAGGATTACGACGAGAAAGTTTAGGAGGTTCATACGAAGTAGCCGGGTTAGGAAGGGATAAGCAGACTAGAATCCAAACCAAGGAGCACAGAAATCAACACGCAAGAAAGCCGAAGGTTGAGGCGAGGCGAGCCGTATAGGAAAGCACATGAGTCTCGCAGAGAGGTAAGATGTTGGTGCAAAGTCAAGCAACCCACGCATATAAAAAATAGAGGAACTAAGTAATCATGAACACACCTTAACATGGCTTGGCTAGATCCAAGGTGGAGAAGCCAAAGACCAAAGTGCTAGGGCAGAGGTAGAAAGCGGCACGAATGAGGAAACCAAGAATGGTGAGCAAAAACAAATGAGCATTCAAAGATTTCAGTCCCGACATAACTCAATGTAAACATAAGCAGACCGAGCCAGATTTAAAACAAGGTGAGTTGAAAATCATGCATGCAACCCTAGAGACTTGATCGGTCAAGGACACTAAACTCGAACATGACCAAATGAACCATGATCAAAACTCGAGAAAGAGGTATGATGCCCAAATCAATGCAAGAAGAGCACAATCGGAATATCCATTATGACACACGCAACGAGAATCTGGATATCACGTCGAAAGCCGGAAAACACACAATCAACATCGAAGAGTGCAAGGATCCACAAGATCCACTCTGATACCATCTAAGAGGGTTTGAAACTCAAAGCAAGGATCACGAGGGATGACGTGCACATCAATGGATGTGCGAAATGAAGACAAGAGAAGAGATCTTTGGAGGAGTAAGCATCAATTGAATGTGTATGCAAAGATTCGAAACATGGGCAGAACCTTGTTACAATCCAAAAAACTCACCTCTATATCATAGATCAAATGGGGTGTACATATAGGAGGTGATGAGTAACCCTCAGTGCTGCAATCATGACAACTCGAGTAAAGAGGGGGAGTTACATTCCCATAATATAAGTGTAACTCCCAATGATGCGTATGACACACTGATGCATGAGAGAATATCATAATGACCCCTAAATGACACATGGACCTATGATCTCACCTAAGTGAGATGACTCACCTAATGATGTGGAAAATAACACACACCAACACCTACAATGTACTCATCTTGGGTTGTAAATTTAGTGCTGTCGAAAAAAGAATGGTGATATAAGGCTATGTCTAGACTTTAGAAATTTCAATAAAGCATCATTGAAAGATAATTACCCTCTGTCAAACATGGATAATATGATACAATTGGTAACTAGTTCTGAATTTTTGTCCAGTTTGGATTGTTTCTCTGGCTATAATCAAGTTGTTGTGAAGCGAGTAAGAAAGAATAAAGACTACCTTTACCACTCCTTGGGAACTTATGTCTATGTTAGGATAGCTTTTGGATTAATGAATGTTGGAGAAACTTTCCAAAGAGAAATGGATGTAACATTTGCTAGTTATATTATTGATTTCATTTTTGTTTATCAAGATGATGTAACTATGTTTTCCGAGAAAAATAAATGATCAATTGCAATACTTGGAGAGAATGTTGTTAGTGTGTAAAGAGTATGGCATATCATTGAATCCCAAGAAGTGCCACTTTGGAGTGAAAAAGGGAAATCTTCTTGGTCACATTGTATCAAAGGAAGGTGTTATGATTGATCTTGGGAGAGTGGAATCCATCGATGAGGTTCCAATTCAAGAACTAAGAAGGGAGTTCAATCCTTCTTTGGACAAATAAACTTTATCATAAGATTTGTGTCTAACTTTTCTGAGCTAACCATCCCCATTACTAGCATGTTGAAGAAGGACCAAGTTATCAAATGGGAAGAAGCTTTCATTCAAGCTTTCAATGGGATCAAAGAAGCATTAAAGCATGCCCCTATTTTGGAAGCTCCAAATTACAAGAAGCCTTTTCAAATGTTTTCTTTTTTCTTTAGAAAACAACATTGCATATTTATTTTTGTAGAAGGATGATGAAGGGGATGAGAGACCAATTGCCTTTTCAAGTATGGCATTGCAAGGAGTTGAGTTGAAGTACACCATCATGGAGAAGCAATAATTTTCCTTGGAGAAGCAAGAAAGGTTTTTAGACCTTACATCTTGAGCTGTAAAGTTGTTTCTTATGTTCCCAACACCATGGTGAAAGATATCTTATCGAGCTAGAGGTCTCAAGAAAAAGATGTAGATGGGTAAAAAGTTGGAGGAATATGACATGGATATCCAAACCACAAAGTAGATAAGAGGTTTGGGCCTAACTAAGCTTATGGATAAGAACAACTTGCAAGCTATTGAGGTGAATGAAGTAGAAGGAGAAAGGGTGGATGTCCTTGAAATTTTGGTAAGCTCTGAATGGTACAAAGATATAATATTTTATCTCATACATCTATGCTGCCCTAAACATTTGAGTACTAATCAGAAAAGAGCTCTTAAGTTACCCTCTCAAAAAATATGTCATTACTAATTTTGGGTTAGCTTGGAAGAACCTAGAGGGAGTGCTCTTAAGATGCATTGCTAAGGATGAATCCCCAAAGGTAATTGTTGATCTCCATGGAGGATTTTGTTGGGGAAATTTTGTTGGAAGAGTTACAACACATAAAATCTTGAGGGTTGGTTATTGGTGGCCAACTCTCTTCAAAGATAGAACTCTATTGGTTAGGAAATGTGAAAGTCGCCAAAGATTTTTTTGGAAGAATGAAATCTTCATGCTCCCTTCCTATTATCCAAAATTCACCCCCTGGGTAATTTTGATAACATGCATCAGAATATTTAAGTCCCGAGCACATTGATTGATTCAGAGCAAACATCATGTTTCTGAGGTTCCCTAAGATATTTTTCTAACTCCCCTGGCCGAAGAAGGAAGGAGCAAGCTCTGAGAACATGCGAAAAATTACTGAAACGCTAGTAGGTTGATCCAGAAAAAATCGTGAAAATTGGCTAAGTCCTGCTCAAGGTCGCCTTTGGGACATGTGGGACAGAAAGGCGCGGATCGGCCGAAAAGCCTCTAGGCGGGCCGCTAAGCATTTGGGACAAATGGAACAATCTGTGGCGGCAGCGCGAGAAGCCGATCCGGCCGAAAGAGGGAGAAAAATGACTAAGTGTTGCTCGGGACGTTCGGGACAAAAAGACCTGAACCGGCCGAATCGGCCGAAATGAGCACAAACAATCCGGAAGCACAGGGGACATCTCGGGCCACAAAGGCGCGAAACCGGCCGGTTCGGCCGAAATCAGCACAAGGAGCACAAGGAAAAATGGGACATAGGGATGCGCGGGACGCGGATCACCGAAAGGGCCGAGAACCAACCAGATCACGACACGTGTCACAAGGAGAAAAAGTCAAAAAGTCAAAGGGGTGAGTTTTCGAGCACTGATCCGAACCAATGAGATAGCGCCACGTGTCCCAGCTAGGGCCCACAAGGAAATTTCAAATGAAAGCCCACCGAAAGGTGAAGGAGAGAGAATCACGCGACCAATCAATGCGTGCCACGTGTCATCCAAGTGGCAGAGCACGGGAAAGATTTCAAAACACGTTTTCGCCTGTTTTGTGCCCTAAAACTTCAGACCTCAATAACTTTCAATCCAGAGCTCGGACTTGCACGTTCTTTATATCAACGAAAAGCTTATGAAATTATCTACATGATTCTGGGATCAATCTCGAGTTTTGGTGCATTCTAAAGAGAGAAAATCGAGAAATGGCTCGACGCGTGATAACGGCTAGAAGTGACATTTCAACGGCCAAATTAATGCACATGGGTCACATTCTCCTCCAAAATCGCGCTCAAAATGACAGGGGTATGGGTTGGTAAGATCCTCCATGCTGATTTAATGCATCTCAGTAGTCAATGAGGAATGGGCTTGCACGCTTTCCCACGTTTACTGTCCCCCCGGGCTCGACCCATGCAATGTATAAAGCCGATTTGGCTCATTTTAAGAAGTCGTTCATTCTTTCTCGCTCGGCCCTCCCTTCTTTTCTTCTATAGGGTTGAAAATGGAGTTCGAGCCTCCTCCCTTGCTCTGTAATGGCGTTTTTGCCTCTTATTAATGGAATGATGTTCGCATGGTAAACTTCTGGAGCAACAAAACGTGTTTTGTGATGCATCTGTCCATCCTTCCTCGTTTTTGCTTGTTCTCTTCTTGCCTCTCTTCATTGCAGGTATACGTGCATGTTTCAATGTTTATTGCAGTCCGGATCTGTGTTCATGGAGTTTTGGGACATTTTCTGTGAAATCTATCCTTGGGCTCGTGATGCATCTGTCCCATCCTTCCCATTGCTCACCTCTCTTTGTCCATGGTAGTTTTGATAGATGTCCAACATTCTCCTTCTCTCGGTGTATCACCGTCTTAGTGTAGGCTTTTGCTTTGTTTTTCCCTTCTCTCTCTCTGTCTCCTTGGCATGGTTAGATTAGGATTAGATTAGCTTGCATGCACCTTTGGAATAGCTTGTGGCGGTGTAGTTTAGGAGCGGAACCAGCCTTCTCTCGGAGATTCCTCTCTCGATTTCACAAGTCCCACGCTTGGAGAGAGGTTTCCATGTTGTGCAATCACACTCGATGCCCGAGTGATCAACCTAGAAGCCTGATCTACATCCGGGGGCTTTGTGAGTCTCAATGCAATAGATTTTCATCCGTCCATCCTTCCTCGTTTTGCTTGTTCTCTTCTTGCCTCTCTTCATTGCAGGTATCTGTGCATGTTTGAATGTTCATTGCAGGTCTAGAGCTGTGTTCATGGAGTTTTGGGACATTTTCTGTGTGAAATCTATCCTTGGGCCTGTGATGCATCTGTCCATCCTTCCCATTGCTCACCTCTCTTTGTCCCATGGCAGTTTTGATAGATGTCCAACATTCTCCTTCTCTGGTGTATCACCGTTTTAGTGTAGGCTTTTGTTGTTTTTCCCTTCTCTCTCTCTCTTTGTCTCCTTGGCATGGTTAGATTAGGATTAGATTAGCTTGCCTGCACTGGAATAGCTTGTGGCAGGTAGTTTAGGAGCAGGAACCAGCCTTCTCTAGAGATTCCTCTCTCGGTTTCACAAGTCCCACACTTGGAGAGAGGTTTCCATGTTGTGCAATCACACTGGATGCCTGAGTGATCAACCTAGAAGCCTGATCTGCATCCAGGGGTGCTGTGAGTCTGCATATAACAGTTTTGGCACACCCGGTGGGACCTTAGAGGTCTTCCACTTCATCTTTTGCAGGTTGATGTGTTCCTGTGAAGATTTCAGCCTTTGGAGGCACTTGCAAACACATCTGGCGACTCCATCTGGTCAACAACCCATCTCTGAAGTTGCAGACCTTCCCTTCCATTCATTTTCATCCATTTTCATCCATTCTTCCTTCCATCTCTTCCATCATTCTTTCATTCTATGAAGTTGTGCAATCATGACTTCATTTCCATCATGGAATTCACATCAACAACAACAGTATATTCCACCTCCAACATGTTTTACAAATCCTCCAAATCAGCATTTTGAGCAGATTCAAGATCAGCATGCATACTCATATGAACAGCAGTGCCAAAGTCAGTTTGGCTATGGAGCTTTCCAAGAGCAAGAGTATGCAGACAATGAAGACCATCAGATCCAAGATGCTGGTCTGTTGGAGAAAATCCAAAAGATGGAGGTGGGGATGGCGCAGTCCAGGGCTCAAGCACAAATGAAAGCTCTTGGAATCGGTTGCATGAGCACCACGTCCATGGGTGGGACCTTTTCCAAGGCATTACAGCCCTCAAGAGAAGCTTGACTTCATGATTGCAATGTTGCCTTTGC
Organism: Taxus wallichiana var. yunnanensis; assembly: GCA_018340775.1. NCBI lineage: Eukaryota > Viridiplantae > Streptophyta > Pinopsida > Cupressales > Taxaceae > Taxus > Taxus wallichiana. The sequence continues at coordinate 968,615,075 of CM031242.1, forward strand.
TTGTAAAGTGGATTCAAGAAATAGAGGTGTATGAGAGAAGTATTCAGCAACCTTGTCAACGGGTAAGCACACCTTCTCATACCTTTTCTTTTCCTCTTTCCCAATCTGTATCATTTCAGCAGTGTCAAGTTTCAAAATCTCCATCTGCTGTCCCAAGTGTTGAATCCATCCCTCCATCCCTCGGTCTTCCACCACACCTCGATTCTTCTTTCCTTTTCCCTTCCAAATGGTCATCCCCTCCACAAGAGCTAACAGAAACACCCCCTCCTCTAAAGAAACAAGAGGTTTCACTGCCTCCACCACCACAAAAAATTGTAAAATCAATTGAGTTACAACCCATCTCTCCTCTTGCATTCCCAAATCCATGTTGGGAGGATGAAAATCAGAATGCTAGTCAAGGAAAACAACAGCAAAAAGAGAGGCCAAACAAAGATGAAGAAATTCAAAGTCTGAAGAGTTGGGCTCTTAGATTTGGGATGACAAAGATCCCCTTGATGGTTAAGCCTACAGAAGAGGCTAAGGTTGAACAAATTGTGGTCATGACTGAATTTGTTGCAGCAGAAGAAGAGCAAAAGGAAGAAGCAGATCAGCAATCAGTTTTCTCAGAACGTGGTGCTGATCCAATTCAATTTGCACAATCAGCCATGGAGGAAGAAAGCTTTGAAGAAGATCTTGCAGTCCCAACTTGCCCTCTAGAGCAGCAAAATGAAGAGTTTGACTTGACAAACTTCATGCTAGAGGAAGAGTTTTTCAAGGGCAAGATTCTCTTCAAGTAGTAGAGGAAGGAGAAGCTGCTCCAAATCCAAAAGAAGAGGAGCACAATCTAGCTGTGGAGGAGAAAAGTGCAGATCCAAAGGGTTTGAGCACAAAGCAGGTTATAGAAGAACCTTCAGTTCTTCTCTCTACTTCATCTCTCTCAAGTTCTGGTACTGAAGAAGAGTTTGCCCCCGCAAACTCAATGTTGGAGGATGAAAGAAACCATGGTGATCGAGTTGCAGATCAAGAGAATGCCATGGGAGAGGTTGAACATTTGCAGCAGGACAGCAATGAGGCAGTTTACCTGTCAGATTTGGAGGACTGTTTTGATGGAGAAGAGCCGGTTGAGCTTTCACCTTTCTCTCTTTCATCACCCACATCCCAAACACCAGAGCCTGCTGCCATGAAGGAGAGCTTTCAATTGCAGCAGCCTGCATCTTATAGCAGCTCTTTGGAATCAAAATTGGAAGATTTAAATCTTCCATGTTCTTCACTGGAGGAAGAGAAAGGACAAAAGGATTCCACCATTTCTTCCACATCATCCACCTCAGAGGGTCTACAAGAGAACTCCATTCTTGGAGTTGAAAATCAGAGCTATGGGCATATCAAACGGATCATACCTTGCCCAATCAGGTATTTGGCTTCATTGGAGCCAAAGGAGAAGCCACAACCGGTCATGCTCACTTCTGGGCATGAGGATGAGCTACAAAGTACCAAGGATCAGCTGCCATACCTCTTCAATCCAAATGCAGAGCAACTAAAAGAGGTATTGGATTTTTCAGTTGATACCTTGATGATTTGGATAGAAGACCAGCTTCTTGTTGATTTTCCATCCATCCAAACAGCCATGATCAGTGCCAAATCAATTGCATGGCTGCCAATTTTGAAGAAAGGAAGCTATTTCTCACAACCAGTTGCAGGGTTTGTTTAGCTTGCCTTTGCTTCCAGTTAGAGTAGAGTAGCTAGGTTTGCTTTCAGCAGTAGAAGAAGTGCTTGTGCACACTCTGCATGTTCCATTTGGGGCATGTATGATTTTCAGTTTTGTACATAGTTTTGGTGTTGCTGGTTTTGCTCTTGCACAGTTCATTTCAGTGGCATTTTGGTGAGAACAACTCCATGTCCGGTGGGATTCAAGTGGCTCAGAGGGAAGTTTTCAAAGTTCAGATCAGTTTTCAGGCTTGCTTATGACTCCATGCCCAATGGATTGCTTCAGAACTCACGATCATTCATCTAGCAGTGATGACCTCATTGAAGTCGCTAAAACTGTTATCCAAAATTCACCCCCGGTAATTTTGATAACATGCATCAGAATATTCAAGTCCCAGGCACATTGATTGATTCAGAGCAAACATCATGTTTCTGAGGTTCCCTCAGATATTTTTCTAACTCCCCTGGCCGAAGAAGGAAGGAGCAAGCTCTGAGAAAATGCGAAAAAGTTGCAGAAAGGCAAGTAGGTTGATCCAGAAAAAATCGTGAAAATTGGCTAAGTCCTGCTCAAGGTCGCCTTTGGGACGTGTGGGACAGAAAGACGCGGATCGGCCGAAAAGCCTCCAGGCGGCCCGCTAAGCATTTGGGACAAATGGAACAGAAGTACGCGGTGGGCACGAGAAGCCGATCCAGCCGAAAGAGGGAGAAAAATGACTAATTGTTGCTCGGGACGTTCGGGACAAAAAGACCCGAACCGGCTGAATTGGCCGAAATGAGCACAAACAACCCAAGCACGGGGACATCTGGGCCACAAAGGCGTGAACCGGCCGGTTCGGCCGAAATCAAAGACAAGGAGCACAAGGAAAAATGGGACATAGGGACGCTTGCGGACGCTGGATCGCCGAAAGGGCCGAGAACCAACCAGATCACGACACGTGTCACAAGGAGAAAAAGTCAAAAAGTCAAAGGGGTGAGTTTTCGAGCACTGATCTGAACCAATGAGATAGCGCCATGTGTCCCAGCTAGGGCCCACAACGAAATTTCAAATGAAATCCCACCGAAAGGTGAAGGAAATAGAATCACGTGACCAATCAATGCGTGCCACGTGTCATCCAAGTGGCAGAGCGCGGGAAAGATTTCAAAACACGTTTTCGCCTATTTTGTGCCCTAAAACTTCAGACCTCCATAACTTTCGATCCAGAGCTCGGATGTGCACGTTCTTTATATCAACGGAAAGCTTATGAAATTATCTACATGATTCTGGGATCAATATCGAGTTTTGGTGCAGTCTGAGGAGAGAAAATCAAGAAACGGATCTGACACGTGATAACGGCCAGAAGTGACATTTCAGCGGCCAAATTAATGCACATGGGTCGCATTCTCCTCCAAAATCACTCAAAATGATAGGGTATGGGTTGGTAAGATCCTCCATGCTGATTTAATGCATCTGCAGTCAATGAGGAATGGGCTTGCACATTTTCCCACGTTTTTGTCCCCTGGGCTCGACCCATGCAATGTAAAAAGCCAGATTTGGCTCATTTTAAGAAGTGGTTCATTCTTTCTACTCGGCCCTCCCTTCTTTTCTTCTCTAGGGTTGAAAATGGAGTTTGAGCCTCCTCCCTTGCTCTATAATGGCGTTTTTGCTTCGTATTAATGGAATGATGTTCTGTGCAAACTTCTGGAGCAACAAAACGTGTTTTGTGATGCATCTGTCCATCCTTCCTCATTTTTGCTTGTTCTCTTCTTGCCTCTCTTCATTGCAGGTATATGTGCATGTTTGAATGTTTATTGCAGTGTCCGGAGTTGTGTTCATGGAGTTTTGGGACATTTTCTCAGTGTGAAATCTATCCTTGGGCTTCGTGATGCATCTATCCATCCTTCCCATTACTCACCTCTCTTTGTCCCATGGTAGTTTTGATAGATGTCCAACATTCTCCTTCTCTGGTGTATCACCGTTTTAGTGTAGGCTTTTGCTTGTTTTTCGCTTCTCTCTCTCTCTCTTGTCTCCTTTGCATGGTTAGATTAGGATTAGATTAGCTTGCCCGCACCGGAATAGCTTGTGGCAGGTAGTTTAGGAGCAGGAACCAACCTTCTCCGGAGATTCCTCTCTCGGTTTCACAAGTCCCACGCTTGGAGAGAGGTTTCCATGTTGTGCAATCACACTCGATGCCTGAGTGATCAACCTAGAAGCCTGATCTACATCCGGGGTGCTGTGAGTCTGCAATACAGCTTTTCATCCGTCCATCCTTCCTCGTTTTTGCTTGTTCTCTTCTTGCCTCTCTTCATTGTAGGTATCTATGCATGTTTGAATGTTTATTGTAGGTCCTGGAGCCGTGTTCATGGAGTTTTGGGACATTTTCTCGTGTGAAATCTATCCTTGGACCTCGTGATGCATCTGTCCATCCTTCCCTTTGCTCACCTCTCTTTGTCCCATGGTAGTTTTGATAGATGTCCAACATTCTCCTTCTCTCGGTATCACACGTTTTAGTGTAGGCTTTTGCTGTTTTTCCCTTCTCTCTCTCTCTTTGTCTCCTTGGCATGGTTAGATTAGGATTAGATTAGCTTGCACAGTGCACCGGGAATAGCTTGTGGCGGGTAGTTTAGGAGCAAGAACCAGCCTTCTCTCTCGAGATTCCTCTCTCGGTTTCACAAGTCCCATGCTTGGAGAGAGGTTTCCATGTTGTGCAATCACACTGGATGCCCGAGTGATCAAACTAGAAGCCCGATCTCGCATCCGGGGGTCTTTGTGAGTCTGCAATAACACTTCCTTTACACTGTGTCAATTGAAGCCCCATTTAAGCAATCGGGAATGGATTTCATTGGAAAAATTTCATATCCTTCTAGTGTTGGTCATAAATGGATTTTTGAGCCACCGATTATTTCACAAAGTGGGTGGAAGCAATCCCCACTTAAGAAATCAACACACCAATTTATCATGGACTTTGTGCTTTGAATTAATTCATATCATGATTTGGAGTGCTAGTTAAGATTGTTCTGATAATGCCTTGAGTTTAAGAGCCAAACATTTGGTGGAAATGTGTAAAGAGTACATGGAATCAATTTGAAATATGCTTCTAACTACAATCCCTAAGGAAATGGACAAGCTTAGTCCAAAGAATAAAAACTTGTTGAAGATCATTAGAAGAACCTTGGAGCTAAACAAAAATAAGTGGGGTGAGAAATTGAAGTTTGCTGTTTGGGGTGACAAAATCACTCTCAAAAGTGCTACTGGAAAAAGTCCATTTGAGTTGGTTTATGGAACTCAAGCTTTGTTTCCCCTTCATTTGTAATTTTCTTCATTTTAGTTTGTTCAAAAAATTGAAGATCAAGAAGTTATTCCATATGATGCTCGAATCAATCAGATTATTGAGTTAGATGAAGAAAGAAGGGAATCCCATCAATGACATGTGAAGTTTAGAGAAAATTTGAAGAAGTTATTTGACAAGAAGGTGACTCCAAGAGATTTCAGCATTGGGGATCTTGTGCTATTATGGGATAACAAACATGAAGATAAGGGAAAGCATGGTAAATTTGATGCATTATGGATGGGCCTTATTCAATTGACATTTGAATTGGTGAAAATACCTTCTTCCTAAAATACTTAGACGGGGAACTGCTTGAATTTCCTATTAATGACAGGAATTTGAAACATTTCCTTGATTGATTTCTCAAAATCAAGGTATAATCCATTATACAATGTATAGTCTTTTGGTTTATTTCTTCTTTCATGTTTTTTTGTTTGTCCCGGTCCTTGTGGTTGTTTTGTTGGTTTCTCCATCCTTGGGGAGTTGGTTATTATTATTTTGCTCTACAAGATTATTCTTTGACTCCATTGCCTAATGTTTTTTTAGCACTTGGTCTGCTATTTCTTCTTGTGGCACTCACAGGAGTTCCCATCCAAGATTCGAACTGATGTTGGTGCTTAATTTGGTCTCACCCCATTTGTCCTTGAAATTCTTCAATTTACAGGCTCTGTCATGTTTTCTATCTCCCCTGTATTGATGCATAAAAATTGTATCGTCCATTTGGTTGCCATGATCAGTCCTTCCTTGGTCAAGGATCACTTAAAGTCCAGAATTTAGTTTTCATTCCTCTTTCCATAAGAAAAGATCTCAGAATTTGGGTGAAAACTCGTGTTTTTACCCTTCCTTCTATTTTCCATAGTCACGTCTTGTTTTCCCTGTAATTTTTACCCAAGTATCTCTTGAAACGTGATTGGATGTGGCTTGAAGATTGTATTTGGGACTTATATAATTTTCAAATTCTCTATCCTTCAAGAAGGATTCATTTTTGAGCACAAATAATGATTTTCTTGCATTTTATGATTTGACGGGTGTATTTTTCTAGGTCAAATTTATATCTTAGCATCTTTGGAAATGTGGCCCTTTCTAGTTGGATGCGACTCGGTGGGGCACTTTGAAACTCTAAAGCCTGATTCAACTCAAAGCTTATCCATGTGGAGGGCTGACACTCATCTGAAAATTCACCTTTTGGTTTGGCCATGGAGTTGCGCCGGGGAGACATGTGGAAGTTTTCGCTACCTTTCCCAGACTTAGACAAATTTTTCATGCAGCCGGTATAATTTTGGTGGACCATGGACACGTGGAGGGTAGGTTCTCATTTGAGGATCCACCTCAAGGTCCCACCTTAACAATTACAACAGGGAGACATGTGGAGGCTTCCGCTGCTCCACTCTATACTTAAACTTTTCAAATTAATTTTGAAAGGCCTGGGACACATGGATGGACCACACCTGTTTGGGGGCTGACCTCTATGTTTTATTTTGAAGAAGCACCAGGAAGACACTTGAAGGCTTCCGTTCACTCTTCCCTTGCTTGGACTTTTCAAAGGGAAAGGAAAACCATGTCTCGGACCCTAGACGCATGGTGCCTTCCACTGATCCTTCAAATTTTTTAAAAACTCGTGACTAAGACACGTGGTGAGACCGTGCTTGTTCGGGTCTCTCTTTGTAGGACCATAGCAAAGGTGTGTCAAGTCGACACGTGGAGGCTTTCGCTAGCTCCCTTTTTACTGAGACTTTTTCAAAGGCCAAAAGGCATTTTTCTTGGGCCCAGGGCACGTCAAAGGCCCGTGCTTTTTTGGAAACTTTCCATTGTACTTATCCTTTGTAGTTGTGCCAAGGAAACACATGGATGACTATAATATAAAGTAGACAAGGGGAAAAATCAATGGTTACGATGCATTTCACTTGTTTTTCCAATATTTTTGCTCCAAGACTCCTAGAGATGCGTACGCACGCTTTTTCATCATTTTTGATGAATTTCCTTGTCATTTTTTTGCAAAGTGCCATTAAATGGATTTAAAACTTAAATTGTGAGTCCAAGGATTGTTAAGATAAATATTTTGAAGTTGGAGTTGCTCGAGCACTTGCAAAAATTTGAATTACTAAAGAAGATGCATGTGGGGAAGAGTTGCAGAGAGAAAACAAGGGGAAAAGATGAAATGATGGAGGTTACAGGGAGAAAAAGATGAAATAGGTGTTGGCTCGAGAGTGAAAAGGATTACCTATTAGATCCAACAGGTTGTACATAGCCTCTAGAAAATTATTAAAATGGGGATTTCTCACACAACAAATCAAAATGATTAAAATGAATGCCAAAAAGTTATGGCTTGACATCCTAGTCATTAGTTGAGCATCCGAGAAACGTGATCAATTCATAATTGGTCCACTTGGAATCTTTCGAGATGTAAATTTGTTAAACATCACTTTCTCGAGAAAAATTAGTAACAAGCAAAGGTCCCTCAAATATTATTCTTTTTGGGGAAATTTGGGATAAATGAGCAAGTGAAATGTATATATGTAATGAGAATACTCTTGTAAAGGGTCGGGGGTTGAATTCTTAAGATAAACTTTGAGAGATCCTATCTTCCTGGGAGACCAATCTGAGATACGTGGTTAATTTCTTTTGTGTTATATTTTCTATCATGTCAAGTTAGTTGCAGATGTATAGATATTGATGAGCATGAAGATTTCTCTGGAAGCTTTCCCATGTTGATGAATCTAATCAATTTCAAGTTAATTTTTGTCAATCTTGGAGCAATTTGTGTCTACTTTGTTTGAATGTCTGCAAGTAATTTTTTTATTCCTATTGCAATCTTATGTTGAATTCCTCCCGAATCACACAAGATCTTGTCCTCTGTGATAGTTTAGTGGCATTTTCAATTTCATTTCAAGAAAAGCCTTCATCCTGTGATGAGATAAAAAAATTTAAAATCATTTCACTGTCATTTGTTGATAAAGATTGTTTGTAAGCCTTCGAGTGTATCTTAGGCATGAGGAACCAGGGGTCTTTTATGTTTAATTGAGTCTTTTAACTTGAGCCTTCATGCTAGATTCTCAAATATTGTGTGAAACCATGCGGATCTGGGCCTCCATTGAAGCACACCTTCTGGTTGAAGGAATATCTTAGCTATTCTGAAGCTTTCTGTCATTTATCTTTCCAATTGTTGTGAAGTCTCTCAAAGATCTGGTATAATCAACTTTATCTTGCTTAATCTCCCACCAAAATTATTCAAAAACCATGAATCCATCCTGAACTACCCCTATTTTCCTTGTATATCCAAAAAGGAACAAAATATATTTACTAAAATATGCATAACAATCAGGATTTCATAATGTCTTCAATAACCTTATCCTTGTTTTGAAAGTATCTCCATGTTTTAGAAGTGAAAACTCTTGAGAGTTTAATTATGGAGTATTGATCATACTTTCCCAAGGTTTTCTTCATAAAATATGTGCAAAATAAGGATATCTCCATCTCCTTTATCAAATAGTGGTTACACTACGGGTCCTCTCACCTTGGTCGAAAGGCATGACCAAAAGTAGTGAGGATATGTCAAATCCTCTTGAAGGTGTTATCGATCTCTCCAAAAATATGAGTGACAAAGGGCCAATTAGATATCATACCTGGCTAAAAACGACACACATCATGATTTATTTGTCTCTAAGCTCCATGCCAAATCTATGATGCTACTCAGATTGAAAAGGAGAACACATTTTCATAATTATTATATATCAAAGTGGGAGAATACGAGAATCAAGAGTAGGAGGCTTAGTAAAATCATCATAAGAGTTTGAATCATGGTCAGAGAGGGGAAAAGTGACGTCTGTGGGTGGAGAAGTGGAAGTAGGATATGACTCTTGGAATTTCACACTTCTCTTGATATAGAATTGATTATTGTTGGGATTTGAAATTCTATAACTCTTAATGTATTTGAAATACCCGATGAATACACGAGGTTTGTATTGTGGTTCTAAGGAATTATATTTCTTCTTGGGTATTTGAGCCATGGAAGTTGAATCAAAGACATGAAAGTTCTCAACATAATGTTTGTGTTGATGCCAATCCAAAAAGGGTGTAACACCTTTTACTAATTTGCGTGGAATGTGGTTTTATAAGTAACAAGAACACTTCACAATATCAACCTAATACTATAGAGAAAGGGATTTCAAATGAATTCTATAAATGGCCATCTTCTTAAGAGTTATTTTCTTTCTTTTTTAACATCCATTTTATGAATGGTTGTAAGAAACTATATGTCATAAACCAATCCATTAGGAATTGCAACAAGGTTCATTTTGAGAACCCCCTCCTATAAAATTATTTTAGAATAGGTGGAAAATCTACCAAAAAGGCAATTTACATTGTTGGTGAATGTAGAAAATGAGGGTTTCATGATGGCAGTGAATGGAGGCTTAATTTAAGTCACCAACATCGGATGCCCCCCTTTTTTGTTTTCAGATGACAAGTAGAAAATGTTACCTGGACAAGTACGGAATATCACTTTGAACAAGAATAAAAAAACTTTGACATACGTCAAGCTTTGTTTATTTTCATTTGGTAATAGAATCCACTTATCGTTTGACATTTCCAATGCATTCCCAAAATGGTAAATAATTTTTATCATCCAGTAAAACATTTTCATTTTCGTTTGACATCGCTTACGCATTTTTGAACATCAAATGGACACACACATTTTTTTCAATCTATATATCAGATTTATTTTTACCATCTGATAATGCATTTCAATTTTCATTTGGCACTTCTAGCACATTCAAAAGCATTAATTAAACATGCGGTTTTTCTATCATCCGGTATTATGAGGTTTTATTATGTAAGGTATTTTTGTACATTTGGATGTCTTAACCTATATCGTTATTTATATTTCGTATGGAAATATCCTTGTGTTATCACCCATTACCATTCCCACACGTCATGTGTTATTCCCTCAACTCCGTAGGCTCTGCCCCTATCCCTTTCCTTTCCTATATATACCCATCCCCATTCATTTTTTCCCATGTTCACTTGCATGTTTCTCTGAGGTAGAATTTTTCGGATCTTTCACCACTATTACAAAAACTTTTTTCTACGCTTCTCATCCAATTCTAGTATTAGCCACACTATTTTTTCTATGATCCTTGTATACAAGTATATTCCAACACCTCTTTTTTCAAAAAATCAAAACTTAAATATTCAAGAATCATGGCACCAAGAAAAATTCCATTAGCACACCTTCCTATGTTTACCAATACATATTGCATCTGTAGTTACTATAACTACTAGAAGATCCATAAATAATCAACCAATTCTATTGGATTGGTAACTTAGGGTTCTATGGAATTATTTACATGCCTCAATATGATACATAATACAAGTTGTTAAATAATTTAATGAAAATGTATAATAGTTCTAATGGCTCTTTCATTATTGCATTACCATCCCACCAATGTTTCATCATAATAACACCAAATGATATTCACCATCTAACAGGCCTACCCCATCTAAACACATTTCTTGTATCCATAAAGACCATTCTACCTGATGAAAAAAATAAATTTTAAGAGTATCATTATGATCTTTCTATCGAGTTTGAGGTTAATAATCCCTCGTAAAGAGGTATTAACACACAATCAATCAAATATCCCTTCCTCCTAGCCATTGTGGAATTTTTTCAATCACACATCCTATTACAAGGAAGATACACTTGATTTTCCTCATTGGGCACTCTACTACCTTCTCCAAACCATTTTCGGTGTTGGATTCAATTGGTGTACATTTATTTCAACCATAATTTTTTCGACCTTGAAAAATCAGTAGTGAATCCTAGTGTAGTTATTTCTTCTTTATTTTTTCTTTCTTTCTATTATGATGGTTTTCACAGACACAAATCAATAGCTATTCCAACTACTCTACATGAGAATATGGATAAACATAAAACACATATGGACCAACAGTTGGTGAGTATTTTGTTTTAAAATAATTCTATCTTGATTATTTTCAAAAACAAAATCATTTTTAAATCAATTCTTAAAAATATATAATTTTAAACCTACAAAACAATGGCTCAACATAAGGTGGTAGTTGTTGTAAATAACCTTGTTAGGCCTAATGGGCATGGTGATAATTTTATAACTAATTTCACCATGATTGATGACTCTATGGTTGTCACTAAAAACCAACAACATAGAGGTCTAATAGGAGAAAAAAATATGTGTGTTTATATGGAATCATCCCGATCAAGACAAAATGTGTACTATGGACAATCCAGGTTTTTATTAATCCATAATGCACAATCACTTTAATTTTGATTACATTTTTTATAGAATAATGATAATCCAATTCTTGACAATAACATATGTCATTTTTCTAATGTGCAACCTTGTCTGGCACATCAAAGACTCTCGATACATTTGGTGTCTACTAGTATAGACACTACATAAATACTTGAGCAAGAAGATATTCATTCTGCACTAGTTCTTCACCATTCAAGTTTTGGTATTAATAAATAGTGATTTAAATTTTATTTATATTAGTATTTCTTTTAGGAATTTATCATTATATTTAAGTGGTTTTCATTAAATTAAGGTTTTACAGAGATTGCCATAACCCCCTTCCACCCAAATCCACATTCTATTGATCATGGACAACAACATTCACAACATAAGAAATATTTATTAGTTTCATTCTTATTAATTTTAAGTTCTTATTGCTCTCTTGTTTTTCTTCGTAAATACAACATAATGTTGAGTTATTGATGCTCACATAACTTTTACAACTTCAATATCATATTCAACCATCCGCAACTACTCCCATTGCTTAGTGCTTAAGGATTACATCAATTTGATGTCCCCTTTTGTCTTATGGTATGGAAAAGAGGATTTTTTTCTCTAGAATGAGCATGGGAATGTATAATTTGACAAAAAAATTCTCCAACTTTTCAATTGGTGGCATGTATAGTGCCGAGCAACTTTTGTTTTAAATAGTATCAAAATGGTTTAGGAGTATCTTAGTTTTGACAACATTTATGACATTTCAAAGTGAGTACGGAAACATACCAAAGATCTCACCCGGTCTCCACGTAAGGAGGTGGTACATGTGCCACAATAACCATCCTCTTCTTCAGATCCTCTTTCCCCAACTAGGGAGGAAATTTTAGATGATGATGCAAAAATGAAATTTTCAATAAACATCCTTGTGGCTAATAATTCTACAACCATTTAAATGGAAAATATTATTCCCGACATTAAGGAGCTAAATATATGGGAGATCGAGAGTGAAAGATCCGATCAAATAAATAATTGAAAGATATGATATGTTTGAACACAGATTTTTTTCATTGATTAAAAATGAACTAGTGATGATTGATGCTTTACTTGCTCAAGCACAATTTGGTAATTCAGTCACCAACAATATTTATAATAATGATAATGTTTTGACTATAACACTTAATGATTGGGTAATTTGAATGTTGAGGCACGATATTACTACAATAAGTGGAATAGAGACAAGAAACTTGTCACTATTACAAATGAAGAGAAAGACTTGGCCGTGGTAAGTACTTAATTTTTGTATATTATAATTTTTATTTTTATTTTTTAACTACTTCTAATTATCGATATTTAATTACAATCCAAATACTAAACATTGAAGATGAAGGTGCAGGTGTTAGATGAGCACCTGAAAAAAGTGAGAGAAAGTGTACATAGTGCAATTTCCTTCAAATAAAAATGTGTTCTGTTAAATAAGAAGAACAATCCATTATGTAGGATTATAAAGGAGAATATAATGGATCCAGATTTTTTTAAAGAAAAAAATGATGATGATCCTTTTCTCCTTTCAACATGAGATGTAGCTAGTGAAGATAGATTTTTTTAAAATATTAATGCAACTGTAAAATAATTAGTCGAGTTTGGTGTTATAAAAGATAGTTCAAATGTTGTTGATGTAATATAATATGTTCAAGGAAAAGGGTCCAAATGAAGTAAAACTATTGATGTAAATCATTGTATTTGTCAAATGAAATTTGAAAACATTATATTTATGTCAAATTGTCAATCATTTTATTTCTCTCATTCCTATTGTTAAACAAAACATGATCTATTTTTCAATCTTTTATAGTTGATGAATAGTATATGGATTCTAGAATATGCATTTACATTGTATAATTTAGTTTCAAACATGTATGCACTCAATATTGAAAACTTGGATGTATATGTTGTTGTTGAATCTTGATAGTTGATTCATCATGTAAATAGTATTTCTAATAATCATGATGGGATATAAAGTGTTACATTTTTTATTAATCCTAATAAACATGATGGGATATATTGATTATAATATATTTGTGAACATGTTTTATTATGGATTTTATATTGAGAAATCAAATATTGAACATACTTTCCTAGTAATGAAATTTAAATTTATTACATCATCCAATTTGTAGATTGCACAACAATCTACTATCTCATTATTTCCAAACATTATAAAAAACGTATAGAAGCGATTAAAAATTTCAAACATTATAGAAAAATATATTTAAATGAAAAAATAATGTCGAGTCACAATATCTATTTCAGAAAATGAATACTTTCAATTTTACTCGGTAGCCTAAAAATCATATCCTAAATAGTCCTACATCACTTATTTTATCTATTGTAGTTTCTGGTCCTAGGAAAAGTCAAATTCAATTTCACCATAATTTGAGACTTCATTGTTTGCTATCTAATTAACATTTCTCTTCTCTGTAAGGGATTTCCATTTAGCTAATGCTCTTTTATATGGAAATTTTTCCACTCCGTATCTTGAAACATATAGTCTCAAAGAAGTTTCCAAATTATTGTGTAACTGTTGTGAATTTTTTATTTCACAAATGTAAGTCGATGAAATACCCTTTTATCTTCAATAGACCCAAGAATTATTATTCTGTATGAATTCATATAGTTTTAAGTATTCACTTATACTTTCTTTCGAATGCTACATTGATACAACTTTCTCCACAATATTGTGATAGCTCCCATTTCTATTTGTTTAACAAGGGTCGAATATTGATCACTCATTGTGAATGAAATTTTTTTATTGTGATATGAGTATTTTTATGTCCAAGATACCATTAAATTCCCCTCTATCAACATTGAAATAAATTTTGCATAACCGATCCATAAGTGCGGTCATGTATTTCCCAAATATTTGAGCTCTTTATTCTTCACCAATCACCGATTCTAGAAATTATGATTTACAACTCCTATGGCCTCAAGAAGATCACTATTTTTAAAATGCTCTATGATCTCGAGAAGATAATTTTTTAGATATATTCATCATTTTTTCCATGTATCATAAATCAAACATAAATAATAAGGATTGTGATTGCATGCTGAAAGAGGGATTCGTGAGAACCGATGTCAAAAAGCGATGCACCACAACAAAGTTGCACTTCGATGGTAACATCAAGCCAACGCAATACACAAGATTCGAAATGATGGAAAGAAGATTGCAAGTAAGAAGAATGGGTCTGCTCATTCTCATAGATCGAAAAATAGGAAGTAAAAATAGGGTACTATGTAACCCCCATGCCTAAACATGGAAAGAACTCAACGACGCCACCGACACATATTACGTTGTTTGATGCATATGATGCCACTAGAAGAGGAGTTACAATTCCAAATAAGGAATGTAACTCCTATCATGCATTGACACGAATGACAATTTCAGATTCTATGACAGAATCTGACACTTGTCATTTGACTTCCTAAGACCTATGACTCTCGCAAGGTGAGATGACTCACCTAGGTGATGTGGACAATGACTGGATAGTCACACGCACCAAAACCCCCTTCATCGAAGCCGAGGAAGAGGTCAAGGTAAGCGAACATAAAAAGAAGACTCCCCTAGACAACTAAGAAAGATGTGTCAATGGGCCCCTGGTAACTAAAGGCCTGATAAGGTGCCCATGTACAAACAACATCTTTCTGGAAAGAAGAAGAGGAGAAGAGAAAAAAGGAGCGCTATCCAGCTCCCCGGAAGATGATTTCTGATGGACTCCTAATGAATCTGAAGGGACCAAAGGTCTGTTATGAAAAGGAGGAGGAACATGGAGAGTGTCGGAAGGTGGCCCAATATGAGAAGGAGATAATATATCAAGAGAAGTGGTGATAATCCTGTCAATCTCCATAAGGTGAGAGTCCACAAATATAGATATATCATCAAGAGAGCCCTGAAGGGGAAAATGAACCTGCTGCGGTGGAGAGTCAGTGGAAGCTGGTGGGATGGAAACTCTGATCTCGGAAGAGGTAGTAGGTTGAAGAAGATGTTGCACTGTGATGTCGGTATCCTCGAGCATATCATCCAAGTCTGAGTCAAGGAAATCAATGTCATGTTGTGGAGGATTATAAGAACCCTTTGAAGAAGCAATCTCGAAGTCTCTGGAAGCAACAGGGGATGGAAGAATCTCCAGGCTAGAATCAATGGAATCAGTAGATGCTCATGATGGGGAAAACTTGAGATCCAAGGCAGCATGGTGCGCAGGTGAGAATTCAACCGAAGAGTCTTGTGGAGGAGAGTCACTAGAAACTATGATAGGAGCAATACTAAGTTCTGAAGGAGCATGCACATAAATATGTGGGGTGGCCCTTCGTAAGAAAAAGTATCAATGAACTCACTTTCCTCCATGGATGCAAGATCATCAGAATATCCATAACCAGATGGAGGATCAAAGTCTCCATGAAAATTCCAAATGAAGATTCAAGCTCTGTGTTGAGACTCGGCGAATTCTAATCGACATTTAAGATCCTCTGGTACAGTAAGACAAAGAAGCCCGTATGTCATATCATTCTCGTTCAACCAATTTTGGTGATGAATGTGGTCAATAGGTTTAGGTGCCAACCCAAGAAGATGTGGTAACAAATTGTACATAATACAATGATCGAGTATCCCACTCTTCCATTATAGGTAGTTTCCTGGTCCTAGTTGAACAACGGAGTGATGAAATTCAATGTCCATGACGAGAGGAGCCTCCAAGGAACACAAGATTAACCCCCTTTTTAAAATTTATAATTTAGTGTGTTGATTACAACCAGATGTGATCAGATTCCGAGAACCAGTTTGTCACTCACCTTACAATTAGCGTAATAGCGCGCAATGGTGGAGACAACAATCAAGGTTCGTAGGGCACAATAGATCAACACTGTAAGCAAGCACAAGAACAAGAAAAAAAGAAGGGGAAGAGAAATCCTTGTGAGAAATAGTGTCTCATGTCGCACGAAGGAATCCATTTGTTGTAAGACTGTGGCGGACGCGCTCACAAGTTCACAAAAAAAGGAATAGAACAAAGATCAAAAGAGAGTTAAATTAAGCAATACAGAGACCCCCTAGAATGCGACACTTTATAAAATTAGTACATTTACAAAACTAATGATCCCATCATTAAGAATGTGAAAAAACATGCAACTTTGACTAAAGAAGTGCTCAAAACCGAAAGCAACGAGTCAAAAGTTATAGAAAAAAACCAATTCCCGCAACTGATGAGAAAAAAGCCAATAAGCCTGCAAATGGATTTAAAAAGTTCCCTAAACGCATGTAAAAGGTGTCGTATGTATGCCCATTAGAAATGGCATGGAATTTGAGATAGGGTTTGTTTGTATTGTGAGGGGGGATTAGCCACCTGCCAATCCCAGACCTCACCCTTCGTCTTTGGCACTCGATGAAAGGTTATTAAAATAAGCCAAAAAAACTTACAATGCCAATAAAATGTAATGTTTTTACCTTATACCTTTTAAAGTAATGAAACAACACGTTTTTTAGAAGAGTGATAAGATAAAAAGAATGCAAACACGTTTTTTTAAGAAAAGTGAATAAAAACGTATTTTTAGAGAGATATTACCTGGAAAAAGAATGTAACTGTCCACACGTGCTGGGAAAACATAGAAATGGCCTGAAATGCCAGAGTAGTGCAAAAAAATAGCGCTAGAACAGAGAAAAAAACACGAGAACAGTAAAAATAAGATGCCAGCTAGAAGAAAAACGCTAGAGGAGAGTTCAAAATGCCAAGTCTGCAGGGTGTGAGATGTTTCGAGCACGAGCGGCCCGAGAAAATGCCCAGAACATTCCAAAAAAACGTCTGGAAAAGTTGAAAATGCTCAGAATAGAGGAGAAAATGCAGCCATCTAAAAGAAATGCCTGAACAGTCCAAACAAATGCCTGGAACAGTGTAAAAATGCCGGGAAGAGTCCAAAAATGTGAGAGGTTTTGCAAAAATGTGAGAGACCAGGAAAAAACATGAGAGGTTTGCAAAAACGTGAGTATTTTACAAAAAATGTGAGAGACTAGGCAAAAACGTGAGTATTTTTGCAAAAACATGAGTGACCAGAAAAAACATGAGAGGTTTTTTTAGGCTCTCAAAAAATGTTTTGAGACCAGGCAGAGGTAACTTCGAGACAACAAGGAAACACAGTGATGAGGAAAAAGCTCGGAATATTTTGAGTATACACCGGTGAAGAAAAAATAATGATCCCAACCAGTAATCACAGGTCCATGCCAAAAAATGAGCTCTTCTTTTACCCTACAGTGCTAGATCTAAACACAACCAGCAAGAAACACACAAACAACCCAGAAACAATAGCCACAAAGATCTAGAAATATCCAAATATGAACTCAACTGATAAGCAAACCAACCAAATACCTTAACTTGCAACTGCTGAAACCTCAATACGAGGTGAGCAATAATTCCAAAATGATAATCGAAAAAAAAAAAAACTTGCACACGACGAAATGAGAAGAAACCAGAAGTAATAAACAACTAGAGAAATGAAGAGTGCACGTTTACCAAAACCATCTTTGATACCGTGAAAGAGGGATTCGCGAGAACCAATGTCGGCGATGCACCACAACGAAGTTGCACTCGATGGTAACATCAAGCCAACGCAATATGCAAGATTCAAACAATGGAAACAAGATTGCAAGTAAGAAGAATGGGTCTGCTCATTCTCATAGATCGAAAAATAGGAAGTACAAATAGGGGTAATGTGTAACCCCATGCCTAAACATGGAAAGAACTCAATGACACCACCGACGCATATGACGTTAACTTACGCATATGACGCCACTAGAAGAGGAGTTACAATTCCAAATAAGGAATGTAACTCCTATGACTCATTGACGCAAAATGACAATGTCGATTCTATGACAATCGACACTTGTCATTGGCTTCCTAAGACCTATGACTCTCGCAAGGTGAGATGACTCACCTAGGTGATGTGGACGATGACCGTGACAAATCACACACACCAACAAGTACTTCCTTAAATTTTGAACTTATTACATAAGTATCTCTATGGAAAGTGTGCATTGGAATATTTTTCCCATCAATGAGATACAAATATCCCCGTTGATATTGAAATTCAATTAGCTATTGGGATATTCTATATCTATCAAAACCTTTTTGTTACTAAAAATTGGCTTCAAACCAATCTTGGGTGGAATATAAGGTATCTAAAATCAAACATACTTATTTCCTTAATTTTATAAAATCAACAATGTATATAGATCTTTCCCGAGCTTGTTTCACCAAGCTATTTATTTCCTTCCAGCATTGACAAAGTACTACATAAATTTAATAATGTCTCAAATTTGTCAAGAGATACAATAGATATTTATCCTTGTCATCTTCTCTATGATTCTTGAGCATATACCATGTTAATGACCCGTATTTCTAAAAAAACCTGCAAGGTGGATCATACAATGATATCCATCTTGTCTCAACATCTTTCAAAGAAATTTTTCACATTTTTATCCCAACGAGAAAATATTTAAAACTTTGAAAATCATTTAGGAATTTGTGACATATATGAATGCAAGTCCCATATAAGATCTGTTAGAATTTGTGGATTCTAATAAATACGGATTTAATCAAATTACATATTACATAATGTTACGATAAATATTTAAATAAAGATTACATCATAACATAAGTAAATAAAGAAATACTTCCAAGAAATAAATAACACAGTGACACAATACTTATAGTGGAAACCCCAATAGGGTAAAAACCACTTTGAAAATAACCTTTTACTTCGAGAACTTATTTTACATCCAATAAGATCACCTCCTCCTTTGAAACCATATTTACTAAGGGTAAAACCAAATCACTTGATTTGCACACCTTTGATATATTTCCCGAATATATCAAATGAGGACTTAAAGTCCCTTTTACATAAGGTGATCAGGTATGTCTCCACCCACATTTTAAACCTAAAATGGTTGACACATACACCTAGGTTTATAATAATTAATATTAGAAATATAATATTTTCATGATATTAAATATTTAACCTAAATTATATACCTAGGTTAGCATATTTAATAATAGAAATATAAACATTTCATATTATTAAATATTAACTTATATATTAGTGATGGGCCCATATACATTAAAGGTTGGCTAGACCACTTAATCATTATGTTCCAACACTCCCCCTTAATGTTAAGTGGGATAATATAACATATGCCAATAGATTACCTACTTGTGGTACACTACATGATTTACAATCCTTAAACCATAAAGGTTTTAGGCTAGCATATCGGTTGAAGGAATTATAACACCTTCATCATACTCAATTTACCTTTTAGTACAAAAGGATTTAGAATCCCAAAGATCATCCCATGATCAGTGGATAAGTATGCTTTGTGAGTTTTGCATGTTCTCGTAGGTTTTGTTGGTGTTCAAAATAGTCTTGCCCCATTTTTCCTTTGCAATCCATCAATTTACGGCCTCTGCCATATTTTATTCCCCCGTGTTGTGCCTGGGAGATCTCTACTTTCTTTTTGTTGCCATAATTAATTTGTTCCTAGGTCGAAGTTCACGTATGGGTCCATTTATGTTTCCTCATTTCTCTGTTCCTCTAAAGGGGTCTGTAATTTGGGTCTCCGTTCTCTGTTTATCTAAAAAACTTGGGCTTTCATGTTCTTTCCATCTCTCACAGTCGGGATTTTCTTTCCTTGTCGTTTTTCCCTAAATACTTGAAGGAAAATGAATGGATGTAGCTCGGGAGATATTTGAGCCTTGTAATATTTCTAAATCCTCTATCCTTGGAAAAAAATTCATCTCCGGATCAAATGGCAATTTTTCTACATTTTATGGTTTGACGAACGTTTCTCCCAAATAAATTTGCATCCTTACATCGACAGGGACATGTGGTGAGCACGTGCTCATTCAAGGTCTCAAACTTGGGCACCATTCTAAAATTGTGCCATTGAGACACATGGAGGATTCCACTGGGTCTTCCCATACTTAGTCTTTTTCAAAAGGTTTTGGGAGGCCTGGGACACGTGGAGGAACCATGCATGTTTGGGGACCGACCCTTGAGTTTCATTTTAAAGAAGCACCAGGAGGACACTTGGAGGCCTCCGCTCACTTTACATTTTGCTTAGAATTTTCAACAGCCAAAAGATATTTCCTCGGACTCTGACACATGGTGCCTTCCACTGAGCTTCAAGCCTTCAGACAAATCTTGCTGGACCAGGACATGTGGCAAGCCCGTACTCTTTCAAGGTCTCAAATTTTCGAAACCATCTCAAGATGCGCCATTGTGATGCATGGAAATTTCAAAAGTCAAAAGGGTCAGGGAAGTGGACCATTGGGGGAAACTTAAAATTTTTGCCCCTTATTCTCAAAAGGGTTTAAAATATCAAAAATGGCCCGTAAGCCTGATAGAGGAAGGGTAAAAACTTGCTCCAATCAACGACGGAGATGCGGACCTTCGGAGGAAAAATGGAAAATTTTCCCTTTGTGGAAAAAGGAGTTAAAAGTGAAAAAGGGATCGCGGTTCCGCTCGGACCCACATTAGAGACTAGAATCGAAAGGGTGGAGCTACGGGGAAGCTTTGAAATTTTTCCCTTTTCCAAAAGGGAGGTGAAATATCATAATTTTGTTACGGTTCCTTTGGGACCCACCTCGTGACCAAACCGAGTGTCGGGCTCATTTCTCAAGGACGGCGGTGCGGTGCAAAATTTCAAAAGGTTGTAAAAGTCAAAGGAACCCCCGGGCCTGTTTTGAAAATTTAATCTTCCACGTGGATGACCCAGTTGAAAGTAGAG
The DNA here is from genome assembly GCA_018340775.1 of Taxus wallichiana var. yunnanensis. Lineage (NCBI taxonomy): Eukaryota > Viridiplantae > Streptophyta > Pinopsida > Cupressales > Taxaceae > Taxus > Taxus wallichiana. The sequence goes on from CM031242.1 coordinate 968,636,146, forward strand.
ATCTACAACAGCTTTGAGTCTAAATCTTATTTTACCCCCATTTACAATAAAATTCTTACGGAAGTGCGAGTCTTCATGATTTCTATGTATTTCCTACACGCCAAGTAGGGAGGGGAGTAAATTTTGATATCTAAGTTTGGTGAGGGAGATCTGAGACGTCTTTCACCATTAAAATGGTCTGACTATCGGGCTCAATCTGATTTTCTATTCTTCTTCTCCCAAGCACACAAGGAACAACATTTGACATATTAGGGGTAGAATTAGTTGGCGAATAGAGGGAAGAATGCTTTGTTAGAGGAAGAAGTTGAATGCAAGAGATTTTCAAATAGATCTCGCCCCTTGAGCACTAGGTGACTTTTTTACGGATCTAATTTTGTAAATCACGATCGTGATCATGGTAAGCAACGATGGCACTCAATGTCTAGATTTGGGGGAAGAGGCTCTTTTGTAAATGTTATAAATGGCACAAATTTATCATGAAAAAGGCTTGATAGAGCCCATCCTTTTTAGAAGCTGACTAAGAAGCCTATATATCTCTTTTGTATTGAGTTTGATCATGTCAAGGTGGTTGCAAGTGTACAGCCATTGACAACCTCTAAGATTGTTCTAGAAACTTTCCCTTGCTGATAAATTTAATCAAACTCGAGTTATTTTGTGTGGATCTTATGCAAAATGTGTGGCTTTACTTTTGAATGTCTGCAAATAGTTGTTCTTGTTCCTGTTGCAATATTGTGTCAAAATCTATCTCAATCACATAGGTCTCAATCCTTGTGATAGTTTAGTGGCATCTGCAATTTCATTTCTCAGAAGAGCTTTCATCTGGGAGTGAAATAAATGATTTAAAATCACTTTTCTCTCATTTGTTGACAAAGATTGTTTATAAGCCTCTGGGTGTACCTCAAGCGTGATTGGGCTTAGATCTTGATGTTTTGTTGGGTTTTCCAACTCGAGCCTTCATGTTAGAATCTCATAGATTGTATGAAAAGTTATCAATCTGGGCCTCAATTGAAGCACATATTCTAGTTAAAGAAACATTTTAGCTTCTCTATGGCATTCTATTGGTTTAGTTTTCCATTTTGTAAAAGTTCTCAAAGATTAGGTATAATCAACTTTATCCTGCTTCACCTCCCACCAAATTCACTAAAAATAACTAATCCTACCCATACCACCCCTCTTTGTCATGTGTATACACAAATGCATAAATTTTACCACCAAAACATGCGAAAACAATCGGGATTCCAAATGTTTTTAGTAGCCTAAATCTTGCCTAGAGAATATCTCCACTATCTAAACCGACACCTCGTGAGAGTTAGATTTTATTGCATTGATCATATTTTCTTCAAGGTATCCTTAACAAATTCATTAGGAAGGATATCTCCATCTCCTCCATAAACAATAGGCTACAAAAGGGTTCTCTTACCTTGGTTGAAAGGCACAACCCAAAATAGTGAGGATAGATCAAATCCTCTTGAGGGTGCTCTCCATTTCTCCACATCCGAGTGATTAAGGCCGAGTTAGATCCCATCCTCAGCTACAAAATGACTCATCGTGATATATCTTTCTTAAAGCTTCCTACTAAAATCGTGATAATGCTCATACTTTGAAGGAGAATCAATTTGGGTACCAACACTTTACGGCATCGTTGCCATGGATTGTGAGTGTAGTTCATATTCGAGACTTTACTAGCATTGCTTTGTCAGGAAACTGTGATTGTAGTTCATTTTCAGACCTTGGTAACACACTTCTTATATGTTTCAAGTGTTGTGTGCAATTCTTTCAGTTTCCATACCTAGTGTACTAGCTTTCATTGATAAATGCAGGTAAATAAAAGTCGATCATCCCATTTCTAGTTTCTAATATTGACAGACATTTGACAGATCATATTTTAGTACATTTGCACAACTAAGGTGGAAATTATTAGTGGTGACTCCCTATTGATCTAATTCTTAATGAACACTAGTGTCTTAACCTCTGTAAAGTGAGATTTGTTACTAACCTTTGCAAAGCTAGAAGGAAGAAGGTATTTCTTTGCTAGGGATCTTGCTAGGATGTTGTTTCCAGAGCTAGGAAAATAAAATTCAGAAGAAAGAAAAGCCTGGAGAGTTGTTTGAAATCAACAAACAAGGAAGGGGATCTCCATTGATAAGAGTGATCGACCTATTATTGAAGACTACAATTCAAGTGCTTCTGAATTAGGTAGCCTCTTTATGGAATTGAATTCTCTAACTAGAGAGGGGCCTTCATTTGATTTTGAAAAGTTTACTTCTCATTCTCGCCCTGTCTTTTCGAGGAAGTTGATATGGATTTTCAGGAAACAAGGCACATAGGGGATATCCATTTTGAAATTTATACCCCTGTGTTTTAAAGACCTTCCCCTTATTAATTTGTCACCCCTCCACGCTCACCTCCTCAAAACAACATGGCCTTTCCCCACCCAAACACCCTTTTTTATTAGCACCTTTGGACCTATAAATTTTGTAGGGATGGTTGGTTATCCAAATATAGTTCCCCAAGAAGTAAGAAACAAACTACCAAAGTTCTAAGGAAACAACATTATAACTAGCAATCAAATTCTAAAGATTTTTATCAATATGATGGAATAATTTGAGATTGAACATGAAGATGTATATATCAAACTGTTTATCCATACTTTGGAAGATGATGAAAGGGACTGGTATAAATATTTTCTAGATAATTCTATTTATTCCTGGAAAGAGGTGAGAAATGCATTTAGATTGCAGTGTGGTGATAGAACTGACCCTAGGTTTCTTTTGACAGAATTTGAAAACATAAAAAGAATCCTAATGAGTTGGTACATGATTTCAACACAAGGTTTAATAAAACCTTGAGGAGATTTCCTATTAGGATAAGGCCATGTGATGAATCATGTTTGATCAAATATTTAGATGCATTTGATAAAAAGGTTTCTTACTACTTGAGGGACAAAAACCCTACTAATTTGAGGAAAGAATTCACCATGGCCCTACAAATTGAGAATAACATCAAGGCAATTGGAAAGCCTCCAAAAAGGGAGGGTGTAAACTCATTAACCCGAAAAACCTCGATGAGCAAGGCTTTGCTGATTTGGAAGAAGTTGTGAAGACTTTGGCAAGGGTTGTCAAAGAAATTTCCTACAAACTAGCCTGGGATGAGAAAGGAATTGACAGAGATCACAAGGTCAAAACAAGTAGCAAGGCCAAGACAGTTTTGTAAATCACCAAAAATCTGATGATAGAGGTGAGGGACCTATGGGATTTGGAAATAGGAAGCCCCAAGGTAGGGAAAACAGAATGGTGCCCGATCCTTTAGCTATCATAGTTTCTATTATGGAGGACACAAATGTCATTGATTGGTGTGACAGATGTTTCATGCCTTGTGCTCCTTGTGAAGAAGCTCAAAAGGAAGAGGAAGAAGGCTGATGATGATGTCTGCATGATGGGTTGTTCCACGAGCTCATAATAAGGGGCAACTTCAACTAAGGTGATAAGTTCCTAGACTACTGCTACTTTTTGGGATTGCATTCATAGGGTACCTATTCTTCCTCCCTCTCATACTTTAGAAATAGATACTATATGAGCTTTTGAATTGCCCAATAATGACATCGAATATTTAAGGGCTTTAATGATAAAGAAGTATGATGGAGGAATCTCATCCAAGGAGGATATATAGTTCTTGATGAATGTTGTTGTTGCTCAAGATAAGGAATATAAAACAAGAAGTAAGGTTGTCAAAGGGACATGGCCTCAAGCCAAGCCAAAAGTTTCCTTACTTTCAAACATTCCTAAAGAAGCTCCTAAGAAAGTGTAGACACCAAATTTGTGTCTTACAACCCCCTGTGACCCGCATCTCATTTCGCAACCTAACCTCATCACCTAAACCTTACACAATTATTTATTAATTACCTTATAATTAATAAATCCACATCGCCGTACCTGCCACCTCATTTTGCCACCTCATCATGACCTAGTCCTAACCCTAAACTAACCTAATTAAGACCTATAACTTGGTCTACATCCACACCCATGACTAATGACTCCTTACTCGCACCCAAAACCGACCTTGTAGTTACTTGACCAAGCCCACAACTAATCCCTCGGGAGAAAAGGAGGGAAAGTTGGCTATTTTACTAAAAATAGCCCACTTTGACCTGACCGATACCGGTTCCTACTCGACCGCCGTCGGTTACGTAACCGCCATCGGTTCCCTGTAAATGACCTCCCCTAACCAGAAACAAAGGTGGAAGGATTTTTGATCAATGGGGATCATCAGAAGTGGTCGAGAGAATCCAGATTTTACTTGGCCGAGCAGAGACAAGTGAAGAAACAAGAAGAGTTTCTTTGAGAAGATCATCAAGCCCAAAAACTGCAACTGAGTAACCAGAGCCTTGTGACACTCATCGGAGTATCAGGAGAGGAGATAGCTCATCTTGGGTTGTCAGATCATCCTACTTGAGCCCTGTCTTCGTCATCACAGTCCCAGAACCTGCATTTTCCATCAATAACTAGTAAGTAAGTCTTATACGTTCTTTTAATAACATTTCTTGAATTTCTGAACCACTGCCATCATAAGTCTATTCCTAGATCTACTACCCAGCAACACACTACATCTAACTGTCATTCCTCCACCCTTACATTACCCCCAAGAACACCCCCCGTATTCTCTGAGTCCTTCTCATCACCCCATTACCTAACCCCACTCATTTATCAGCCTTATAAAACAACACAACTACCTTACAACCAGCCTTCACCAAAAGCCCCTAAAACATTGCCCCTACCGATATCGGTTAGAGCCAACCGGTACTGGTTATAGTGACCGGCATCAGTCACCTTGATTCTAAACCAAGACCAGCCCTTTCTCTATTGTTCTAATAAGGTAAACAAATTGTAATTAGACAATATCTTATTTGTTAGAATTTTTGTTAATTCATATTAGCAGGGGAGCTAACCACCTTCGAAAGGAAGTTTTATATTTCCTGGGCCCAAGGCAGTTCCCTCATTTATTGTCTAATCAAAATCTGGTGGTCTTGTATTCTTATTTACAGGTAGTCCTTCCCAGACAAAAAGGAGTTCTTCGCAGTCGATCTGATCTTTCTCTATGGTACGCGCACACCCTCTCGACATTCAACAGGTATTCCTCCTAACCCTAACCTTATCTGTTTCTTAAAGGAATGAAAGGATAGAAGCAACTCTATCCCCAAAAGTTGAAACATTCCATTTCGGGTTTCTTTCTTTCTTGCTTGCATTCATATAGGGAGCATACTTGCTGTTTTCTTTTCTAAAGATATTCACAAGGTATTTTGTTATTTTCGGTAAAAGAACTTGCTTTGCTTTTACATCTTTGCATTAGTGAAAGTCATCTCTTTTGCTTCATCAAATATCATTTTCGATTTGGGTTTAAAACACGTGCATTACATTCTTGCTTGCTATTTTCAATTCTAGTGAACATAGACTAAGTAACAAATCGTACATGTGGGGGTGATTTCCATGGTATTTACAGGAAATTAATCTTACTTTCACCGCACAACACATACCAAATCACTTCATAATTAATGCAATAGCTCAAAACATCCCCCCTTCTCCGTGGTATTCCTCCGCCCGATTGAGGTAACCTTATAAGCCAAAACGAACTTGAAATTTCCCCTAAGTCTTTTGTTTAGGATTGACATCATTCTGCGTCTAAAGGCATAAGCCCAAATTGATTAAAATTAACCCTAGGGTTAGTCTGTTAATTTGTTTGTGTATCTTGTTTGTTTTCAGTTCTATTTCTCTGTCATACACTGTTTCAGTTATCACTTCAGAACAATTTGATAGATGTACTAAACATTGTTAAAAACTCAAATCAGCAGCTTCTTATATTTTCTTATACCAGTCCTATTACACCGACATCGGTTAACTGACCGACGTCGGCTATAGTCTAACCGACATCGGTTAGCAGACCGATATCGATTCTTATCGTCATCTACGCTTCTGACAAAACCAAAGAACTTACCAATTTCAACATTCTGAGGCTGTTTCTGTTCCTGATAGATTGAAACCCTACTGTGTACTCTTGTCCATGGTTGTTATCACTCGAAAGCAAGCCGCCGCCATGGTTTCACATGCCTACTCTGTGCCTTTTCCTGAATCACCCCCTTCACATTCTATAGGGAATCCTACGGATACCAGCGAGGTTCCTAAAATTCCTGTAGGAGATAAGGAATTTGCCAAATTTTTGGATGCTAATCCTAGCGCTGTACAATACTATTTGTCTCATGCCCCTGACCGTACGCCCGATGGTCAACTCCTTGTTGGCATGCCTATTAGTATAGCTACTCATTTAGCTCCTTCTCCACCTGATAACTCCGCTTTCCCTTCTGCATCCTTAGTCCCGTCTCCTAACTCAGCAGCTTCAGGGGTTCATACGGCACAGATTGGCTTTCCTTTGGTTAATCTTGGGCCCAACATGTCATTACCGCCGACTGCTCCTACCTCGTCTCTCTTACAGATCGCCCGCTCATGACTTGCTCTCTGCCACCTATCCACACGAGCTTTCCTTCTCAAGCTCCGCCCACCTTTTCATTTCCACACACATATCCGGTAACCTCAATGTCTTATATAGGACACCCCTATTTGGTCACCTCAACATATTCGTCCTCCATACCTTATCAACATTTAACCCCACCATTGTCTAGTGGAGGCCCTTGGCCCAATTTGCCTCCGTTTACCACAACCGCACCATCATCTCATCCAACCACGGATTTCATCAAACAAATGATGGACAAAATGCAAAATCTGGAAGCTTCTGTTTCGGGAAGTCGTAGCGCCTTGACATATGAACAAGTTTGTCATGAGCCTATCCACCCTTTAGTCCCCCTCATTCATATCCTCCTCAATGGGAATTACCAAAATTTACCCGTTTTAATAGTAAGGAGGACCCTCAACAACACTTGCGATCATTTAGACATGCTTGTTATTTGATTGCTCATGATGATGCCTTCTACTCCGCACCTTTCCCATGTCCTTATCAGACCTACCTTGAGTGGTACGATGCTTTAACCTAGCACTCAATCTTCTCTTTTAACCAATTAGCCCAATCTTTCTTGGATCATTTCTCCATTAACATTGCCAAGAAAGTATCTATCACCGACCTCTATGCCATCCGACAATTTGAAGATGAATCTATCGCAGATTTCGTTGGACGATGGCGGGGCCTTATCAACCAACTTACGTATGCCTTGCCTCAGGCCGAACTTATTGAACTCTTTACGCGGGCCTGCGCTAAGCACATCTCTCCTACCCTCCAAATTCAAACTTTCCGTACATTTGACGAGGCCTTTACTATGGCTCGAAAACTAGAGATTCGAGCCTTAGAGGAAGAGAAATTGCGGTTGCGCAACAAAAACCCCAGTTTCCGAACCCAAGATTCTACCAACAAACCTAACACCACCAATCCTCACCCATCGACTGCTTCGAAATCAAAAGGAGCCGTGCACGCGGTGATGGTCAAATCCCAACCACCGTCTAATACCCCGCCAAAAACCACCTATAAGTATAAAGCAGAGCCCATCAACTACACTCCCTTGGGAGAAACATATGGTGTGATATTGGAAAAATTGCTTAAAGCAGGAGCTATTACCTTACCTCCTATTAAACCTCATTCCGGGTTTGATTCCACTCGCGCCATACCTTCTTGGTACAAAGAAAATGACTTCTGTAACTTCCACCGTGTGAAGGGACACAGTCATGAAAACTGCAAGATGTTGAAAAACATAGTGCAGGAAATGGTTGATGCGGGGATATAGCCCTCAATAATCCTAACGCCCCTGCTAACCGAAATTTGAAAATATTCAACAAACCATTCCCGAACCACTCTTCTAATAGTAACCTAAACCAAGATATCTTAGCCGAGGAGAGCGTTCACGAGATCCATGCAGTCTTCGACTCCCAGCCAAAAACCTCTATCGAACAAATTTTGAATCAAGCCTCTTCACTAACGCAGGAACCAGAACCCCCTTCATCACCATCAAGACAAGACGAAATCCTGGCCATTCCTTTACCCATTAAGGAATTAACCGCCCAGAGTTCCCTTCTCACAAATGAGCCTTCTTACACCACATCCTTGCAAGACTGTGAGCGGATGTTATCTAATTTATCTATTTCCTAAACGTCTCCTTCTACCATTCTTGCTGTACAAGAGGAAGGCTCGCCAATTCTTTTTTCATCCTTAGACGAGAAACCTCTTGAACTAAAATCACCACATTCTTTAAACATGATGGATCCTCTCAAACACGCCCTCCTACCTATTAGTTCTTCATCGCCTAAATATTTTCAACGACCAGTTGACCTCTTAACGCCCATTGATACAGTGCCTCATCTACCCCCTATATCACACCCACAATGGACCGGAATCACAACCCACCTTTCTTCCATACAAAAGTTCCTATTCACACGTGAGGACTGTCTTTTCCCAGAAGATAGACGAGTCCTATGGGAACGTTTGAGTACGCCATATTCTACTCAAATGCAGATGACCGATACGGATGCCTCTACCATATACCCGAAGTGTTTACAGAAGCTTAAAATGCCTATGTCCTCATCTTCACCCCCCTCATTTCTACCAAATACCTCATCCACTTCTATTAACCTAACCAAATCTTCCCCTATGCTTGGGACCTCACCAATACCCAGTCTAACACACCCACCTAAGCGGCTTGATTTATCTAAAAATAAAGCTGTCCATCCCATTAGGAGATAGACTCAATCTCCTCAACCTATGCCTCTATCACAACTAAAACCCTCGTCGTCACACCTACCTTCCATATTGGGACCCCATCCCTCTACCTTGCATCAATATATCATACCTCTTGCGTTTTCTTTAAAGCGACCTACACCTTCTGCACCCATACAGAAATCCAAGGGTATAGCAACACCATCACCCCGCGTATCCTGTCCACCTACCAACCCTAAACAAATTCCATCATCAAAAGAATTGTTTGCTGCCACTCCTATTTCTCCGTGGTTGTTTTCTAATACCACATCATCTGTGGCCTCATCATCTAACTAGCTAAACATAGCTTCTGCGCCAAAGACGCCACGTTTAGTTAAAACCTATTATCAAAACCCTTGCTAAACCACCAACCATACAAACCAACCATACCCCGTCATTACCACAAACTACCCAGTCAATAGCCTCATTTCCTCTAACTTTGACCCACTCAAAGGGTCTTACACCAAAATCCTTGCTATGTTGGTGGAGAATGCGACCATTTCCCTACCCCCACTTAGACCTTATGATCCATCTAAACCTTGACCTATAGGTTATGATGAGTCTAAAATCTGCGCTTACCACCGCACACCCGGACATGACGTAGAGGGATGCAAAGCGTTGAAAGCCATACTTCATCAGTCACCTCTCTCAGATAAAAAAGTTAAGAAAGACAACTTACGAAGAGAGAGACCTTTAGCTTCAATTCCCTCTCCTATACCACCTGTCCCCGCCTCACCAAGATCTATCATTATTACAGCCCCACCTCTCGAAGACCATGACCTATCCCTACCGTCTTCCTCCTCTCATATTCACGAGATCAATATGATTAGTGTTGCTACTCGAGGGCAGAAAAATAATGAGAAAGCGAAAGAAAGCACACCTGCGTCCTCTCTTTCTCCATCCACCATCCCGATCACACCACCACCTAAAGTGGTTGTTCGAGGACCCGCTTACCCCGTATCTAATGGAGTTTCCCACCGAAGCATGATCAAACAACTTCACCAATCACCTGTAAAAATGACACTGTATGATCTCATTCAGAATTCTAAATCTCATCGACAGGCTCTCGTTGAAATCCTTCAAGGGATAGAGGTCTTACCTAACGAAACCTTTCTTGTTACCTCTATTCTAACACCCAATCACGTTGCTTCGCTCACCAAACAACCTATCTCCCCAACTACTTCTGTCTCTTTTCAACAAGCCGCTGCTGTCAGTTTCTCCAAAGACGAAATTATCGACTTTGGTGCTGAAGATCCTGACCCTACTCTTTTCATCTCAACTTATGTCCGAGACATTCGGGTACATCGTGTTATGATTGACGGGGGCGTTAGCCTAAACATCATCTCTTCAAAAGCCTTCCAACAAATTAATATCCCTTCTAGCTGCATGTGTGCCAACCCCATCATGTTGTGGTCATTCAATGATGCTATTACTTTACTACCTTAGGCAACGTGATCCTTAACATTCGTGTAGGACCACGTACTTTACCCGAACTCTTCTATGTCCTTGAGGGAGAGTTCCAATACAATATGTTGTTAGGCCACCCTTGGATCCGGGCTATGGGATGTGTTCCCTCCACCTTACATAGGTGCATAAAATTTGAGTACGAGGGGAAGTCCTACACCGTAAAAGCTGATCCTCCCCCCTTCAAAACCTGCAATATGTTGTACCACCCTAATGATGTGCTTGTACCAGTCACGACACCCATTCATCCAACCCAACCATCCACTTCAACCGCACTTCAACCATCTACCTCAACCGCACCCACACCTTCAACCAATGAAACCACCGTCGCAAATACCACTTCCTTTCCCGCAAATAACATCCCAACCTCCGACCCCTTAGTAGATGTTTTTCAATGCCTTACGCTGGGGGAATACCGCCTATATAACGTTAGTTCTTTCCATACCCCACAGGAGTACGGACAGTTACATGCGCATCCTACCTATGACCGTCGCGTGGGGGAGGTAATCCCCTACGGACCACCTCATTGCCGCACCAACCTAACGTATGGGGGTGTCGACGCATCCTCTGTTACCCCTGAACCTCCTTTTGAGGTGGTTCCCTTCCAATCTGATTTTCAATACCTGACAAATCGTCATTTTGCCCTCACCTTCTTGACTCGCTGTGCTTGGAAAGGCTTTGGTTTTGGTCTTTATGAACAAGGCCGACATACACTCATTCCCGTGACTACACGCAAACACAATGATCGTAGTGGTCTCGGTTTTCCTGAAACACTTACACCGGAGAAACCTCATGTCAGTTGTATCCTGGAAGATGACGACGTCACCCCTACCAAACCATCATCACCCATTTTGCCATCGTCGCCCACGCAGTCGATAGACCACCGAATCTATCCCTCCTAACTTTTTTTTTTTTTCATAAATGCTCTCCCTAGGTCCCCTCACTTATCAACGCGATAATGAGGACCCATCTTCTCTTCCCCTTCTGTATCCCGACATGATTGAAGAGGATTCACCTTCGATTAATGTTGTTGAGTGCCAGGATGACGACTCCATACTCACTTACCTTGGTGCAGACGACTCCTATATTCAACGCGCCTTACCGTCTGAAACTCAAACCATGTTGAACGAGTCAACTATAGAAATCAACATCCACACAGAGGAGGATCCTCACATTGTGAAGATCGGACAATCCCTTAGCGCATCAGAACAAGTCACCTTTACTACCTTTCTCCGTACCCGCAACCAAGCTTTCGCTTGGTCCTACGCTGACATGCCAGGAATTGATCCTGACATTGCTGTCCATAACATCACCCTAAATCCCGATTCCAAACCAGTCAAACAAAAACTGAGAAAAATGCATCCACGCATTGCCCTCTTGGTCAAAGAAGAGCTTCAATGACTTCTTTCTGTTTCCTTCATCTTGCCTATTGACTATCCTCAATGGATTTCTAACATTGTACATTATTCTTAAAGCGACAGGGGGACCTCTTGATATGCACGATTTCGAGACCTTAACCTCGCTTGCCCCAAGGATGACTTCCCCCTCCCAAGTATTGATCAACTTGTTGATCTCACTGCGGGCCATGAAATGCTTTCTCTCATGGATGGCTTTTCGGGATACAACCAAATTTTGGTTGCCCCTGCCGATCAACATAAAACTACCTTCATAACTCCTTGGGGAACCTTTTGTTATCGTGTCATGCCATTTGGCCTTAAGAATGCTGGTGCGACCTATCAGTGGGCTATGACTTACATTTTTCATGACATTATGCACACTATCCTTGAGGATTATGTCGATGATCTTCTTGGCAAATCTAAACATCGCAGTGAACATCTCGATGTTTTAACCATTATTTTCAGTCGCCTGTTACAATATTCGGTCCGGCTTCAACCAAAGAAATGTGTCTTTGGTGTTCTTTCGGGAAAACTTCTTGGCTTTATCATCTCTTTGCGTGGCATTGAGGTCGATCCATCTAAAGTCAAAGCTATCCTAGAAATGCCCCACCCAAAACCTCAAACAATTGCGTAGTTTGCATGGTAAACTTCAATCTATCCAAATAAGCCATTTCTCAACTCTCGGATCGATGTCACCTTTTCATCACCTTCTTAAAAAGGACATTGTCTTTCAATGGAGTGAAGAGTGCCACCAAGCCTTTGAGGCTCTCAAAGCTTATCTCTTGTAGCCACCCGTGCTTATCCCACCTCAGGACGACCGCCCTTTCTACCTTTACCTTTCCGCCACTGACTACGCTGTAGGGGCCATGCTTGCACATCGTGACTCAGAATCGAGAACAAGCCTTTTATTGTATAAGTCGTACTTTGGTGGACTATGAGACTAGGTATACACATGTAGAAAATTTGTGCCTAGCCCTATCATTCGTGGCCACCAAACTCTGACACTACCTCCTAAATCACAAAACTTTCGTCATCACCAACACGGACCCCATCCATTATATGTATGCCAAACCTCATTTAAACCAACGCATCACCCGATGGCTTATGCTCCTCGCTGACCTTGACCTTGAATTTATACACCAGAATTCAATCAAAGGACAAACTATTGCTGACCAACTTGCGGAAGCCCCTGTCTGCATCGGGGCAATTTTACCAATTTTAATTTCCCCGACAAACTCATCACTACTCTTTCCCTCGGGAAGGAGTAGTATCCAATGACCTCTTCTTCGATGGATCCAATGCCGCCGCGGCGAGGAGCCGGCGTTGTTCTCATTCCTCTCGACGCTGAGCCTATGGCTCTTTCATTCGACTTGATTTCCCCTGCACTAATAATACAGCGGAATACGAGGCCCTTGTTTTGGGTCTCTAGGTTGCATTACACTTAGGTGTCAAATCTATTAATATTTTTGGTGACTCTCAATTGGTATTCAATCAAGTTATGGGCATCTACCAATGTAAAAATGAGGAACTTCAAAAGTACAAACATTATATGGATTCACTTTTGACCTCATTTACTCGTTATTCTATCTAGACCATTCCCGCTCCACTAAAAATTTGCGGATACTATGGCTTGCTTAGCCTTGCAAATTCTGCCTCACCAACCGACTCGACATATTCGCCTTGGTCCAACAACTCTTTTCCCCATCCTACTCAAATCCGGTTGTTTGTATGATAAATAATGTGTCTGCTAATTCGCAGGATACCTGGTACCACCAATTTCATGACTACCTTACAACCTCCGTTCTCCCACCTGACCTTACTAGTACTGGAAAACGTGCTTTTCTTAAACGTGTTTCTCGTTATGTTGTCATGGGGGGACTCCTTTATAAACGTGGCTTTGATGGCATCCTCCTTCGATGTCTAACCGGTGCGGAGGTCACCTATACCATCCAACAGGTCCATGACGGTATTTGTGGTGGACATTTTAGTGGCCTTGCCATGGCTAAACGAATCCTTCACCTAGGTTATTATTGGCCTACTCTTAATAACAACTACTACGAATATGTTAAGCGTTGTGTTATGTGTCAACAACATGCCAACCTTCAACATACTCCTAGCCATCCACTACAGGTCGCACGAGATCTTTGGCCTTTCTCACAATGGGGTTTAGACCTTATTGGTGAGATTCACCCGCCCTCTTCGCAACATCACCATTGGATAATCACAGCAACTGAATATTACACAAAATGGGTGGAGGCCATTCCACTCATTTCAATCAAAAAAGAAAAAATTGTCGAATTCATTAACCATCACATTATCTATCGTTTTGGTATTCCTCATCGTCTAATAACAGATAATGGTAAATCTTTCAAAAATAAGTTGTTACAAGACCTTTGTGACAATTTTGGTATCAAACTTAGTTTCTCATCACCTTACTATCCACAGGCCAATGGTCAAGCTGAATCTTCTAATAAAACCTTAACCAAAATCCTCATGAAAGTTGTCAATGAGTCCGGAAGAAAGTGGCATGATCATATCCCCTTTGCCCTTTGGGCTTATCGTACTAGCATTCGTACCTCCACTAATGCCACACCTTTTTCTTTGGTATATGGTACCAAGGCTATCTTGCCTCTCAAAATACAAATACCCTCCCTCCGAATATCTCTTCAGGATATTCTCACCAACGATGATTTCCGCCAAGAGCGGTTAGCCCAATTGGAGCTTCTCGACGAGCGTCATCTTACAGCTCTTGATCACCTTCAAATCTACCAAAAATGCATCAAGCGTGCTTATGATAAGCGACTTCATGAGCGTACCTTTAAGGTTGGTGATCTTGTCCTCAAAGAGAATCAACATGTAACCAAACTAGAAAAGAGCAAACGTGGAAAATTTGCTCCTAATTGGATTGGGCCTTACATTATCACTCACACTTATGGATCAGGAACTTATCGTTTAGCTTCGCTTAATGGTAAACCTGAGCCTGAGCCCCTTAATGCCTTGCATCTTCGACCATTCTACTGTTGAAATTAGTGTTATATCACTTCTTATCTACCTTACGCTCGTCCCTTGAGCTCATTTACCACCGCATACACTTTGTTTCTTACATCTCAAAATCAAATCAGGCTCACATAGTTTGATTATCACCTCCCCTTAAAAGATGCCTTCCCCTTTTTAGTCTAGTCCATGACTTCAAAGTATCAAAATGACACATTCTTAATTAAACACTTATGGGATTTTCTTGAGTCAAACTTCCTACAAAACTAGATGCTTTATGCCCAATGGACATCTAGACCTCTAAATTATACAATAGATCGCTCCTCAAGGACATCTATATGCCAAACTATTGCTACTATTATATATAGACTCGCTCCCCGAAGGACAACTATACATAAACACCGCATTCTGCTACTATAAATAGATCGCTCCCTCAAAGACAGCTATACATAGTTAGCCATTATCGAAGCTTCTCACATTGATCCCCTTTGTGAAGACCTCAAGAACAACAAAATATATATCCCATGTAGACTTCCCGCATCGATCAGTCTATGTCCAAAAACATAAAAAGTAGTATTCCAAAAAAGCACTTTTGAGTCATGGACTTGTCTATTTAGGTTTTGGTCCTCTTTCGTCAGAATAATCACCTTGTAACATGCTCTCAGCACCCTCGCCCATATCTACCACCTCACCTCACCATCTGTCAAAGCAACAAAACTCAAGGGACGTGACGTAATACCCGATATGTTGTGATTATACAACTCTTTTCACCTATCGACTTCTCGTCTATGCAAGGTACCTAGAGGTTCAAGCTCATTCTACGTTAATATGTGGTTTGTTTGGCTCTTCTCAACTATGAGACACTTTCACCTCTTTTGCTCGACTCTAGGATTGTGTGTTGACTTTAATCAGGACACGATTCCCTACTACTCGGGTATGCTAACTTCCGCTTCACCTATACCTACACCAACAACATTACCCTACCAACACCAACAACATTACCCTACCAACATCAAATTTTTACCAACCAACAAATTGCCTAACCACAACCAAATTTCCTGAATTCACCTCTCCCTGGTTCTAAGGGAGAACTACATCGGTCTGAGGCCCTTCCTTGCTTTGTGCAATGGGCTATGTAGGCAGCACTTAGGAGACATGGGGTCTCCCAAGGTTAGCTCGACCATCCCCTACCATACCCTATCAGGTGTTGTAAATATAAATATTTTTTGTGTATTTTTATTTGCCAACATTCATCTTTATCCTTTTTCAAACAAAACAAAAACAACATTCAACAAAACAACCATTCTTATTATGCTCATCACTCAAAAGCACATACATCTTTAGTTTTATTTTAGATGTTAAACAAATACATTTTCTCTATCATCGACTCGCAGTCGACATCCTTATTTATTCTTATATTCCTATGAAATTCACTTAGATCCTTACACCTCCTCCCGAATCGTGGTGATCATGATCGCCAATGCCCTCGCCTGGCCTCTCCATCCTCAAAGGTGCCACTGCCATGGGTTCCTCCCACTGATCCGCCAACATCTCCTGTAACATACGAATACATCCTCTCACATGGAGGAATCTTGCCTCCAGTCTCTCCACTCGTAACTGTGAAACCTCTAACAATCCCATTGTCTCATTCACCTGTGTTTGAAGCTGGTGAGCCAAATCCTGCAGATGATCTCTCTCCACTGTAATCACAGCTATGTCTGGGCGCTCACGTGCACCTCGCAGCTCTACTACCCACCATAATCTATAGGCCTCTGTCTGTTCCCGCATCCATTACCCTACGATCGGCTGCTATCTCTTCTGGCCCTTCTGGAGGTGTAGGCCGGGGAGGTGAGAATGCTACCTCAGCGATCAATCCTCATGTATGGTCTATATGTCATAGGTATATCCTGAACGAACCCAAATTGTCGCCGCACGCGATCTAGAGGAATCCTCTCGTACTCACCCGGCCTGTGCCCTGCGATCCACCTCAATCACTCTACACCCCTCAACTCCTCAGCTATGTTCTCTATCACCATATAGTTCCCGTAAGGCCTCCAACAAATATCCGCAATCATCACCATCTCCCATACCTGTCTATAATACTTGATGTCATCTATCACGGCCTGGGATCTCGCTTCTTGTTCTGTCTGGACCCATCATCTGAATCCCAACCTTTGCACTCCTGCCTCTCCCGACTCATGGGTTGGCCTATTGGACGCACACAAACAATATGCTCATAGGCCCAACAATGTAATAAGTATGAACAATCCAGTGTCGTCCTGTGTTTTCGCTTGCAGGCCCACAAACCCTTATATAACTCTACCAGATATGCAGGTGCCCATGCGAAAGTCACGCTCATTTCTATCATTTCCCAAATAACACTCATCAATGCTTTGGGAAATCTTCCACCTTCCACCCTCGCAATTCATAATACCCCACCGCTATCATTAATAACACAACCAACCTTGTCTCCTCAGGGTGTGTTGCATACATTGTACCATACGTAAATGTTAAACCTCGTTGTGTCAAATCTCATGCAGCTGAACCAAAACTGCTGTTATCGTTGCCCGCCCCGTGCTAGGCAATGCCTGATACACTCGCTTTTTCCTATCATTGGGAGTCTCAAAATACGGAACACATCTTCCAAAGTCACCGCTCATCTCCTTGTTGGCAGATAGAAGGTATTCTTTTCTGGATTCCATCTCTCAATCAACGCCTACAACATAGCATGGTTACGTGTGATTCTTGAATAATAGCAGATTCCACTTAACCCCAAATGATTTATCAATGCCCATTCAGCTGGTGTTACATCCGCTCGGATTCGTGACAACAACGCTGGTACCGTATCATTCATCCTTAACCCTGCTTCCGCCTGCATACATCAAAACGACACATAATTATTCAATAAAACAAATCTCCACGGGTTTTTTCTCAAAATTCTAGAAACTCCTACAGTAACCGATATCGGTTATAGATAACCGGTACCGGTTTGCTAACCGATACCGGTTATCTCTAAACGATACCGGTCACTGTCAAAAATGTACCTACCCTGCTTAAAACATACACCTACGATAATTATTTTTCCCGTTTACTCCTATTTATACCTAAAAACATACGTGACCACCCTATTTACCTACCCCATAGCACTCACCCCATCCCCAACCCTTTCCTATCACCTTTTCTTTCTCCTCTTTACCCACTTACACTTCTCTCATCCTATTCACAAAACATGCAAGAATCAAATTACAACCAAACAATTTACCTCTCGGGATGCAGCAGCTTGGGGCGGAACATGTCTTCCCCCTCGTCCCTACCTGCTGAATGCTTCTCCTCATTCAGCCATGTTCACCACCCTCTTCAAATATAACTTGTCTTTCTGCCTTTTGAATCTCAGCCCACACTCACTTCACCTGTCTCTTTCCTCCTTATCACTCAAATTCTTTCATGTAATTACCTGTATCAGTCGTTAAACAGCATCGCATTCGCATATTTAACTTGTTACATGCATCTAAAAATAAGAATGCTAAAAATAAGAACTTAAGTTGCCAACCAAGCAATTCTATTTTTAGGAAAATAATTCTGGAATAACCGATATCGGTTACATAACCGCTATCGGTCATCTAACTACCGACATCGGTTACATAACCGATATCGGTCATGTGTCCCCTTTTTGCTTAAACCTAAGCCGTTTCTTCGTTTTTGCAAATTTTTGTGGCGCCCGTCCCTTTTTCCTGCATAAACAACACCATTATCTATAATTTTTCATCAAATCCATATCTCATCACAATTTCATCAATATCATCTATCTATATTACAAAAACAAACAAGCCATCAACAAACGATATAAAAAAACCATCAATCTATACACCATTTTGATCCAACTCAGCAGCTACATACATTCAATTTCACAAACCAGCGACAAAACACATACAACATTTCATAACACAACATGTCAATTAAACTCATCATCTATATATACATACATCCCATCAACAAAAGACATCAACACCATCAATATATAAACCATGTGGATCAAACTCATCATACATTAAATATCACAAACCATCGACAAAACACTTAAAACATTTTAAACACAGCATGTGGGTCAAAATCATCATATCTATATATCAAAAGTTTCAAATATACAATGTGCCCTGCATAGGGGCCTCTGTGATCTCATAATAATACAAAGCCGGCACGCAGGCCGCAATAACTGTCAATAATCTCGACTCGGCTCACAGGCCGGTCTCTCATATCAAAAATATACTCGGCTCGCAGGCCGGTATCAACTATACAACCCGTACTCGCTCGCAGGCCGGTATATACAAATAAATGAATGAATACATCATGTGTAGGCACGCAGGCCTCTATAAACATAACCGGTTCGCAGACCGGTGCCCATATCCAATGTACAAACACAAAAATCTATCTCCTCTGTAGGGATCCCTCAGCTCTCTCCACCGCCCTCCGCCTGTCTTCCTCCTGGTCCCTGTGCCGCCTCTCGCCTCCTCCCTTTAACGGATCCACTGCTGTGGCACTGCCCACTGGATCTCTAACTCCGCGAGGTATCGCTCTATGCGCCACATATGGCTGATAGTCAGCCCGTACCATCAAGAACATCCTGATAATACCGGGCCTCCGCTCTCGCCTCCATATAGCGGGCCCGTGCCACCATCGCTGCTGGGGCTGGTCCCCCAACTCCTAATAATAGTGCCCCTGTGCCGTGCTGCACTCGTGGCAGACGGGTGCTGGCTTTGGTGCCGGTTGGTGGTGCCGCTGGGTGGGACTTGGGTCATGGGCCGTACACAGTGCTGGGCTAGCCGCCTCGTAAGACACCTATCTATGCCTGTGTAGCAGCAGAAGCCCTCGTAATAACCGTACTGAGCCCCTAAGTTGGTCCCTCTCTGCTATCACCACCGCCAAGTCTGGCTGTGCGGGCTGTGCTCTCCTCGCGGCTCTCTCTCCTGCCCACCATACCAAAAATGATCCCGTGCAGCCGGCGTCGTCCACGGTATCATCTGCAGGCCTCTCGGCTACCCAATCTGGGTCCACGGGCTGTGGTACAGGCAGTGGGGCCTCTACATCATCCCTCCGGTACTGAGGGAAGGGAGGTGGCTCATCCTGTCGTAGCCCCATCTACCGTCGTACCCTCTCCAGGGGTATCCGCTCATGCTCCCCTGGCCTCCGTCCCGCTATCCAGAATGTATACTGGATCCACCACAACTGTGACCGGGCTCCTCCGCGAGGGTGATGACCTCTGTAGGGTCTCCATACAATATCTAAAGCCGTCAAGCCCTCTAATAAATGCCGGTAATATGCTACATCCCGTCCGGCGAGAACTACTCGTGGCTGGCCCACGACCCCAACCACCTCTGAAAGCCATATCTATAAATCACCTGTGGCCCTGGCTGCTGGGGCAGCCCTACTGGTCGAATGCATATGATATGCTCATATGCCCAGCAGTGTAACAAAAATGTAGAGCAAATCCCGAATCGCCTCATCCGTGGTAGCCCCACGCCTTCGGTATAATCGCACTGTATACGGTGCCCAAGCATAACATGTATGCTCCTCAACCATCTCATGTAATACCCCCATCAGCGCCCGTGGAAAGCGGCCTCCCTCTGAGTCCGGGAGGGCGAAGCATGTAATGCCGATCATCATCAACACGGCAAGTCATGTCTCATGTCGGTGGGCATGATAGATATCCCCATAGGTGATGCTCGTGCTGTGATAAGTCAATAGCGCGCCGGCATCCCCGAATACCTGTAAGATACTGTCCATGGTTGTCTCTGCATCCACCTAGAAGACTACCTCTCCATCGATCGGTAATCTAAGGATGCGATACACATCCTCCAATGTAATGGTCATCTCTCCAGTCGGGAGATGGAACACATTGGTCGCCGGATCCCATCTCTCGATGAGGGCGACCATAAGACTGTGATCCCTCTCTATCGCCCTATAACGCTGGACTCCGCCGAGTCCCACCTCGCGCATGATGGCCCACTGTGCTTACGGACACATGTGTGGCCGCATCCGTCTCAACAACGGGGGCATCCTATCCCACATCGTCAGCTGCTGACGTGCCTGCAAAACCAACTCACTTCATTAGACCTACCCTTTCAAACAACAACTCCTTTAACCTTCTATACCCCCTTTTACCCACCCGACCACACAACCGCCCCATTTTTCCCCCAACACTACCAAAACAACCCAAACACTACCAACACACCCAAACAACAACCCAAACACTACCAAAACACCTACACAACAACCCAAACACTACCAACACACCCAAACAACAACCCAAACACTACCAAAACACCCACACAACAACCCCAACAATGACCACACATTCAAAACAACAACCAAACCCAACCAACCAAATAAATAATCCTAGCTACGGACCGGTACCGGTCACCCATGACCGCCACCGGTCCCCTCTCCACCGACGCCGGTCGACGTACGACCGACACCGGTCACCCACGAACCCACCCTGCCCCCAAACTTCTTGACCGATGCCGGTCGCTTAGTGACCGGCATCGGTCACTGAAAAATTGCCGAGGCCAAACCCGCGCGCCCCCCAAATCCATTTTTCCCCTATTTATCCCTATTTACCCACCCAAACACCCTAAAAATCTACCCACCCTGCCGCCTTGCCCTATTTAACTCATCTATCCTCTTCATTTTTCAAATAACTTCAATTTATTCATTATTTTACCAAAACATGGATTCCTACCCAAACCCCCAAAAATAGCTTAACAACATCAAATTCACACAATGAAGGGTTTCAAACCTACCGGTACGACGACACGTCATCGTGGTGGGATGGGTGGTGGTGGTCCAGCTGGTCCAGCACCTCCTGCTCCTCCTGGCTGAGCCATGGCTCTAACTCTCCTCTGCTGGGTCCTCCACCAATCAACTGCTGCCTCCTACTCACTAGGGTCCACCAACCACTCACTTCTCCACTCAAATAGCGCCACCTCAACCAAAAATGCTCCAATCTCAACAATACACCTCAGACAACTCAAATTGGGTTTCAAATTGACAATGTGACAATGACAGGCCGTATTTTTTCTTTTTATAGGTTTTTCACCTATAACCGATGTCGGTTTTATTCTACCCTAAGGAACCGGCATCGGTCACCTCACCGACACCGGTTCTCTCTAGCCGATATCGGTTTAAATTCCTACCTTCCCCAACTTCTACCTTTATTCACCAATCTCCCTTTTTCACCACATTGCCTATTCCCCACATCACCTATACCCTCCATTGCTAATTAGCCTTTTTTGACTTCATTGGCCCGACCCAAGGCCCCAACCAACCCATTTGGCCCGACCCAAGGCCCCAACCAACCCATTTGGCCCGACCCAAGGCCCCAACCCAACCACTTGGCCCGACCCAAGGCCGCAACCCAACCACTTGGCCCGACCCAAGGCCCCAACCAACCCATTTGGCCCGACCCAAGGCCGCACCCAACCAATTTGGCCCGACCCAAGGCCCCAACCAACCCATTTGGCCCGACCCAAGGCCCCAACCAACCCATTTGGCCCGACCCAAGGCCACACCCAACCACTTGGCCTCCCACCCAAGGCCGCAACCCAACCACTTGGCCCGACCTAAAGCTTGGCCCAACCTAAAGCCGACCCCATTTGGCCCGACTCACGGCCCTCACTAATCAATCGGCCCGACCCAAAGCTGTACCACTTAAATACCTTACCCAACACCAACACATTCCAATTTTACCCACCTATCCTATGGCCTTTTGTTCAATTGAGCTCACCTATTTGTGTTTTAGCATGATTAGGGTACTTGACTTGATCAGTCGACCAACTTTGCCTAGACCTAGACCATGACGTTTATCTCAACCAAACCAACCATTTGAGTACTGCCGAACATGCCTAAACGTTCATGTACCTTTACCCGTTATATCCCCGGATCTACTTCCTATGCCTTGATACCGGATTATATCACCCTTGTTTGGATAAACTATCGACCTTTGCCTATGAATTGTTGGTTTGCTCTTCAAATCGTGTACCCTGGTCGCACTACTGCATTTCAACGTGCGTCTGCTTCTTTGGACTTACCCCACCATCTCACCATCATCTCCACACCATTTACCCTTTATCAACCCTATCCCTGATTTCATGATATCTCAATCTGTGATAGATTTGAGGGGGATTACCTATACCCTTAACAGAGGAAACCACTTCATATTATTGTCCAGTGCGACATTACAAAACAAACTACACGACAATAAGGGGCTAATGTAGACACCAAATTTGTGTCTTACGACCCCCTGTGACCCGCATCTCATTTCGCAACCTAACCTCATCACCTAAACCTTACACAATTATTTATTAATTACCTTATAATTAATAAATCCACATCGCCGTACCTGCCACCTCATTTTGCCACCTCATCATGACCTAGTCCTAACCCTAAACTAACCTAATTAAGACCTATAACTTGGTCTACATCCACACCCATGACTAATGACTCCTTACTCGCACCCAAAACCGACCTTGTAGTAACTTGACCAAGCCCGCAACTAATCCCTCGGGAGAAAAGGAGGGAAAGTTGGCTATTTTACTAAAAATAGCCCACTTTGACCTGACCGATACCGGTTCCTACTCGACCGCCATCGGTTACGTAACCACCATCGGTTCCCTGTAAATGACCTCCCCTAACCAGAAACAAAGGTGGAAGGATTTTTGATCAATCGGGATCATCAGAAGTGGTCGAGAGAATCCAGATTTTACTTGGCCGAGCAGAGACAAGTGAAGAAACAAGAAGAGTTTGCAGAGAAGATCATCAAGCCCAAAAACTACAACTGAGTAACCAGAGCCTTGTGACACTCATCGGAGTATCAGGAGCGGAGATAGCTCATCTTGGGTTGTCAGATCATCCTACTTGAGCCCTATCTTCATCATCACAGTCCCAGAACCTACATTTTCCATCAATAACTAGTAAGTAAGTCTTATACGTTCTTTTAATAACATTTCTTGAATTTCTGAACCACTGCCATCATAAGTCTATTCCTAGATCTACTACCCAGCAACACACTACATCTAACTGTCATTCCTCCACCCTTACATTACCCCCAAGAACACCCCCGTATTCTCTGAGTCCTTCTCATCACCCCATTACCTAACCCCACTCATTTATCAGCCTTATAAAACAACACAACTACCTTACAACCAGCCTTCACCAAAAGCCCCTAAAACATTGCCCCTACCGATATCGGTTAGAGCCAACCGGTACCGGTTATAGTGACCGGCATCGGTCACCTTGATTCTAAACCAAGACCAGCCCTTTCTCTATTGTTCTAATAAGGTAAACAAATTGTAATTGGACAATAGCTTATTTGTTAGAATTTGTGTTAATTCATATTAGCAGGGGAGCTGACCACCTTTGAAAGGAAGTTTTATATTTCCTGGGCCCAAGGCAGTTCCCTCATTTATTGTCTAATCAAAATCTGGTGGTCTTGTATTCTTATTTATAGGTAGTCCTTCCCAGACAAAAAGGAGTTCTTCGCAGTCGATCTGATCTTTCTCTACGGTACGCACACACCCTCTCGACATTCAACAGGTATTCCTCCTAACCCTAACCTTATCTGTTTCTTAAAGGAATGAAAGGATAGAAGCAACTCTATCCCCAAAAGTTGAAACATTCCGTGTGAAACGAGAAGATGCATCTACCAAAATCGCTGCAATTCCAAACAAAAAATATACCCCTCCTTATGCCCTAGTTGTCAAATATCTTGTACCATGTAGTGCATGTGTCAATTTTCCTTCCAATGTCATCTTGCCAAAGTCTTTCACTTATAATATTTCCCAAGTCTTGAGTCGGATCAAGATCTTAGTTCCAATTATTGAGTTGCGTAGGATCCTGAGCACAAGAAGAGGGTATTGGAGGATTTTGGACTAAAAGAGGAGAAGACTACCTAGGTAGAAAAATAAACATTGTGGAGACCCCACTAGTCATTGAAGAACTAGAAGCACCACCAAAGATCGGAGGATCTAGATGAACCACCCGAGGTTTATTTGGGAACATCTTGTGTGGACTCTCACCTAAATGTGGATCCATTCTTCACTACCCCGATCATTAAGAATGCTACTTTACACAACCGCATGTTTGACTCAAGGGCATCATGTAATGTCATGCCTTTGGAAGCAATGAACAAGTTGAATATCAAAGTAACAACAGCATATGGGAAGTGTACTGCCATGGATTCCAGAGAAGCGCCAGTGGTGGGATGAGTAAAGGGTTTGATGATACAATTTACTGCCTATCCATGCATGAATTTTAAGCTTGATGTAGTTATTGTTGATTACCCACCAAGTGGGGTATGTTATTATATAGAAAATAGGCTACAAGTGTTGGTGGAAGTGTTCGAATGGATATGTCCTATGCCACCAACCCAATTGAGGGAAGCCTTGTCAAGTTATATGGGGAAAAGAAGATGTTACACCTTATTGAGGATCCCAACAATGCATCTTATGAAGTTTTGTACACAAGTATTGATGTTAATAACTTTGTAGGATTCTTGTGAGAAAGAAGCACAAGATTGAAGAATGCAAATGCCTTAAACAAATGGGCTCTCCTTGGACTATATTGTTCGATGGAGCTTGCTCCAAGTTTGGGAATAAAACTGGTGTTGTTCTGCTTTCTCGAGATCAAGAAAAATTTGTTTTTTCCTTCAAACTCAACTTTTAGTGC
This sequence comes from Taxus wallichiana var. yunnanensis, assembly GCA_018340775.1. Classification (NCBI taxonomy): domain Eukaryota; kingdom Viridiplantae; phylum Streptophyta; class Pinopsida; order Cupressales; family Taxaceae; genus Taxus; species Taxus wallichiana. The sequence continues at coordinate 968,661,465 of CM031242.1, forward strand.
ACTAACAACATTACTGAGTATGAAGCACTATTGTTGGGTTTGAGAATTTCTTGGAAATATAGTGTTAAGGACATCATTGTCAGGGGAGACTCAGAATTAATTGTAAAACAAGTTAGAAAATTGTATGCCACAAAGAATAAATGAATGAAACAATACAAGCATGCATTTTGTGATTTCATTGAGATGTTTGATTCATTCAACATTATGCATCATGATAGGAAGTTCAATGACTTGGCAGAAAAACTTGCAATGTTAGGGTCTCATTTTAACAATTGTGCAGTGTCTCCATATTGTGAATATGATGTGGAAGTATTGACAAGACCCTCTGTCCCTGACAACATTAAACACTGGTAAGTATTTGATGATGTGGGTCTACCATTGTTCTTTTGGCACTCATAGGGAGTGCCCATCTCGAGTCGGAGCCAATGTTGGTGCTCAAAATATTATCACCCCATTTTACCTTTGCAATCCATCAATTTATTGCCTCTGCCATATTTTATTCCCCGTGTTGTGCCTGAGAGATCTATGCTTTATTTTTGTTTCCATATTTAATTTGTTCCTGATTCGAATTTCACATATGGGTACATTTATGTTTCCTCATTTCTCTATTCCTCTGGAGGGGTCTGTAATTTGGGTCTCTCGTTCTCTGCTCATCTAAAAACTCAAGCTTTCACGTTCTTTCTATCTCTCACCGTTAGGATTTGCTATTCTAGTCATTTTTTCCATGAATACTTGAAATAAAATGAATGGATGTAGCTCTAAGGAGTGTATTTGAGCTATGTAATATTTATAAATCCTCTGTCCTTGGAAAAATTTCATCTCTGGGCTCAAATGGTCATTTTTCTACATTTTATGGTTTGACGGGCATTTCTCCTGTCAAATTTACATCGTTACATCGACAAGGACATGTGGCGAGCCAACGCTCATTCAAGGTCTCAAACTTGGGCACTATTATGACATTGTGCCATGGAGACACATGGAGGCTTCCGCCAAGTCTTCCCATACTTAGTATTTTTCAAAAGGTTTTCGGAGGCACGGGACACGTGGAGGAATTGCGCATGTTTGGGGGACCGACCTTTGAGTTTAATTTTAAAGAAGTTCCATGAGGACACTCAGAGGCCTCCACTCACTTTGCATTTTTCTTGGACTTTTCAACATCCAAAGGAGATTTCCTCGGACTCTGACACATGGCACCTTCCACTAAGCTTCAAGCCTTCAAAAATCTTACCGGACCAAGATATGTGGCGAGCCCACACTCTTTCAAGGTCTCAAATTTTGGGAACCATCTCAAGATGCACCATTGTGACGCGTGGAAATTTGAAAAGTGAAAAGGGGCAGGGAAGCAGGACCATTGGGGAAACTTAAAAATTTTTTTCCTCTTATTGTTAAAAAGGTTAAAATATAAAAAATGGCCTCGCAAGCAAGATAGAGGAAGGGTCAAATATTACTCCAGTCAACAACGGAGATGTGGACCTTTAGAGGAAAAATGTGAAACTTTCCCTTTGTGGGAAAATGAGTTAAACGTGAAAAAGGGAGTGGGGTTCCGCTGAGACCCACATCAAAGACTAGAAGTGGAAGGGTGAAGCTACGGGGGAAACTTGGAAATTTTTCCCTTTTCTAAAAGGGAGGTAAAATATCATAATTTGGCTGTGGTTTCTTTGGGACCACCTCAAGACATGTGTCAGGCTCATTTCTAAAGGGAAGAGGTGCAGAGAAAAATAGAAAATTTTCTCTGTTTTTAAAAGGTTTTTAAAAGTCAAAGGAACCCCCGGGCTTGTTTTGAAAATTCAATCTTCCACGTGGATGGCCCAAATTCAAAGTAGAGATCAACGGAGATATGAGTCTAAATCTAACTTTCCCCCCATTTTTAATGAAATTCTCCTCGAAGTGCGAGTCTTTATGATTTCTTGGTATTTCCTACACGCTAAGTAGGGAGGGGAATAAATTTTGATATCTATGTTTGGTGAGAGAGATCTGGAGATGTCTTTCTCCATTAAAATGGTCTGACTATTAGGCTTGATCTGATTTTCCTATTTTCTTCTCCCGAGCACACAAGGAACCAAATTTGATAGATTAGGGGTAGAAGTGGTTAGTGAATAGAAGGAAGAGTGATTTGTTAGAGGAAGGAGTTAAATGTGGGAGATTTTCAAAGAGACCTATCCCCCGAGCACTGACAACTTTTATAGATCGATTCGGGAATCACAATTGTGATCATGGAAAGCACCGGTAGCACTCAATGTCTTGATTTCTTTGGGGAAGAGGCTATGTTTTAAATGGAATAAATTTATCATATAAATGATTAGAGTGTGAGGGGACAAAACTAATTTTCCTAATAGAAAAAAAGGATTGATAGAGACCATCCTTTTTGAGAAGCTAATAGAGAAGCCTATATATCTCCTTTGTATTGAATTTGATCATGTCAAAGTGGTTGTGAGTGTACATCCATTGACAAGCTCTAAAATTGTTCTAGAAACTTTCCCTTGCTGATAAATTTAATAAAACTCAAGTTATTCTATGTGGATCTTATATAAAATGTGTGGCTTTACTTTTGAATGTCTGTAAATAGTTGTTCTTGTTCCTGTTGTAATCTTGTGTCAAAATCTAGCTCAATCACACAGGTCTCAATCCTTGTGATAGTTTAGTGGCATTTGTAAATTCATTTCTCAGGAAAACCTTCATTTGGGAGTGAAATAAACGATTTAAAATCACTTTTCTCTCATCTATTGACAAAGATTTTCTGTAAGCCTCTGGGTGTACCTCAGGCGTGATTGGGCTCAAATATTGATGTTTTGTTGGGTTTTCCAACTCGAGCCTTCATGTTAGAATCTCATAGATTGTATGAAAAAGTGCTAATCTGGGCCTCCATTGAAGCACATATTATGGTTAAAGAAACATTTTAGCTGCTCTGTGGCATTCTGTTGGTTTAGTTTTCCATTTTGCAAAAGTTCTCAAAGATTAGGTATAATCAACTTTATTTTGCTTCACCTCCCACCAAATTCACTCAAAACAACTAATCCTACCCATACCACCCCTATTTGTCATGTGTGTATACAAATGCACAAATTTTACTACCAAAACATGCAAAAATAATCAGGATTCTAAATGTCTTTAATAGCCTGAACCTTTCCTAGAGAATATCTCCACTATCTAGAGTGATAACTCGTGAGAGATAGATTTTATTGCATTGATCATATTTTCTTCAAGGTCTCCTTAACAACTTCATTAGGAAGGATATCTCCATCTCCTCCATAAAAAATAGGCTACAAAAGGGTTCTCTTACCTTGGTTGAAAGGCACAACCTAAAATAGTGAGGATAGATCAAATCCTCTTGAGGGTGCTATCCATTTCTCCACATCTGAGTGATTAAGGGCCAGTTAGATCCCATCCTTAGCTAAAAATGACTCATCATGATCTATCTATCTCTAAGCTTCATGTTAAAACCGTGATGCTTCTCAGACTTTGAAGGAGAATCAATTTAGGTACCAACAATTTCTCATAAAACATTATTGAACCCAAGCATATAGGAGTCTTTTACAACCAAGGACCTCCTTAACAATATGCTTGTATAGGATTTTTACTAATAAAATTAATAGCACTAAATATTTTACTAAAGACCACCTTTAAGATATTTCTACATTTCTTTCTAAAAAAGAAGCCGATGAGGTATACATGCCCGAAGGTATTTTTAAACTTACACAACAAGATTTTTACACTTGCCCAAAGGTCTTTTACAAATGTCTGAAGGTATTTTTACAAAAACCAAGTTCCAATAGGAGGTGACTTTATCATGCACACTCCTCCTCAATGGCAACTTTTACAATCCATGTTTTTTACGAAAGTGACAAAACTTTGCAGCACTCGGGAATTTGTGAAGATGTCAACAACCTACTCTTCAATCAACACAAACTTGAGATTTATGTCATCACTTAGCACCTTCTCACAGGTGAAGCATATATGTATCTCAATGTGCTTCATCCTCTAATGTTGAACCAGATTCTTAATCAAGATTAATACAAATCTAGCCACCACATAGAAGAGGAATACTTCCTTTAACTTCCATGTGTATCTCTACCAATAGCCACTGCAGCTACATGGCTTCTTTACTTCTTCCATTGTACTTCTCTGCCTTAGTAGAAGAAATGGAGACTGTTGATTGCATTTTTTGTTCTAAGTAATGGTTCCTACACCAAATTTTTTTAACACATATCCATTATATTTTATAACACAACATCAATATGGTTAGAATCACAAAATCCATATAAGATAGCATTTTCATTCTTAGTATAATGCAACCCATAATTGATTGTTCCCTTAATATATCTAAAAATTCTTTTTACAAGATCCCAATGATCTCTAAAAAAATTCTGCCTAAACCTTGAAGTAATTCCTACTGTATAGAAATATCTGATCTAGTTATAGTTAGATAAATCAAACTATCAACTAAAAATAGGATCAACCTTTTTCATATGTAAATTTAGGGTCAATATTTATTCCAACTTCCATTGAAGTAGAAAATGGTTTACAAAAAATTATAAGAAATTTTTTCAATATAATGGTTGCATATTGTCTTTTCAAAAATAACAATAGAATGAAATAGAGTCATATAAATAACATGATGTGAGAGACCTAACTCATTCATTTCAAATTACTCGCTTCAATTTCTCTTTAATCCTATGAATTAAATCGGAATTATCATCAGTCATAAGTAAATCATCAACATATATACATATAATGATAATATGTGAGCCTTATTTCTTAATAAATATATAATTGTTAAAAGAACAATTACCAAAACCTAATAGTTTAAATAAGGAAACAATTTTCTCACACCAAACTCTAAGAGCTTGTTTTAAACCATACAAGGATTTCTCAACTTACAAACATAGTTTTCTTTACTAATTTCTTCAAATAATTTAGGTTGAAACATGTAAAATTCTTCTTTTAAATCGTAATTCAAAAAGTATTTTTTTATCCATTTAGTGGATTTCCCACCCAAATTGAGCGAAAATGACTAATAAGGGCCTAACAATACTCATTTTAGATACAAGGGCAAATGTCTCAACATAAACAATATCAGGTTTCTAAGTGAAACCTCTAGCAATATGTCTAGATTTTTGTTAATACTACCATCAACATTATATTTTACTTTATATATCCACCTAAACCCTATAATACTTCGTGGCTCAAGTTCATACAAGGTAATTAATGCATGGTACATATGATGGCTTTTGGTCATTTTCCTAAGGTTAATATGATTTAAATTTTCTAATATAGATTGAGCCCAATTTAATTTCTTATATAGGAAGATAAGAGTTTCAGAAATATCTATAACATCAAACATTGTCATGACGATGTACTAAATTAGAATCAAAACCATCATTTAGAAGCATTTAATTAAGTAACTTCAAGAGAAGAAGACAACACATGTAAACCTTTCATGAGATTATATCTAGATATTTTATATAAGCTTGATAATTAACATGTCCTAACCTCTCATGACATAGTTTTAAAGTATTCAAAATCTAAGATATAAAACAAGATCCTAAAGAGAAATCATTAAAAATATATAAACCATTTCTTTGAATTCCTTTAGCTATTATAATCTAATTACTATCCTTGATATACCAAGTATCCTTTATGAATGGATTCTAGTTGTTTCCATACCTCTTTTGGATGTTTGATATTACCAATGTGTAAAAGGTACTCATCATTCACATTTTACAAAATCATAAACATAGCCTCCTACATTCATTGCAAGAATGCATTCATGGTATCTAATTTTTCTTGATGACCAGTGGGAGCAACCTTAGATCCAAAAATAATCATCTAGAGTTTCCTCACTATAAATTTTGTTTTGACCCAAATGTTGTAGTTGGTTTCATTTAGGATTTGGATTTTGTCAAGACAGAAATAGTTGGATGCCATTGTTTTTCTAAACCTATAAAATACAACTCATTATAATATACAATGTACCACAGAGTTAGATACATGTTTATCGATAATAAAAATAACACTTTTAATATAATCATATCTAAATTTTATAGATCTAAAGAAATTATTTTATCATAACTAATTTTATCATTACAATGCAATATAATTAATCTCTCATGATGTAAATAATAACCCGCAATATAAAGGAATCTGCATTATACCCCAGATTTATATAAAAAATATTTTTGACCATATAAAAGTGAAGAAGAGACCCCTAAGAATGCATAACAACATCAAATTTTTGAAAAAAATAGACAAAGATCCGACCAACTTAAATTTGACGTCTAAATGACCATCATAATGGCTTATTTTTTGGTCTGTCGTGACGGTCATTTAACCATCAATTTTAACACAATGAAAGTTTCCTAGAACCTATGAGCTTAAATTTGACGTCTAAATGACCGTCATATTATCTTATGTTTGGTCTACATGACGGTCATTTGACCGTCAAATTTAATGAAGCTAAAACTTGTTGTGTATTTCCAGAATGTGAAATTCCATAATTTTTTCTTCTGTATAATATTAGGGAGGTTATATTTTAATACATTATAATAACCTATTATAATTTATAATGTAAAAATATATACATTTTTTTAATTAAAAAAGGTATATAGTTTATAGAATGTAAATAAAAACAACATATATTTCATAAAAATTATAAACTATAGTATATTTTTTTATATAAAATCACATAACCCTTATTAAAGGGATTTAAAGGACATAGACCAGGTAAAATAATTTTACCAAGTACAAATAGATTTATGAGAGTATAGATTAACCTGCATATTTTATAGAGGGGACAAGTAATTTCACCCGACCAATGAAATAAATTGAAATCCCTATTTTTATGAACCTTGTCTCCTCCTTCATTTACTCTTGATTTTACCCCGCAAACATTTAAAACTATAGAAATATTGCAAAATATTTTATATAATTCCTACTGAGCTAAAAAATTTAAAACTTTAATGTGGCTATAACTACTAATATTTTAATAAATATTTACCACTTCATGTGGTCCACCAATAAACTAGCCTTTTTTTTAAATTCTTCATTTATACTTGAGAGTTCAACATTTATACCTGAGATATTATCTCATTTTATTCTTCGTTCCCACTCTTATATAAAAGAAAACATTTAAAAAGTTTTATTTATATAGTTTTTATAAACTATAAGATATAAATGAATGGGGCCTCCCCCTTACATGGCTAATATAAATGGTTCGGGACAAATGTTAGGTTTTATTTAATAAGTATTAATATTTAAAAAGTAATCCCTTCATAGCTAAGCAATAAACATAGGCCCCTTACTAAACACTTAGGTTTTTCCTTTAAACATATATAAACCAAATCTAATAAAATTTATATTTTAAGCCATTTAAACTAACCATATATATAAAATATGATTCAAACTTAGGTTTGTTTCTTTTTTACAAAAATATATATGCCTAGATTTATAAGTTAAGTTTAAATATGATTTAAACTTAGGCTTAAAATTTGGTCTTGACTCTTCTCTCAATCCCGTAATTGTAATATGTTTGAAGGATTTTAATATATAGATTTTATTTTCCAAAACTAAATAAATTTTAATATGATATTTATATAAAGTATTATATAAACCTTATTCTATATTCTATATATTTATTTAATAATAATAATATAGTTTTTAAATTATATAGGATATTATTATAGATTAACTATAAACTATAGTTTTTCAAATCGAATCTTTTAGAGGGGACCAAAGAACACGGGTATGAATATACCATCCGAAATATTTAATTTGTAAAAATTTGAAATTATACAAAACATGAAAATTATTTCATATAGTAATAAAAAAAAATTCATATAGTAATAAAAAAAAATAAGACCAGATAATTTTAAATACCCTTTCGGGTTGGTTAAAAAAATCATACAAATTAAATAAATAAAATACCAAACATTTGATCTTAATTTATTTAATTTACCTCGCTCCATTACCATGTTAAAATTTGAGGATTCTAATAAATACGGATTTAATCAACTTACATATTACATAATGTTACAATAAATATTTAAATAAATATTACAACACAATATTTATAGTGGAAAACCCCAATAGGGTAAAAACCACTTTGAAAATAACATTTTACTTCAGAGAACTTATTTTCCATCCAATAAGATTGCCTCCTCCTTTGAAACCCTATTTACCAAGGGTAAAACCAAATCACTTCATTTGCACACCTTTGATATATTTCCTGAATATATTAAATGAGGACTTAAAGTCCTTTTTATATAAGGTGATCGGGTATGTCTCCCGACCCACCTTTTCAACCTAAAATGGTTAACACATACATCTAGGTTTATAATATTTAATATTAGAAATATAATCATTTTATGATATTAAATATTTAACCTAAAGTATATACCTAGGTTAGCATATTTAATAATAGAAATATAAACATTTCATATTATTAAATATTAACATATATATTAGTGATAGACCCATATACATTAAGGGTTGGATAGGCCACTTAGTCATTATGTTCCAACAAGATCCTCCACTTTAACAAAAATTTAAAAATAACTTAGAATCTTGTAAGTGAGATTCATTCTTACTTACAATGATATCCATCTTGTGTCAACATCTTTCAGCAATTTTAAAAAAAAAATCATCCCAACAAATAATATCTTAAACTTTGAAAATCATTTAGGACTTCTTGACATATATGAATGCAATTCATGTATAAGATCGTCCACTTTAACAAAAATTTCAAAATAACTTAGAATCTTGTAAGTGAGATTCATTTTGTGAGCCATGCGGTGAATAGGTATCATGTACAAGACTACAATTGTTTGAAGACGAATAAAAATCTCATTTTTATGACCTTATATGACAAATCACCCCATCAACTCCAACACAAATTAGCTTTGTAAATATTGAATGATCATCCATACTAGCTATTTCCTTTAAATTTTTAATAATAATTTTGAAAATTTTCTCAAATTTCAGTTCTCCAAAATTGTTTGCAAAGTTAGCGATTATTTTCCCAAAAATGGTTATTGAAACTCGAGAATGTAGACATGCATGCATACCCAATATGTATTGTCTATTATTATGAACTCATCAATCGACAATGCAATGAAATTCACATTTTTACAATGCAATCAATGATTTTAATTTCTACCATACACATTATCATTTCCCATGCCTTTGGTATATAAACGATGTGTTGTTAGAATGTTTAGAAATACATTAGATTGAAACAATATCTTATAATCGGTGATATATGAAATTGGTCTTCCCTTTTTTTAAATGTGAAATAATGTTCAATTGTATAAGTTTTTTTGGAAGACTTACATTATTAGCTTTTACAAATTGAGACTCTATTGTTCCACCTTTCTCAACTAGTTATTGAATATAGTTATGATGATTGTCATATTCTATTTTATATCTCATATGTAAACAATCTTCATTAGTTTTCCATCTAGTTATTTTTATTATTATTCCATCATCTTGATTTTTAGACTCATATACTTTCCCACAATACTTTTCTATTGTGTCCAACTTCAATTACATTTTGTGGTCTCTTGCTAGCTTCTAACTACATATAGTACATCTATTTTTTTAGGAGTATCGGTACTATTTTTTCTGGTTTAACAAGTTCAATGAATGAATATTTGGTGACTATTCAAATTTATAAGTCCTTTCTAAAGTCCACTTCTCACTCTTACGTTTATGATGTGTGTTTCTAGAATACTTATCTAAAGTTTGAGTTGGATTGAAAATGGGATTATCAATATTATCAATGTGAATTGAATTACTCTATTGATTGGGAATTTCATCCGGAGTAAAGTAATTTCTAGGGTTTTCGCATTTAAAATAAATTAGTTTTCTTATTACATCCTTAAATAAATCAACAAATAAAGTAACATTAACATAATAAGAGTAAAAATTACCTCTTTCTACTGGGGTTACTATGGGTAGACTGAAATATTTTAAAATTTACATGTCAAGTTTTCTTTTTCCTTGAGTTTTATTCATTTGTAAGAGGGTCCATCATATGGGTGATTTTGAAGTATGCACATATGAAAAAAAAGTGTCGAGTAAGATCTATAAAAAATAAATGCAAGACATTGAAAAATAAAGATCATACTATGGGAAAATAACACAAATTAATGTTACCAAATGGTAACACAAACTAATATTATCAAAAACAACACAAATTAATGTTGTTGAATGGTAACACAAACTAATATTGTCAAACAGTAACACAAATTAATGTTTTCGAATGGTAACATAAACTAATACTATCAAACGAAAACAAAAAATAATTTTTCCATCTAGTAACATGTTCTTTTTACCATTCAATATTACATATTCACCTTACTATTGATGCATAATCACAACACCCCTGGTTGTTTGCAACTCGATAGATTGAAAATGTCAGTTTGATTGCATAACATGGAGCTTTTCCCAAAGTGTGGGACTTCACGAATGGGAAATATCTCCAAATGATCGGTTCCTATTCCTCTATTCTGATGCGCACATCCAAATTGTATAGGATCTATTCTAACTTGCCAAGGAGACATGGTTAATAAGATTACAAGAAATTAAACCTAATTTAATAGAGGTGATGTACCAAAAGGAATGTTGAATACCTGCTTTGCGTGGAGATGGAAACTACAATCAGACTAAGAAGGATGAAAATAAACCATAAATCAATCCACTGATGAGAATACACTAACCATTAACCATGTAATACAATAACCATGAACAGAGAACCAAGATTGCAATGAGAGATCAGAAGAAAAAATGAACATAAGAGAGGGTTGAAATCCATCCACAGACTTGTATTATTTCTCGAAAGATTTGATACAGTGCATTACAATGGCCAAGAGGCACAAACTTACATTACAACTTGAATGGGAGGTTTGAACTCCAAAAATATACTTACAGACAAGAGAAGAAGGGAGGGTGCAAAGCAAAGTTATCCAACATTAGAATAATGCCACTCCTTACAATATATATCAAGAATGAGAGAAGGGAGAGAGGAAAGAAACTCAAAATCTTTCTTCAACTAGCCTAAAATGCATTGAATTTACCTACAACAATTATAGGTGCCACTGCAAAATGCATACCTCCATGTATTATGCCTTGTTTGGCAAGAAAGGAAGCCCATGCCTCATCCTTGTGGTAGGTGAGAAACCAGGAACACCCTCTAAAATGCAAAACTATATTTCATCATTTTTAATAACTTAGTCTTATTTAAATTAATATAACTAGTTGTAGTTGTGTAGATGACACTGAGAGATTTCCAAAAAGTCATTTCTTATGTAAATATGAACTCCTAGTCAAAATTTATGGCCATCTAAAGATTGGGGTGCCATACCATATTAATGGCAAGTGGTTGGCTCTATTCTTTAGACTCTTAAATGCATCGTAACCTCTGAAATCTGAAATTTTGTACTTTCGGGCATTTTGACTTTAAAGGTTTATGTTATTGTTCATCCGTTTGAGCATGTCAAAACTCAAAACCGTGAAGTCCAAAATTGAGAACTTTAGACCTTTCCATTTCAGAGATTGGGTTGTTGTTCATTCACTTGAGTCAACAAAACCTCTAAACCTCTGAAATCCCAAAGTTCATAATTCAGACTTTGGGTTTTAGAAATTTTGAATTTTGGGGATTTTGGGATTTCAAGAATCAGGTTTTCATGATTTTGGGGTTCGGGTTTTCTAGGTTTGTTTATCCATCTGGGAACATTAAACCTCTAAACCTCTGAAATCCCAAAGCCTGAAATTTCTACTTCAGGTTTAGGACATTTTGAATTTTGGGGATTTTAGACTTTCAGGAATCAGGTTTTCAAGATTTTGGGGTTTGAGTTTTTGGGGTTTCAATGTTCTGGTTTTTGGGGTTTGTTTATTCATTTGAACACATGAAACCTCCAAACCTCTAAAAACACTCAAGTCGAAATTCAGAATTTGGGTTTTGGACATTTTAAATTTCGGATTTTACACTTTTTTCCTCACAGCTTCTGAATTTCTCCTAGCCTACCTACGAATGGATCCACCTCCAAAATCTGAAATTTTAGACTTCAAAGCTTCTCCATTTCCCAAAAAATCTCTACAATGCTCAACCTATTTCAACCTATTCGGTCAATGCCAAAATGTGAGCCCCCATGACTGAATCAACCCCATTTTCTTGGTGGTTTCATGTTTGTTCAATTTTTCTAACGGAAAAAAATTGGATAAAACTTAATTTATGCCAACACAAATTAATATTGTCATTCGGTAACATTTCTAAAAAAAAACCTTAATAGAGAGATAATTCACTTTTTTTCTTACATCTTTAATTTATTCCTTCAGTTTTTTTGGGTTATACTTTCATATTTTTCATAGGATTATTAACGAATTTTGAAAGTAAATTGTATTACTATATTATGGAAAATTAATCCTATATATAATAGTATATTATAACATGAAGGTGAATATACTAACATTGGTCGGCCCTTAGTGGAAACACTAAGGTGAAATTATATTCAAATTTATTTAGGACCTATAGATGTTTGGAAAACGTGTTATCATATGGTAGTAAAAATTCATGAATATTCTCCCTAAAATGAACCCCGAGGTGCAAAATCATCGAACCTATTTCTCGCTTATTCACCTCCATTGTTAGTTCTAGGAACTTTGATAGACATATCAGCTTGTCTATCAATGAAAGCCTTGAAGTCTCGAAAGTGATAAAAGACTTCATATTTCTGTTTGAGAAAGTAAACCCACATATAACATGAAAATTCATCAATGAAATTATCTATAGATCCTATTTAATGAAGGAGTTTGAAAAGGGCCATATATGTCCCTACAAGCAAGATCCAATTGATAAGAGGCTCTCCAGGATTTTCCCTTTCCAAATTTATCTTCGAGGTGCTTCTTAAGGGCACAAAACTCACAAATACCCTTCAAAACATTGACCGAGGTAGTTGTTGAACATTTTATTTTGGCTTGATTTTTTAAGGTAATGATAGTTTAAATGGACAAAACATTCGTGTCATAGTTTACTAACCTCATTTGTGTGAGTAAGCAAGGAAGTGGGATAATATTCGAGATAAAAGAGGGAAATATATAACCAAGCATGGTAATCCACCTCTCTCTAAACCATTATAGTCTCATTGTGAAGCTCTTTAATGATCACCAAGTTCGGGTTAAATTACACTCACATCCCTTCACCAATATGGGTAATTTGGTTAGTTGATATTAGATTGGTACATAGATTTTAAACATTTAAAACATTGTTAAAGGTTCCACCATATAGCTCCATTGATTCACCACTAGCAATCGACATAGATGTGTCATGACCAAGAGTGATTTAGGACATACCACATGGTTTAATTTTAGAAAGCATTGCATGTGAAGAACCCGTGTGGTGTGAGGCACTAAAATCTATAACCTATGATGATGATCGAGAAACTCTTTCTACGAGGGATTTTCCTTTCTTCTTCTCGATTTGGTTTCATTTTCCTTAGAAGACTCAGGTTTTGGAGAATTTTTCTTGATAGACTCAAGAACACCTATATTATGTTTCTCAATCAACTTAATTATGTAGTCAATTTTTTTCATGCATTGATGTTCTCCATGTCCCGACTTCTTGCAATATAAACACTTGTACTTCTCCTTTTTTGAGGCTCATAAGTAGAGGAAGAAGTGTTTGTGTTTGATTTGGATTGGGTGGACTTAGATTCCTTCTTAGCTTGGTCATTTTTCTTTGATTTTTTCTATTTTTTCTTCTCCTTTCCTTTATAATTATTTTTACTAAAGCATGTGACTTGGACTTGATTACACACATTGTAATCAACTTTTCATGTTCTCGAATGAGATGAGAAGAAAATTTGTAGAATGAGGGAATATTTCAAGAAGTCCCTAAAGTATATTTCATGGCATGAAAAGTATAAATCAAGACAGTATTCATGTTCAATATTAGAAATAATGTTTAAAATCATTTGTTCATCCTTCTTATCAACTCCACATCCTTTCAACAATAGACTCGCATGGAAAAATTTGGAGAAGAAGGCTTGTATGTTATCGAAGTTACGAGGAATCAAACCTAAATTTTTTTCTCTAACTCATGTAATATTGTTTTTCAAACAAACATCTAATTTTTTCCAAGCTTTAACAGGTATTTTGGAAGACTCAATGTGAAATAGAAGGTTAGATGAAATAGACATACAAAGAAGGAAAATTCTTTGTCACATCAATTGAACCACTTGGATTTCTCATGTTCATTCTCGGGTTCAATTTTCACTCCTATAGTGATGTGATATAACCATTTACCCCTTATTTTGATTATCATTTTAGACTTACATTCAAATAAATTAGACTCCATAATTAAAGGAACATTGCTAACATCCATCATAGGGAAAGAGAAATAAAAAGGTAAAAAATAAATGAAATGCACACACACCCAGAATAATTTTTTTACCCCCTATTTGTGGCACTTTATAATTAGTGTGTTAATTACAATATGATGTGTTAGTACAATGTGAAATATTTTTCCACTCACTTTACAATTGGAATAATCTGTGAAAGTGTGGAAACCACAATATGTTTCATTCATGCGCGACGAGAGGACGTTGTAATAAACACAAAAACAAGGTATAAACCAAGTGAAAATGGGGAAAAAGGTTTCATGTGAGAAAAATCATATTATTTCCTGATTTCACTCCATTTCCACAGGGTTATGGTAGACATTATCATTAACCTACAAACAATAACAAGAGCACGAGTACAATGGGAAGGCTTGAAAATGGTCCAAGAAGCCTAATAACCCTATTTTAGGCCAAAAAGATAATGCCCCTAGATTGATTGATTCTTAGATTAATTTATTTCTAATTATTTTTAACCTAAATTATTCTATTTAAAAAATAGAAAAAATAATTAAGAAAATGAAAAAGGAGGAAGATATTACCTTTAGGCTAGTTCAACTCACGTAAGATGGTTGACGAGATGGTAGGGACGAGCTAGCTTTTAGATAGGAGTGAGAAGAGAGGGTGATATGGAAGGTGAGCTAGTAGCGATTAGGGGTTGGCCATGGCAATAAACATGGTGAGTAGGTAGGTGAGAATTGATTTGAAATGATGAGTGACAGGCGGAAGACTCAGGAGATCTACTCAAGGCTAAATCAGTTGAAGGGTTACATGTAGATCGATCCGCAGCAAGTCCGGAGCCAAGGTAGACAAGGTTACAAATGATTCAAGGGTTGAGCGAGTTGAGGGATGAGTAATTTGAGGGTCGAGGTGAGTGAGGCACAAGTTTCGAGTAGGGAGCGGATAAGGTGAGCTACGGAAGGAGAGCCGAGGTAGGGCTGAGTATGGGTGATCTGGATGCAGATTTGAGCCGAGTTAGAATGGTTAACTCGTGATGGAAAGGTTGTATACGATGTGTTTTCGAGTAGGGGAATAGTGTATAGGGAAAATTTTGGCAAGGGTGGAGCTCATAGATCTAATGGAACATGGCTCAAGGTTGTGAGAGTTGATTCGAGATAGAGTGAGATAATGAAATAAGTGATAGAGTAGAGAGGAGCTTGTGAGGATCTCGGAATGAAAGGAAACGAATGTTATGAGGGGCACAAATATAAGTCATAGGAGGGAGCTCGACAATCTCTATGGGAGATCTAAACACAAATTTGTAGGGGTATGAAAAATACATCTCCGTGGGTGAGCAAGGAGCATCTCGACCGAGTGGGGTGAGTTGGCCCTTAGACTAAAAAAAACCTCCCACCGAAATTTCTAAAATTTATATTTTCCCACTAAACCTCGCAGCACTGCACACATGCTAAGGTACACAAAACTAAACATAACAACCTTTAAAACATTAAAATAACAAAATTAATGAAAATATTACACTTATTCCAATGTAGATCAAAACTTAAACTAGGAGATGAATAATGAACACAAAATTGAGAGTGATCAACAATAAGTACTATGATTGACATGATCACCGAGACAAAGCTCTAATACCATGAAAGAGGGCATGAAGATCTCCTATAATAGTCTCGCACATAGACGTAGTTTCATTCGAATGATAACGTGAAATTTTTCCAAGCAATTAGAAAGATACAATTAACTCAATGAACTTTTGAATGCAAAAAAATGGTCTACTCATCCTCGTAGATCAAAAATGAGAAAGTACATATTGGGAGTGATGTGTAGCTCTCATGCCTAGAGTCATCATACCTACATAAGGGAGAAAGGAGTTAAAATTAAGAAATGGAATGTGATTCTTGTATGATATATGACACTTATAATGCATATGAAAATTATGAAAGATTCCATGACAAAATATCTCGTATGTCATATAACTCCTAAAATACCTATGACTCACCTAAGTGAGATGACTCACCATGTGTGAGATGAAATAACTAAATAAATTATTAAATGGTAATATAAACCCTCACACAAACAAATTTGAGTCCAATAGTAAGAATTTGATTCAAGTAGGAAAAATTTGGAATTGAACAAGAAAAAGTGGGATAAGAATCTAATATTTTCCAATTGGGAAAATAGAATGCGATTCTTGAAAGTCTATAGGAAGAATTAATTTTGAATGAGTATATGTTATGAATTTTACATTGCTTGTAAATATATAACTCCCCACTTTGTATTTGTTATCAAATTTTCTAGTTGGATGAATTCTAGAGGTAGTTTTATAATAGGTGCATGAAATTTGAGGATAAAATGAATATGGTATTTGATAAAATTCCATAACCAGATTTAATTTGAGTTAGTGATTTAGTTCTTCTATGAGATAGTAGGTATGAAGATAAAGGAAATCATGGGAATATTGATTCCATTTGTATTTGAATGTATGAAATACACATATATACTAGAGTTAAGATATAGTTTTATGGTGTATCCATGGAAAAGTGTTGTAGTTTCTTATGGATGAAAAGAATATCAATATTCTCTTTAGCTAATTGTAACAAGAACACTAAATCCCATGTATAGTGTTTATATTTATGTGTTTCCATGTTTTCCTTTGTATGTATACATATCGTTGCTTTGTATTTTTTTCTTCCCTGTTCCCCCTTTTTTATTTTTACACTTTCGAAATGTTTGACCTATTTACATCCATTTGGTTGTCTAAATTTTAGATACTTAATCCCACTTATATAAAATAGGTCACCCCACTCATATGTAGAATTTTTCCCTTCATTCCCAACTCAGTATATGCTCTTGTGTACATCATACCCATTGAATTATAGCCTCTTGATATGTGAAAAAAATGTATTTAGATCAATATATGCAACATGATTGGTTTTACACAATATTCAAAATATTTTGTTGTGCTTGTTCTTTTCAATTATCTCGTTCTTTACTTTTTAATCTATAAATTGGATTAGAGTGGTGATTTTTCACGAAAAATGATGTTCATCTACTCTTCCATGAGTTATGGGATCATTAGATACCCAATGGGGATAGTCATCTTATAGTCGATCTAATGTTTTCATCTAAATTTTTTTGTGGAATTTTGGGCCCTCTACAAAACTATTGTGCCTATAGTATTTTTTACTATCAAGTGTTTCCATATTTTTTGTTGGAAGTTATTGAGGAACTTGCATTCAATCAATCCTATAATTTTCAACACTTATCCTTATAGTTCTATCCCATATGTATTATATGGAGGTTCATAAAATTATGTTTCTAATAAGATGCTTTCATGTTAAAGTAAAGAAAGAAGGAGGGTTTGGTTTCCTAAACATTTCATTTTGTTGTACGCATGATACTTTATGTCGAATTTACTAAGTATAAATGTGTATTGGGGTAGCTATGAGATCCTTCCAAATGACATGATCTCATTAATCGAAAGTTTGAATTTTGGGTTAGATAAGGTTCAAGGTTTGTGATTTACTTGATTGTAGAGGTCCTTGGATTATGGAAGCGAGCTTGGAACATGTTTTAGTCTAGATTAATTCATACCGACTTCAGTAATCAATATGCATAAGAATTATTATTCCTTAATTAAGGTTTGTGAAATAGCTACATCAAGGGAATAATTGAAGGAAAGAAGAGATGGTAGATTGGAAAATACGTAAAATAAAAGTGATACTTAATATTGAACTGAAACATAGACATGCTTAAAATTATAATGAATGGAGATAGATTTCTATTAGGATCCAAGATCAACCTTCTGTGCATAGTGCTTATATAGTTTTATACATCATAAGGTGATTGTTGAGTTACCATTCCCTTCTTCTTCTACAAAAAGAGGCACTTCACATTCTCTATTTATTTGAAGACATCCCTATACTTCTATAATGTTTCTTATCTAGACTATACATTACAATGGGATTGCATAATCATACAAAATATATTTATGTCATATTTCTAATCCTTTTTACATTCTAACGCTTTCTAAGCACTTAAATAGTTATCTCGTCCTAAGGAAAAAGTTATTTCAATGATTTAGGAAGGTTTTTATGCTTTTATTTCTAAATTGTGTCGATATTTATTATGCTACATAGTGTGGTTCTACTCACATTAATCAAAAAGAATTTTTAAATCATTTTTCATCCCCTATGCACTACTTAACCACCCTTTTAGGTTTTCAATTAATTATAATTTCTAAGAGACTTATATTTTGTGTTTTCAATCTATAAAACCTCTCTCATAGACTTCCCTTATGGGTTTTCAATCTTGGGCTTGATTACATATATCGATAAAAATTTCATGCTTATGCTTCAAAATAATTCTATTACCTACCACAAAATTGTGTTATGCCTTGTCTTTATGTTTATTGCTCAGGAGTCTTAGGTTGTTCTAAATGATTACATGGGTGAAAGGTGGAGGTGGAATTATGGGAGTTTCTTTGATCCTATGCATAATAATTTATGGTAGGACATACTACGGGGTATTCTATGCATAATAATTCATGGTAGGACATTCTTTCGCATATTCTAAAAAATTGTTTCATGGTGTATTGCACTCCCAATATCATTGTATGCCATTCACATTCTCTTGATCCCGAAGAGATATACATAATACCTTATCCATATCTTCTCGTATTATATTCAATTTGACTTATACCTTGCATTTTTTTCTCATGTCTATATCCACTTTGATGTCGTCAATTATGTTTTACAACATAGTGTTCTAATCCAACATTACTTCAAAAGTGATCGTATTTTCTTGTTCTTTGTCTTATTAACAACTTGTTATATTATTTCCATAAGAGTTCTACATCCTTCAACTCCATTATAGTTTAGGCCATGTATTATTTGAGATTCTTCACAATCTTGTTGTCCTTCCTATTTTCACAAGATTTCTTATGTGCATGGTTAACTGTATTTTCTCTCTCATTTCTTGCTCACCTATGATATCACTATGTGAATCGTTATCCTCAATTTTCACTTTAATATTATGTAAATCCATTTCTAATGTTCTTTGTATATTTTACATTTAAAATGTGGCTACTCTAATGTTAACTTGCAAAAGTATGTACACCTTCAATCTATGTTTGAAACAACATCTTCTCCAAATCCACCTCAATGGTGCTCACAAATGTTGGAGAAGTGGTAGTTTGCACACTAATCTAGGTGATATGGAAGATACCTTGCAGATGCGTGATGAGGGAATCACCAAAAAATAATTTTCTTCCCCACAAAAATAATTTTCTTCCCCCTTCCTCGGTGTCTTTCTAAGATGATTGTTTGGCACTTTATGTTTCATCCTTTACAACATTTCTTGGAAGCATATGAGAAAATTGATTGTGTATACTCTCATTCTTTTTTTTTTTGTCCCTTCTACTTCTTTATTTAATTTTGAGATGGCCTATGTTGTGTGTTTTTAATTCTACCTCCGCTAACACAATTGATTTTGTAGTGCTTTGTGCATCCTTGGTATCTTTTTCTTGCTCCTTTTTCTTTGTGGATTTTTCAATTTTTTTCTTCTCTCTCTCTCTTTTATTTCTGCTTTTCTTGTTCCTACTTGTTCTATTCATTTTTCCACTTTCTCTCATCTACTTTCATCCTCTTCATATCTTACAATGCAAGTGTTGGCTTTGAATAATTTATTAAATTAAAATTATTTTATTTTTACATAGGTAAAAATGTGGATTATCTCATTTGATACTTATATGGTTACTACTTACTTATAAGCACTTAAATCTCACCATTCTACGTGTATATGTGTTTTGAAAACAATTTAATAGATATTTTATTATTTTTTTTTAATTAAATTATACAATTTTTTGGTCAATAGTCTCGTGAGCTTAGTTTTAATTTTTATATAAGGAAAATGGTCAATAGATGAATATGGTCTAATTATTTAAATGAATCATAATCACATAATATCCTATAATTGGTATAGTAGCACCCAATAATTCTCATAAATTAGTATTTACTAGTTTTTTATATAATAATAATGAAAAGTAACCAATTACATTAATTTTTTTATAGATAAAGTTTGGAAAAGGCTATAAGGGCCATATAAAAAGAGATATTACAATGAAATGACAGCTCACATGACCAACAAAACCATCTATTAAAAACCCCACCTAAAAAGGAAACTCACTCAAGTCAAAAGGGTTTGACTCACCCAGGAGAAAAACATGACTAGAAAAAACCAACCCAAACCAGAAAAGACCTAACTAGTCCAAAGTATTAAAAAAACCACAGAATTGGTCAAGAACAAGTCCACAAAAGACTCCTTAGGTACTTTTAGCTCTTGTCCTCGAGCTTTGGAAAACATCCGCATCCCGACTTTTCGAATTAGCATCATCACCAAAGTTTCTTTTGTCCAACATCCTTTTCTTCACCTTTTCAAATGCAACCATATCCTAAAGCATCAACCCTATTAGTGAGAATCCTCATCTTGGCACTAGAACATTGAGCTCCTCTAATTAAACTCATAGTCTCATCTTTCACACAGTTAAGCACATCCTCAAGAGCTTCAATTTTGCTAGAAATAAAATTGATCAAGGTATTTCCCTCATTCGGACCCTCGTAAATGATTGTGTCTAGATTCTTCCCTACAATAAATTGAAGAGCCGACATTGCATCCGGTTCCTTTTTAGCCTTCTCCTTCAAAACATTTAGCTTACACTTGTCAGCCAGAGAGTCAAGTGCTCTTCCTAGTCTGCACCATATCTAATCCCCACATTTCTAGTTTCAAGTATCAGAGTACCATCTTTGAACATAAAGAGGATTAATCCTTGATGCAAAGGAACCTCTGATTTCTTATCTTGGAAATCTATTGCATGAGCCTAGAAGCAAATTGAAAAGATAGAACAAGTATGCTCATCTTCTTATTTCTTCTAAAGTAGTTTAACAACATGTTTATAAGAGTCTCAACTATGACTTTAAGAATCTCAACTATCAAAAATCTAATGTACAAACATTGACACTCATATACAAGTATTGAATTCCACTATAATTTTAATGCATTTCATTTTTTTATTTTAAATTAGTTCAAGCTATGATTTTCCCTTTTGATTAAAGACTCCATCTACACCCCCTTCCCCCAACCCCAAAATAAAATAAAATATAATAAATTTATATGATGATGACTATCTAGCTTACATTATAGCATCAACCTATCTTATGTATATGTTTGCATGTCGTTCATACCATTATGTCATGCACATGTATACGATGATGACTATTTACCCCCTTGCCAAAAAAGAACTAAATTTATATGATGACAACTATCTTGAGTACATGATAAAGCACCAACCTATCTTATGTATATATTCACATGTTATTCATACAATTATGTCATACCATATTTTGATAAGGATGCTTTTTATACTTTATTTTTGATTTTTCAATAAATACTATCTCTAGTAAAAACATTGTGTTTATCAATATGTGGAGTGTATTTATCAACATGTGCTTCTTTTGTGAATAAAAATCACAATATGTTGTTTATGACTACAACACTTTAATAATTTCTTTACATCAAATTGTTAGATACTAGTCTTTTAAAATTTAATAATGTATGATCCTATAACAACTTCCATTTCCAACCTATTAAAATGTATGATATACATAATAATTTTTTATAAATATGTAAGTTCATAATACATAAGTGTTATGAACTATGCACTATATAACTACAGACAACATATAATTGATGGAACATAATTTAGATACTATGTGAATGCCAATTTAGGGTGGTGCACTACTAAGATACCTCCCCTATATTTTCGAGCCTCCAATCCTTTACTCTTGTTTAGCTTTCCATCCTTTACCACTACTAGAAAAAAACAAAATAAAAATTGATACGATTAGTGATAAGATTTGACAATTTATCTTAGTTGTCAAAAGACAATTTATGGTTAAACCACTCAAGACTATTTTCTACAATAATATTTATATTTATTAATTTAATTTTGGGATGAAATGTGTTATTTAATTAGAATAGAATGTGTTATTTATATGGTTGTTTGAATATAATCTCAATGGTTGTGATATAATATGTGTGTATGGGGTCATGTATTCAAGCAATATTAGCCATTGAAGATGTATTTTCTCAATGTTTTACATTCATACCTACTCCTTCAATGCCACATAGACATGTATTCTAACAAATCCATTTAAACAAGAGAAGTTGGACATCATCTACAAAAATAGCGAGTCTTGCTACAAAAAAATGCCATGTTTAAATATCATTTCATATTTTCTATACCACTATGAAAAAAATGCCATGAAGAAACCCGTCTACACCAGAAAATGGGTGTTGCTAATGGATTTTCCCATTTTCTCGCATGCACCTTTGAATGTTTATTTGTGCATCCAATACGCTTTTTCATTTCAAAAGTCATTGGATTAAACCCATCAATTTGAATGATAAAAATTATTTGACTTGGCATGTTCCATGTGGTGAGGCAACTGTCCACATGCTTTTTTATAGATGATTAATTTTGATTATATTAGGCCAATAGGCCTTTATAAAGTCAATTTTATTTATAAATCCCATCTTCATTGTGAGTTTCTTCCTAAAATATTTTCATTTTATTTCAAAATCAAATTTATTCAAATCCAACCAATAATTGTAACAGTCTTAATCTCCATATATTTTTGTCTTTTCTACAAAAATAAAAATCTCAAGCTCTTATTTTCTTTTCCATCTCCAATAGTGGTCGTGGAAAAAATAGGGAAGAAGAAGAGCGATAATTTACCAATAAGGCCTTTAGAAGTGGATTATCTTCATAACTGATGTTTGCATTGTCATGATCATTTTCTCATATTTTTAACTTAATTTTTTTTATTGAATTAATATTAAACATAAAATGAAATGCTTCATTACATGAATCAATAATATCTTCTTGAGAAGATCAATTGCAGGTGCATCATGCAACCAAATTTCCATCCCATTTTCTAACTATTATTGTGTTAAGAAATTATTTGACCCATCAAGTATAGGGGCTCAAATAATGTATGATTAAGAAAGAAATAATTTTCACTTGAGGTATTGAAACCACACCGGGCGATTCATGGAGTATGATGCCTATGAAATGCTTGGAGATCAAAACATGATAATTTCATGGTGGTTAATTTATATGATATCAATGGCCAAAGTATTTTGTGGGGATGGATCAACGAGTCTGATTTTGTCTCTAACAACATCACCAAATGATGGGCATCTCTTGAAGTAAATATACTTCAAGGTTTCATTATTTAAGGCGATACATTTTTAATTGAGATTAACGAGTAATTTCTATATTATAATCACATGTAAAATTTGTTAGAATTTGTGTGTGCATGACATTTGTTATTACAGGCAACTCTCATTATTTTGTTGCATTGTTAAACTAATTTTAGACCTATTTATTGAAAATAATACTCTTTTACTTAAGATAATTCAAGTATAAATGAGGGGGAAGACGAGGTTTAATAACAACCTCCAAAGGCACCGCTCTTAGCACTTTCAAACCAGTTACTTCCTCCATATCAAGCACATTCCCATTTGGAATAAACTAATCAAATCTTTACAACAACCATGGAAGGGTAATATGGACCATAAAAATTACCAAGGAAGCACTAGGGCATCTTGTTTTTCCTACCCCAAATAGAATCATTTGAATTTCATTCCCTTGAATTTGTAAGTTATTTATCTCTATACTTATTTCAAAGAAAATCATTGGCATGAATTCTAGAGGTTGATTCCACACTATTGGGTATCTCTGAAATGCCCATGTATTTACCATGCAATGACACTTGGGCCACACTATACAAAAAAAATTTACAAAATGGGTAACATGCATCATATCTTGCAATTACTTGAGATTTCTAGTGGAGGAGTATACTCATTTATTTGTGATCAATAATAATACCCAGTCTTGATGAATTACCCTCCAAAGGTTGACAACATGGCACATAAATGAACTCGGCATGAATATTCACCAAATACATAACAAATACTACTTATATACCTACAAAGTATAAGTTCACTCTTGATATCTCAAAAACATTCTTGTAAGTATGAGAATAAGAGCACTAAGAGTGGATGATAAAATGCTTAAAAGTGTACAATAAAGTTGATTATTTAGGGGTTGGAATTCACTATTAATAGTTTTGAATGTTTTTAAATAAGAAGCTCAGTTTGTAAAATATAGTCCATTTTATAAGATATTGTTTATTATTACTAGTTTTTGAATCTATTCTTTTGATAGATGTTTGGTTTGTGAAATATATTCATCTACAATAGGTCTCATTCTCACAAGAAAGATTACAAGTTAAACTGGACAACATCATATAAATTCATTCATGGTATATATCAATATGCATGTTTGATTTATTGATTTTGTTAGTTATTTTTTATTTAATGCTAAAGTATTAACTTAGGCACTAATTTATATAGAATGTCGAATCTATACTTCATAGTAGACACAAAAATCACAAAATTGAGTGATTTTATATCTAAATCAGTTATCACCTTTAACTAATAAGCTACATGAATAGTGTATCTACACTGTCAAAGTTACCCAAGGCACAATCCTAGCTTCAACCTCTTGACTCTTCATTATGGGGCATCGATTGGATTTGCACTCGGTAAGATTCAGTCCCTAGTGGACTATATGTGAACCAAACAAATTCACCAATGGACTAAATGATTGTTATTATTAATTTTGTTTTCTAAACATTAAGTGTGTGCTTAGGTATTCCACAAGCACCTATGGATATTTCTGCTAGTTTTATTAAAATCTTTATAATATGTGGATCTCATAGATTTTGATATGATTGTTTAACTTATTATTTTAAATATTGTTTTATTTTATTTTGTTTGTTTTTATATTTTTAATATAATAATAAAAAGTTTATTTTACTCATATTTGTTTAATTTATTATTTTAAAGATAGTTTTAATTTTTATTATTTGTATTTACATTTTTATTAGTTGATAAATTCTCTTAATATTATAAATACTTGTTATTTAGGGAAGAATGACAAGTGAGTATCTATAGAGTTATAAAAGTAGGATGAGCGAATATTCTTATAGTCATAAAAGTGAATCACTCATATATTATGCTAGTTAGAAGGAAACTTCCATTATCTTCATTTCCATTGACATAAGAATAATGATATATTATATCTTATATATTCCTATGGACCAAACCAATCAACCAATGTTACTCTATAGATAAATAAACGTAAGTTGGATTGGGTTTCAAAAATGGAACCTATTAGATTTTCCCCATTATGTATTTTCACCTATTTAAGGGAAAATTGCACTCATGTGAATAATGTGTGTGAGATCAAGTCGATAAAGTGGAAAAAAATAGCCTAGGATATTACTTGGGTGGTATAATATGGGCCATGGAAAAGGTGTGGTACATGCAAATATTTAGTTATTGATTTTTATTTCCAACTTTCCATTGATGTCTTCGTCTTATCTAAAAAATAAAACAACTGTCGAATTGAAAACCTTGACATCATTTATAGTTGGATTTCCCATAAACCTATTGGATTTTCACATTTCTTAATTTTTTCACTTTAAGCACAAATTACGCTAATGTGAGTAATGCAAGTGAGATCTAGATGATAAAGTGGAACAAAAATAATGAATAATTATCAATGATTGTTTGTACATCTCTTATTTCCCTACACCTACTCAAGATTAGAACTATAAAGGGGGAATACTAAGTGCTCCAAGAAGCAAGCATTTCGATTGAGTTTTGAACATGGAACCTATTGGATTTTTTCCACTTTTATTCTAGCACCATTAAGTGTAAATTACACTCACATGAATAAAGAGAACTCAATTATCAATGATTGTTGACACGTAGTATGTTTCCTTTTACTTAATCAAGATTCAAATTGTAAAGGGGGACTACACGGTGGTCCAAGAGACACATTGAAGCTATTGGATTTTCCCCATTATTTATTTTGGTCCCTTTAAGCATAAATTGAACTCATGTGAATAATGTGATCGAGAGTGAGTTGATAAAGTGTAACACAAATAGCATATATTATTTGGGTTTTACAATTTGAGTTGTGGAAAGGTGCGGTAGATGTACGTATTTAATTCTTACTTTTTTATTTTCATCTTTCCATTGATGTCTTCATCTTATCTAACAAATCAACATTTTCCAATCAAAAACCTTGACGTTATTTGCGATTGGGGTTTGAACCTAAAACCTATTGGATTTTCCCCATTTTTTATTTTGGCCCCTTTAAGTACAAATTTATTTCATGTGAATAATGCGCATCGAATGAGACAATAAATTAAAACACAAATAACGGATATTATTTGGGTATTACAATTTGAACTGTGGAAAATTTCTCATACACACAAGTATTTAATTCTCCTATTTCATTTCCATATTTCCATTGATGTCTTTATATTTTCTAACAAATCAAATGTCATCCATTCAAAAACCTTAATGATCTAAAATAAATATAATTAAAAATATCGAGCTTGAATGGAAAATAAAATCTACCTATCGCTCATATGAATCATCACTAGAAGGGCTCAATTATTAATTATTGTTCACACATTTATTGTTTTCCTGCAATTACTCTCGCATTTACTCAAGATTAAAACTAAAAATCAAGGCTAGAAATTACTGCATGAAGAAATAAATTTTGTTGAGTTTTGACCCTATAACCTATTGAATTTATTCCATTTATTATTTTGCGCATGCTTTGTAAGCTCGAATTGCACTCACGTGAATAATGGAGTCTCAATCTAAAATATTCACTCGCCAAACATGTATGGACACATGGTGGAGGGGATAAATGATTGATGTTTTGTCGATCATCACTTATTTTACTACCATTATTCCATATTTAAATTATAAAGGGTTCTATAAAGTTCTCCAAGAAGAAACCATTTCAGTTGGGTCCCAAAGATGTAACCTTTTGGATTTTCCCCATTATTTAGTTTATCTCCTTTAAGTGTAATTTGCACTCATGTAAATAGTGGAACACAAGAGCACGTCTCTCTCTCTCTCTCTCTCTCTCTCTCTCTCTCTCTCTCTCTCTCTCTCTCCCTCTCTCTCTCTCTCTCTCTCTCTCTCTCTCTCTCTCTCTCTCTCTCTCTCTCTCTCTCTCTCTCTCTCTCTCTCTCTCTCTCTCTCTCTCTCTCTCTCTCTCTCTCTCTCTCTCTCTCTCTCTCTCTCTCTCTCTCTCTCTCTCTCTCTCTCTCTCTCTCTCTCTCTCTCTCTCTCTCTCTCTCTCTCTCTCTCTCTCTCTCTCTCTCTCTCTCTCTCTCTCTCTCTCTCTCTCTCTCTCTCTCTCTCTCTCTCTCTCTCTCTCTCTCTCTCTCTCTCTCTCTCTCTCTCTCTCTCTCTCTCTCTCTCTCTCTCTCTCTCTCTCTCTCTCTCTCTCTCTCTCTCTCTCTCTCTCTCTCTCTCTCTCTCTCTCTCTCTCTCTCTCTCTCTCTCTCTCTCTCTCTCTCTCTCTCTCTCTCTCTCTCTCTCTCTCTCTCTCTCTCTCTCTCTCTCTCTCTCTCTCTCTCTCTCTCTCTCTCTCTCTCTCTCTCTCTCTCTCTCTCTCTCTCTCTCTCTCTCTCTCTCTCTCTCTCTCTCTCTCTCTCTCTCTCTCTCTCTCTCTCTCTCTCTCTCTCTCTCTCTCTCTCTCTCTCTCTCTCTCTCTCTCTCTCTCTCTCTCTCTCTCTCATTTAAATTATTCGCCCCAACCCCTTCGTCATTTCCATCATACATTTCACATATGACTACTAGTTATTGGAAACTAATGATTTTATATATATAGTAGCATATTTGTTCCATGTTTCGTATTATTACATAGATAATGGCATCTGCATTCTATGTTTGAATGAAATATACATCTAGTTTATTACACTTTAAGAGTAAGTGTATATCTATATTGAAGCCTTCCTTTGGCTAAATAACAAGGACCAAGAGGTACCAATCTATCAAAATTCAACTAAGGAATGATACTAACCCTATTTGTTTGACTCTCCATTATATATATCTAAAGGAATTTATACCCCTGATAGATAGTATAAGAAGTCATCATCATCATGAGTGGACTATAACCACCGGAAGATAAATAATACAATTATGAAAACTTATTTACAATTTTCTTAAAATGACTCAAATACAATTTCTCTTAAAAATTATCCCATTCATTATAGGGATCCATAAACTCTATAATATTGAGTCCTTTTAGCAGATTGCCTAGTATATAACGTCTCATCTCTCTCTATTACATATCCTAATTAACATCAAAACAACTCCTATCACATAGCTTATACTAATCGCTATTAAAAAAAATCCCACTCATCTTCATCCTCTTACTCATTTTCCCCATGTTTTGATGTAGGTGGAGGAGTAAACATAGTTGATGAAATGTTAAGGCATCACTTGGGTAATAGTGCTCTACAAATACCATTATTGTTGATAAATTATTCTCGCATCAAATGTAGAATTTCTTTTTGAGAAATGCTTCTGCACCAAACAATAGTGGTATTTGTAGAGCACCATTACAAGTTATTTCTTCTACAATATAAACATATATCTCAACTATAAACGAAAGTTCACTAAACAATTCATTGGTTGGTTGACCGATTAGACTTGCAAACATATGTGATGGATAGGATCTTCCCTATCTATGTTGTTCTATTATATGTTCACAGAAAAATCCCCTACAACAAGCCTATTGACTCTGGAATCTCTCATATAAATCTATTTTCTGAGATATCCAACATTTTGTATCGAAGTCATTTCACCTTCATGAATGAAGGAGCCTATCCATCACATATGTTTGTAAGGATCGCCATGATTTATTATTATTTAGTTGACCATAAACCTTACAAATATATGTGATGTTTAGGTTGAGTGGATATGAAGAGTCATTCTTCTTGATCTTAGTATCAACCACTCTTCGACAAAATTCCTGATGCTTTGGGAGTTGCATCATTGTTGATTTTGTTGTTTTTGGATCAGAAATTAGAATCACTCCATAAAATTTCAAAGTATAACATGAATACCTAAATTTCAACTCAAAGGATATCTTTAGAGGATAAATCCCATGAGCGATAGGAAATTGTACTTATCTTAGATTCATCAACCTTTCTATTAATAGTGTGAGCAAGTGACATACTTTTGTCAATAACAAAACTATCAATCTTAAAGATGTTGGAATTTATTGATCTCTTAGGGAATGGATTTCATGGATAAATACCAACACACGTGGGAAGCATAATAGACATGAAACATTCTTCTCGTAATATATCCGCCACCTAATAGGATGAAGCTATTTCTTCTACAATATAGACATATATCTAAACTATAGGAGCATATTCCTTCACACTCAGCCTAAACATCACATATGTTGCAAGATTAATAGGTTACCGAACCAATGATAAATCCACCTCAAAAAGTGGTAAATAACCCATTGGCTGGTTGCTTGGTCATCCTTGCAAACATATTTGATGGATAGGCTCTTCCCCATTGGTTGGTGGACTAGTCAATCTTGCAAACATATATGATGGATAGGTTCTTCCATTGGAATGCTCAAAATAGGGATTGACCCATTCACATAATTAGAAGACATGTTCAACGATTCAATTACAGTAGAGCTTTCCTAGTGTAGATGAAATGGGGTTGCTCAATTTATTTTCCTCTAAATATATATTGTGCACAATGGAAATATTTCCTAGGGACCGCTATATTGAACCACTTAAGATTGCTTTCAAAAATATATAAGGTATGAAGATGTCATAGGTTTCCCATTGAGTGGAAAATGGGTCATGCCAAATAATTTTGGTCTAGATTTAGATACTTCATGCCGAGAGAGATTATAGAGATATTCGGAATGGAGCTAGTGAATTTATTTTTATAGAGGTCAAGATACTTCAAAATCACTATCTTTCTCATTCATAGAGGTGGAACACCGCTTACGAGATTCCTCACAATGTAGATCTATTGGAAACAATAAAAATGGATATTTATTCCAGAAGCTTACCAAAAATGCAAGCTTTTGAAGTTTCTCATATTAGTCGAGCAGAAATAATGCTTCTAGAAAAGTTATTACTATTCGGACTTAAGAAGTCTAAAAGCTACGGTAATGGATGTTGTTAGGAATGGAACCAACAAATGAAATGCTTTTTCTAGCTGGTACATTCCAATTTTGGAGATGTGGACATTAGGACCCACTATCATGGTCAAAGAAGTTGAAATTATCTTTTGTTTATCCAGAAGAGACTTTCAAATGTTGTCATCATTTTAATTTCCTTCGACAAGAGTTGATATAATGTGGTTCATAAGTTCTTACAGGTTTAATTAGATGATTGGAAAATGTATGGGCTAGTTAAAGATCATTGTGATAATTTAAGGCTTATGCTTGAGAGGTGTTGACAGTTGAGCATCTCCTTAAACATTAATAAGTGCATTTTGCTACACCCTTTGTGAATTTGTTGGGACACATTATTTGTAAAGAAGGCTTGCTAGTCGATCCTGCTAAGGCTGATGTTATTTTGGGATTAGAGGAACTTACTAACCGGAGCGAGGTGCATGATTCTTGGGGCACACAAGATATTATAGGAAGTTTATCAAAGGATTTTCTCAAATCGCTGCACACTTGGAAGAGTTATTAAAGAGTAAAGGAAATTTCCATTGGGGTGAAGCGTAACAATGCACATTTGATACATTGAAGGAAAGGCTTACTAAAGCACTGTTCTATGCTTTCCTTCATAGAACAAACCTTTTCATGTGCATGTAGATGCCTATGACATGGCCACTTTGTGCGGTATTAGTCCAAAGTGTGGAGAAGGTATTGTTGATCCTCCTATTTTTTTGCAAGTAGGAAATTGACACCAGCTGAACAAAATTATACAACTACGGAGCGTGAAGCATTGTCCATGATTTACGGGATGCATAAGTTTTGATAGTACTTACTAACTACCCCATTTATATTATATACATATCACATGGAACTTAATTATTTGGTGAACAATCCAGTTTTGCAAGGAGCATATCTTTGCTCGATTTTATTGTTTCATGAATTTGACTTTATAGTGTTGGTGAAGCCGGTGCAAGATCAATTCGGACCGAGATAATTTATCAAGGATTACTTCGGTGAGGACACGCAAAATGTTGAGGAGATAATTCTAGATGCACAACTATTCGATTGAACCGCACACCATATGACTCGAAAGATATTGTTATATTTTTACAAACTAGTGTGGTGCCTAAGGGAATGAAGGATATAAAGAAGAAGCAACTTGCAAGACACGTCACACCTTACATGTTGATTAGTGGAGATTTATACAACCTAGGATAATATGAAGTTTTGCGCCAGTGTGTGCTTGAGTATGAGTGCAAATCTATTATGGTGGAAGCTCATGGTGGGATTGCAGGTGGCCATTATGTAGGAAATGCTACCATGCACAAGATTTTATTGGCTGGTCTATGTTGGGAAACATTATATAAGGATACAATAAAGAATATTGTAAGGCTTTTGATCATTTTCAATGCCTTGGAAACCTTGGGAATAGATACAAAATGCCTTTGAGGCCTATTGCATGAGTGCATAACCTTTTGAAAAATGGGAAATTGACTTTGTGGGCCCTAATTTTTGACACATGCGCAAGATTGGATCACACTACATTATAACTTGTACAGATTATCTTACAAGGTTGGCAGAAGCAACGCCTACAAAGGATTGCATGGTAGCTATGGTAGGAAAGTTTCTATGGGAGAACATTATCAGTAGGTTTGGATACCCATTGAGTTTTACAAGCGATAAGGGCACTCACTTTCTCAATGAGACCATTAGGATATTATTGGAAAAATTTATTGTGGAACACCATAAAACAACACCTTATCACTCTCAGGAAAATGGAACTATTGAGGCTTTCAACAAGATATTGAACCACATATTGACTAAGATTTATGACGTTATAAGGATTAGGATGACAAAGTCTCTGTGTACTTTGGGAATACAGGACAACTTATTAAATATTGAACAAAGCCACACCATTTCAGTTGGTGTTTGGCACGGAGGCTATTTTTCTCGTAGAATTCATGTTACCTTCCCTACGTATTACATGAGTAGGAGGTTTTTCTGATGAGAAATAACTTGACGAGCACATTGATAAACTAATGTAGTTGTATGAAAGGTGTGCCATTGATAGATGGAGTGAGAAGACAGAAAAGGCCAAGTAGAAGGCATGGCATGATAGACATATTAAAGATAATAAGATTGAAGTTGGATAGATGGTTATTCTGTATGATTCAAATTTCTTACGCCACCCTAGAAAGATTAAAGTGCATTGGTTGGGATCATATATTGTGACTTACATACTTGATTCAAGCATTTTCCAGTTAGAGGCACTGAATGTGACACAGTTTCCTAGATATTTCAATGGGATTAGGATGAAGCCCTACTATAAATAATTCTTCTTGGTGTTTATAATAAGGCAATATTTCCATTAGATTAGAGTCCCTTAATGCAGTTTCTTTTATATGTGTTTCCTTTCAATCTTGCTATGCTTTGTCAATTTAGTTCAATGTTTGGTGTAATAAGCAAGCTTGCGTGCGTGTCGATTACTCCCTTTTTTTGTTGATGTACGAGAGGACCACATATACTTTTAGTTTGGGGTGGATGAATAAGGATTGATTGGTGCCTTGGTTAAGATCATAGTGCATAGTAAAAATAAAGTCACAAGTGATAAGAGAAGAGATAATGTTGATTTCAAGAAAATTTCTTAGATTTAGGACCACACATATGAGGATGGACGCTCATAAAATGTGAGTTAAGCTAAAAATTGAGAACTACTTGGGAAGAGTCACATTGGATAGGTACTTCAAAGGTGCGGGAAGCACACGTAAAGGAAATATGTGACCAAGATGTAATAGGTGTGCCGAGAGGTTATAACTAAGGCATGGAAAAAATAGGTGTAGAAGACAGGGCACGGTGCATGGAAAATCATGGAGATGGATTTAATACCAAGTATGGTGGTGGTTGAGAAGAAATTAATGTGAATATTGTTTTTGAATTGGGATATAAAATCAGTGAGTGTAATGTTATTATTACCTTGCATAGTTTGAGTTAT
Source organism: Taxus wallichiana var. yunnanensis (assembly GCA_018340775.1). Lineage (NCBI taxonomy): Eukaryota > Viridiplantae > Streptophyta > Pinopsida > Cupressales > Taxaceae > Taxus > Taxus wallichiana. Next base: position 968,694,946 of record CM031242.1, read on the forward strand.
CGAATTGCGAAGTGTAAAGAAGACCTTAGTATGATGAAAAATCTGTAGAGCGACGAACCAGATGAGGTTGAGGCACATTGTTGGTAGCATTCCATGCAAAATTGTTATTGAGGTGGTTGTGCGTGTGCTCAAAGGTGGGTTCGTGCGGCTAGGGTTTGAGGAAGATATATTCACAGCTAGGGTTTCATGGGATCAAAGAGTTTGGTTTGAATTTGAGGTGTGTAAGGTAAGAATGTGATAAATTTAAAGTTACAATGTCCTGTAAGTGAAAAATGAAAGATGACACCGAGGAGAATCCCGGTCATTGAAGCAGGTGATGAAGTGGTGCGGGAATTTTTGCTAGAGATGTTGTATCCCGAGGGTGATCGAAGGGAGACCATGGGAAAAAATGATAACAAGGTGAAAAAATTCTGATTTCAATCACAAGACCAATAAGACTATTAAAGATATCATTGCAGAGACCAACCGGAAGAAAAACAGGAGGATGGAAGATGTAACAAGGGTTATGGATGATTCAATGAATATATTTTTAGAAAGTGTTGGGGTCATGTAGCTCCTTGAATTTCCATACTTTTGAAATCCCGACCAATTGTACCAGTGGCTGATGTCGTGGGTACATGAATAGTTTTTTTATTTTGTGGGAAGGAGGATGTGGATTACTACCAAACTAGTTGGCAAGGTCACAGGGTTGTGTGATTTTGGTTCGAGAGAATGTTGGTGATCTAACAGATGATGAGGGAGTTAATGTGATTACCATTGTGGTCAAGTATAAGAAAGGATGTTGAGCATTCAAAGTCACAAACATAGAGGATATGGCCACAAGGGTTGTAACGTGGCTTGTAGGTTGCAAGTTAGGTTCCTTAGAGAGGTGGACAAAGGTCAACCAATGCTTTGGCTACACATAGGGCATAAAATGGTGAGTAATGCCTACTATAATATCACCAGGTTATATTGTAGAGATCTTAATAGCAAAGGTGCACATACAAGCTGACAAAGGTGAAAAAATAACCTAGGGTGTTATTTTTATTTTGATTATAGTTAATGAAATTGGCTTTCCGATGGACCAAGGGATAAGTTTTGAGAGTATCCCATGAAAAATAAATCACCGGCACATATATTTTTGAAGTATACATGTCATGGTTCCATCTAGAACACCTAGAAGGAGAACTAGGAGAAATGGTTTAGAAGGATGTGTCGAGCATTTGAAGGGGAGTGACACATACCATGTGAGCTACCTATAATTTTAGATGGAAAATTAGAGTTCACGATGTACCAACACTTCAGCCTAGGGAGGTTCTTCATGAAGATGAGTGAAAAGAGCCCTTGGTGTAAGTTACCCTTCACTTTCACCACACACTATTTTAAGGATTCAATGAACATATTGCATAATGCATGGAAGTTATAGTTTGATGTTGATAAAGTAGATGCGAGATATACATATCTTGCACAAGACATATGTATGGCCAAACATGGAAGCATATGTAGAAACAATGGAAATGGACAACATTGATATAACTCTGAGATCTTGCCCATGGGACAAATGAAGCCCGTGCACGTATATGTATATCGAGACTGCAGATTCAACGATGTGAATGTGCTTGCAGGAGAGGACTTAGATTTTCTAGGTCATCCAAAGGGGAAACAAACAATAGGCAAAAGGAATCTAGTTGAACATACACCACCTAAAAGGAAGATTCGATACCTAAAGGCTTACATAATGTCCTTTAGAAACAAGAAGGAGAACAAGAAGATGAATTTGGATTGGATCATACTAGAAGAATTTTATGCAAGAGGCATATGCGTGTGGATGCTAGTGTTAGGTTTTCATAGCTAATTAGAAGATCACCGCTTGTGACACCGTGATGAATGAAGAGGAAGAAAGAAAGAAGTGCCAAAGGTATGTTCATGTTACGGATAGTGGTGATGAGAAGTATTCACACAAGAGCGCATAGAATGATGTTGCTACCCCAAGCCTAGAGGTGTGAGAAGATGAAGAGATAGGTGATGAGCAACATGCGTATGAAGAGGATATACCTAGTATAGGTGCACATGGACCAGAAGAAGAGAGTTGTGATGGTGGTGATACAAATTTTTAGAACATGTTACGCACTAGGAAAAGGAAATTGATGGGGAAGAAGAAGTAAAATAGAATGTGGGCACCAAAGTGTAGGAGCATGTAGGGGAGCACTAGGTTCAAGAGTAATTTTCCTAGGGAACAATTATATGGCTGGGATTTGATGGATCCAGACATGGAAACTACATGCACTCACAAACAATTATCGTGGAGTATGCAGATTCACATGGATGAGCCTGAATTTGATGTTTGTGAGGAATGATGTGTGTCATGAAGAATGAAGAGGGCACCACATTCTCGGCATATCACCATCAATCCAACTCAATTCTCAAATGAATAGGTTAGTAATGCTTTAACTAAGGTGTCTCAGAAGTTATGCATCGAAACCTTGATAAAATGATGACTATTTAGGCCTTATTAGAAGATAGAAAAGATAAAGATACTGAAATCAAGTGCTTGACATAAGAGAAAGAAAAACCTGAGGTGAAGGTGCAAAATGTCCTTCAAATGGTGAAACAGATTGGGGATGATATTTTAAAACGAGCCCACATTATGAGGAAAATATGGTGAGGAATTTCCTATGCACTACATTATATGTTCACATTAGTTCACCCGGTATTAGATGAAGAACTATTGTGCTTTCTGGACCAAAGGATGTTGCAAAGCATAGGTAGAAAAGGTTAGGGCAATCTGTTATCAAATTTCACCCCTCAAGAAAAATTGGACAAACATGAAATTGCACACTGAGAAAATGGAGGGATTGATTTAGTCATGGGAGCTTGCATTTCGAGGTTGGCCGAATAGATTGAAACAAGATGAGAAAATTACGAGAGGAATTCGAGAAATGATGAAACTCTAAAAGTATGAAATTTCAAATTTCATAAGTGGATCCATTTAGAGGTAGGCTAGGGTCAAATTTAGGGATTGGGTGGAAAGAAACGGGTAAAGTTTGAAAGCCCAAAGTTTAAATTTTGGACTTGAGATTTCGAGGTTCGAGAGGTTTCGGTGAGCATGGGCGGTGAATAGAGAAAAAATCCCCAAAATCCTGAAAACCAGAATCTTGAAACCATGAAATCCCAAAAATTATTAAGACCCAAACCTTGAAATACCAAAATCCCTGAAATTGAAAAGGTCCAAACCCTAAGTCTAAATTTCAGACTTGAGGATTCACATTTCATAACTTTAAAGCCTCAAAACATGAAAATCACGGCTCAAGTTCGAAACACAAGTTTGAATTTCAGATTTTGGGATTTCGAGTTTTGGAGGTTTCATGCACCCAACCGAATGAACAGTAACATCAACCTCCAAAGTCAAAATGCCCAAAAGTCTAAAATTTTAGACTTCGGAGGTTGCAAGGAAATTTTGGAGTCCGAAAAGAGAAGATCAACCACCCACATTTATTGTAGAATGACACCCCCATCTTCAGATGGCCATAACTTTCGAATGTGAGCTCAAATATACACAAGAAAGAACTTTTAGAAATATCTCAATGTCTTGTACACAACTACGACTAAGTGAGATGAAGTTATTCAAAATGGAGAAATATAGTCTGCCATTTTAGAGGGTATTTCAGATTTCATACCTACCTAAATGATGAAGGTAAGGTCTTCCTTTCTTTCCCGACAAGGCATAGTACATGGAGGTATGGGTTTTGAATGACACCCATCATTGTTGCAAGTGAATTCAATGCATTTTAGGGTGGTTTAAGAAATATTTCAAGTTTCTTTCCTCTCTCCCTTCCCTCATTCTTCCTATATATTGAAAGGAGGGGCATTTTTCTAATGTTAGATAAATTTTCTTTTCACACTCCCTTATTCTATTGTCTGTAAGTGAATTTGTGGATTTCAAACCTCCCATTCAAGTTGTAATGCAAGTTTGTGCCTCTTGGCCATTGTAATGCACTATATCAAATCTTTGGAGCAATAATACAAGTCTGTGGATGAATTTCAACCCTCTTTCATGTTCATTTCTTTCTTTTGATCTCTCATTAAAATCTTGGTTATTTGTGTATGGTTATTGTATTACATGTTTAATGGTTTGTGTTTAATGGTTAGTGGATTCTCATCAATGGATTGATCTGTGGTGTATTTTCATCCTTCTTAATTTTATTTTGGTTTCCATCTCCATGCAAAGTAGGTGTTCAAAATTCCTTTTGGTGCATCACCTCTGTTAGTTTAGGTTTAATTTCTTGTAATATTCTTAACCTTGTCTCTTTGGAAAGTTAGAGTATATTTTAGAGTAGATCCTCTACAATTTGGATGTGTACATCAAAATAGAGGAATAGGAGCCAGCCTTCATCCGGAGGATTATCCCAATTACAAATTCCCACACTTTGGTATAACTCCATGTTTGGAAGATCACACTAATTGTCTCAACCATCCACTTGCAAACAATTAGGGGTGCCATGATTTCACCATAACAACAACTATTGCATGAAAAATTAGAAGTTATGAATCCATACTATAGACCTTAAAGGAGGAACTAAAGAAAGAAAATGTGGCATTAAACATATGTGTGGACCCTAAAATAATAATAAAGAAAGGACCATTAAATAAGAAAATGAGGTCCTCAAGGTGGTAAATAATGAGGCACTTGGGTGTGAGGAGAGGCTTATCTTGGCAGAAGAGAAGTGCAACGTGCTTACAACAACCCAAGAAACTCACAAGGAAGGGATCAAGGAGATTGGTAAATTTATCACACGATAGATGGATGTCATGGAAGGGATGATCTCAATCATGGAAAATGTTTTCCATGTACTTTTTGTAGAATGAAGGAAAAAACATGACGATGGATGAAATGGATGGGGTATGGGAAGACATCCCCAATAAATAAAATAAGGCACTTGAACTATTGGAATGAACTTGAAGTGGAAATTGAAGTTGAATATCCCCAATTGATACTACCCTTAGAGGGATAACGCGCTTGAGTATTCCTTTATTCTTTTTGTGTAGTATTCTTTCATTCTTTAGTCTTTATAGGTGGAGAGATAAGTTGTGATTATCTATTGCCATGGCGGCAATGAAACTAGTGTGGGGTAATGTTGGGCTGATAAAATGTAGCCTAAGTATTGAAGGCACATAAGGAGTAGGCACGTAGACATAGGGCATGTAGATGTGTGTGGAGATGTAGTGGAAAAGGGGCATGCATGAGGAAAATTATAACTTTAGGACTTAGCCATTTTCGGTGTGAGGCTAATTATGGACATGGAGTGCAGAGCAGATTTTGTATGAAGACTTACAAAGCATGTAATAGTATTTTGGGCAAGTGAAAGACCAATCTAAATGCATGAATTGGGAGCTATTAATAGGATTAGACTTCATTTTATTATTAGATAAACTATCATTAGCGATCTTGCATGCTTTTGAATACATCTTGTAGCGATACATGGCTATTTTTAACATGTAGCCAATTTTAATGATGTATGGGCGGTGAAGGAAATTCCTCAATACCTATAAATATGTATTGATTTACACGGTTTAGGTATCATCAACATCATCTATATTTTGTAAGGTTATGTTGTTGGTTCTTGAGCACGCATAACCTATGGCGGCAGATTATCATGTATGTATGAAGATTTTTTGTTTTACAACAATTAATATAATGGATATTTATGGCTGGATACTAATTTAGACACATCTGTTACTAGTTCATGCATGGTAAAGTTAATCTTGATTGTGGTATGAGTTAATTTTACATATGGTTAAATATCTAGATCTATTTTATGGTATGCAATATACTTAATCATATGTTATGGATCTGGAAGATTTGTGTGATCATGCTAACTTCTTGAGAAATCTTCCATAAAAGAGAGAATTGGTACTCTTACGCACTTTGGGTGAGTTCTTAGGTTTCAACTAAGTGATGTGCCACCACGCCTTGGGCTATTGTGGGTAAAAATAGACTACATGTGCTTTCATCATTACTTGTAAATTTTTGAAAATGGTTCACAAGCCTCTCCAAGAATGATCCTAATATCTACATTATTCATTAAGGTCAAGGATGAAGATTCACATAATACCAAGCATAATTAAGGGTGTTGACTCAATTTGATCATTATTTTTACGTTCACATAGAAATAGTGCCAATAATTTGTGGGTGAAATATCTAGCCAACCATCAAGTTAGGATTGATTTTCTAGTTTGGTTTTCAAGGTTTCATAGCACGAGACCATTTTCTAGGACATCTCATTTCCGGTTCAAAAAAAAATTCAAAAACTCATAAGGGATGGTTTAATTTATTATTGTTTAACATTTACCTAAGTTTCCACCATGATAGAAAAATTTCTGCATTTTCTACATCCTTACAAAGCCACATTTACTTAATGAAAACAACAAACAATGAATTTTCAATTCAATAAGACATATGAAAAGTTTTTACTTAAATTTTATTATTTCTTAATTACTATAATCAAGATAAAACATAAATGAGTTAGGCGAAACAAAATCCATTCAAAGGGGATGTTTTCTGAACCTATCAAAATACTAGGTAAATTACAAATTTATCACATGGACGAGAATACCACAACTTTTCCATTCATACCTTCCTCAGAGTCCAAGAAGCCAATGTACATTTTACTTTACGGACAGGTATATCCTAACACTGGTCAAATCCAAAACCTATGATACCCTTAACTCAAAAATTATTTTGGCCATAATGACCCATTAGGTCGAAAGAGATGTATATAAATATACTTCTTAACTAGAGGGTGAATCCATTTTACATAAAGAACTTTAAATTTAGCCACCCTATTGAGTGCTAACAGCAAATGGGACCATGTTTACAAGATTATCCCAAAAAACATGGCCTTTGATACCACTCCAAATTTTACTTTGCTTAATTAGTGTTCATACGATAATGAAAGTCGTCTTCACCCAAGGTAGGTGAAATGAATAGATAAATGTTATTCTTAGCCCTTACAATAAGGGGTTACATCATTTATCTTATAATAAATTACTGAGAGTTTTCAAGGTGAAGGAAAGTTTACACAAAAGTCTCCTAATATTCAAGTAGCCAAAGGCATATTAAATTTTTGAGACCATTGCAACCTTCGATTATTCACATTAATTTCTCATCTAGGACTTAGGAATGTCAACACAATGCCTAAGTTACACATTTAAGACCAACAATTTAGAGTGTAATCCATATTATATGAATATCACATAACTAAGATTAATAAACATTACTTATTCCATTTGAAACAATAACTTATGATTACCTAAATTTTAGATTTTAAGGGGTAATAATGATAACATTGTTGTCAACCAAGGTGGTTTCAATAACATATTCGACGAGTTTTCCCATTTACATATAATTTCATGATTTTATTGTTGTTTATAAGGTATAAGTACATAATTGTGCTTTTATATATATATATTGAAACATTACATTCACCATTATTGCACCATACTACATGTAATTTCATGGTCAACACCATCTTTGGTACACCATAACACTTAACCAAGATAGCAATCGACACTAATTTATTTTATTTTATTTTTGAAAAGAGAGAGAGAGAGAGAGAGAGAGAGGATGAGAGATTGTTGTTATTTTCGCATAATCATTGTTCTTCTTTCTATGAGATAAGGTAAGAGGGAAAGGGTGATTCCATGATTTCTACACATAAGTCTTAATGTCAAAAATGTGATTAATTCAAGAGCATTCTAATCAATTCGAGAAGGGTTATTATCACAAGTGTACCTTCTAGGGTGAAATAATTTAACTATGTTATATTGTACCAAAACTTAGTTAATGATCATAGTATGAAAATGGTTCTCATCGATCTCAAGAAGGGTTAAAATATTTCGACCATTACCGAAGCTAATCCAAAATTTATGCTAAGGGATTTGATAAGAATTTTAAGTTGTGTAAACTAGATTTGTTTTCTAATAGCTCAATGCATTCTTAGTTTGTTAGAAAAATATAAGATAACTACGAAACATCACTTTGAAAAAAACCATCATATAAAAAAACACTAAGAATCATTTTCCCATATCATATATTGTTTAGAGACAAGTCAGTGGAGTTCACATTAGCAAAAAATTTCATCCAAGTAGGATAAATTTAGAAATACACTTTCGAAAGGATAAGTAGGGTTATAAGGTTTCTTAGCAAATTTTCTTATGAAGAGAGTTATAAAATTTAGATTAGTAGCATATACACTAGGAGTAGAAAATTATTCTGATTCACAATAATGAAACTTTAAGGCATGGAGGACCATTTCCTCTTATTATGTGGTTCTATACAAGGTACAATTATTTATCTTTTGCCCATACCAAAAGGGTTTTGTTAGGTTTAAATGTGGTGCCCCTAACATTGTGGTTGAGTTTCCCAAGAAACAACAGATCACTCAAAGAGGAACCAACTAACCAAACACCTTAAACATATTCCTTAGACCAAGGAAACAATTCTACACTCGTATATTCGAACACAAATTATTTTCAAAATCAACAACTATACTTTTATGGTGTCCAAAATGACCAAACTATATCCAAACAGATAGCAACCAAAAATGCCTCACAAAATAATTTTTATCTGGGTCATAACATTCAACCTAGAGAACATGTAAGACATCATGATAATAATATTAAAAATATTACACCCTCCAAGGGTTTTCTAAGAGGTTGAACGATTTATTAAGACCCGAGTTCTCTTCTTCTACGATCTAGCGAAAATAGCTCTAAAAGGGGAGTACTAAATAGGTACTGAATACTCAAATGGTAAAACAAATGCTTCCATCCAATTCTCAGTATTATATAGAGAATCAACCAAGATATACAACTCTCAAAACTAGTGAATAGATTTTGAACTGGAAGCACCTTCTTAGGGCCAACTATTAAAGTTTTACTATTGCATTTCAACAGATTTTTAGTGAAATTGGCTAAAAAATGGGTTTTGAAAACAAGAAATCATAACTCAAAAACACATTCTATCAATTCTCATATATTCTCCTATATATAGAGAATTCAATGCAAATTATAGAATACTATTAAGATAACCGGAACTCTAGTTATGATCTCATTTCCAAAGCTAATTTATGTGATTGACTAGTTTGTATTTTGTGCCAGAATGAGTAGAGGCCTCCTAAACACGCTTGAAAAACTAACTCCCCATTCCATCTTCTCAATACTAATTTCTACAAAAATTGATGTAATGTAGAACAGGGCATTATGTGAGTGTTTCATTGATGCAAATTGAGGAAATGTCTCCTATTCATCCTGTGGTGATCGAGTGCTAAGCATGGAGTGTCGTTGTGCCTTCGTCGACCTCGATTGCTGACCATTATGACTATAATTGATAATTATTTTACAAGCTGTAAAATGATAATAATGATAATAATAATAATAATGACATTATGATTGTATTATCGATCAATGATTGTATTTTATTATTACCTTCTTTATATCGATTTGTTATCGATATCATCCTCTCGTTATCGTTAAACTATCCTTTTGATTTGTTTTTCGCTCCCGCCTTGACTGTCTGATCCCACATGCATGCCTCGTTGCAATTCTTAATTCCGGGGTGCACTTATTGTTGCGTCCATTGCCTTTCCTCCCGCGTTGGATTATGGATGCAACAGGCTGGACATGAGAGAGATGTGGGCTACATTGTTTTCCTTGGACTCTTTATTTCCTTGTTTTCTAGCAAGAGGGGTGCGTGGTAGAGTGTATGGCCTCCTGCCATATTATTTTTTTATTTCATTTGGTGCCTTGTTTGGCATATGTTGGTGGGGATTAATGAAACTAATTGTTTTTCTACCCACCCACCGTATGACTTCCTCCTTGCTGGCCGCGTAGCTTTCAAAAGGATCAGATTTTTATCTTCTATGTGTTTTTCTCCTACCTCCCATTGCATTGAAGACCCATGCACCTTCTTGGCATGTTCAACTCCTGGTTGATGGCCGCACCTGCCCTTTTATTAAATTGTTGACTTGCCATCTGCTGTCATGTGGTCTACCTGTTGTTTCTGCCCAAAACCACGAATGCTTGTTGCGCTCCATCAAATACTCGCAATGAGATGAATTGCTACAGCGTGTTACGGACATTGGATTCATTGATGGTGAAATGAAGGTCTATCACCCCGATGTTGCGAGGGTGGGTGTGGGTTCTCAAAATCGTCTTTTGCATGTGGCTTCAATATTTTGTAAAAACCGTTTTCATGAGGCTCTTGCAGAGGAGTTGAGGGATGCATCTTCATTTTCCGAGAGACTTGAATGATTGGAGGAAAGTCATGTCTGCTTGCTTCATGAAAATGGATATGGCAGTTGGAGGTATGTGTCCAAATGGAGGCTGCAGTACTGGGGATGTACAAATGATAAGTAATTGCTGCCAAGATCCAGTTGCACCAGAAAATGTGGGTTCAACGGCTGTCATAGCTGTTGTGAGTCCATCTCAACTTGTTATTGCTAACTGTGGAGATTCAAGAGCAGTGTTATCTAGGGGAGGAAAAGCAATCCCTCTTTCTAATGACCATAAGCCTGAACGAGAGGATGAGATGGGCCGTATCGAAGCTGCTGGTGGACGTGTTATTTTTTTGGAATGGATATCATGTTAGAGGTTTTCTTGCTGTGTCCAGGGCCCTAGGAGACAGATTCTTGAAACGGTACTGATATATCCGAACACTCAAGTAACATGTACGAGATCGGACACATGAAGATGAGTGCCTCATCCTAGATAGTGATGGTCTATGGGACGTTCACAAATGATTCTTCCCGTGAAGTTGCTAGAAAATGTCCGGGGGCTATAGACCTCATCGCTCAAAGGGTATTACAGAAGATACTCCTGTAGGTGCCGCAGCTGCTCTTCTTACCAAATTGGCTTTGGGACGGAGAAGTGGAGACAATATCAGTGTGGTTGTGATTGATTTGAAAGAAAGAAGACACAGAAACAGGCTATTGTTGCCTATGTAAATATTGCATGCTACTATATAATCGGCATTCCGCTCGGCATTCTCCTCGGTTATGTTTTTCATTTGCAAGTTATGGGGATCTGGCTGGGAATGATAGGAGGGATAGCAGTCCAAACCCTTTCATTGATGTTTATCACATGGAAAATAGACTGGAATATGGAGGTGACAGATCACACCCACAGGCACGGGAGATCTATGCAATGTTGGAGAAAATGTCTTGGGAGATGAAGGTAGCAGGATATTTTTCAGATCCAGAACTTGTACTGAGTTTGTTCCTTCAAAATCGATTATGTGACAGTGAGGGTGTTACCAGCAGACCTGATGAAATTTATTTACAAAGATTCTCTATTGAGATCTTACTTTTTGTACGATGAAACTCATGGAAGAGAACCTCATAGAGGCCGATCTGTTTCATATCAGAATATTCATGAAACACAATTTGCTTTTCTATTATATGAGCTTCTTCAACGAGTCACCAAGTTGGCAGGCATAAAGTTTTCTGTTGGAATTATCACACCTTACAAGCTACAGCTGTAATGTTTGCACCAAGAGTTTGATGTTGTCCCCAATCGGATGAAGAAGAAGGTTTATTTATCATTACGGTAGATGCCTTCCAGAGCCAGGAGCGTGATGTAATCGTTATGTCTTATGTCCGAGCTTCAAATCATGGGATTGGGTTATAGCTGTTTTTCACCGCCTGAATGTGGCACTAGCTCGAGCTCACAAAGCACTTTGGGTTAAGGGAAAGCAGCGGCATTGAAACAATCATATGCATATGGAGATGGTGTTTTAAACCAGGCATGTTAAACCTGCCCTTGCAATCTTCTGCTACCCTTTTATTATGTCATGAATTGAATGTCCTTCTATTTTCTTTTATCTGTTATGGCATTTAGAATGGGCTTCTGCTTTTTCCTTGCTCCTCAAATAATTGCTCTCTGGCTTTGAAAATGGTATTTTGTAGCATAAAATTATTTCACAATGGACAAAATGAATGAACTAGGTAAACTGGTAACTTATCTTTGTGGGAAATGTTATTCAAACTTTCACTGGCATAAGCATTGTAAAACTTGGATCTTGAGAATTAAGTGTTAATTTAAATCTTTCTGAGACTCTGTATTGATGTGTTATATGTAAGTTGTAATGGGGTGGTTTTCCTTACAGAAGTTACCTAAAAGTTTTATTCAAAGAAATATGTTGTGGTTTAGATCCCCTTGAAAACAAACATTGCCTTAAGTAATCAAGAGTGAGACTATCCTTGCAAAGTGATTCTATATAGCGTGTTATCCCTAACTGAACTAGTAAAAATTACTCTTTTTGGTGAACGCTAAAGACAAGCTTAAAGGAAAACAATGGTTAGTTTATAATAAGATTTAACAAGTAAGAGAAGAAAATTTTGAAACCACTCAATTTATCTCTCAGCCTATTTAAAAGTAAGTGGCTTCCTCTGGATAAGCTCTTTCAGTGAAGCCTAAGTAAGAGCGCTAATAACTACGTATAAAACCTCGAGCTTCAATTAAACCTCAGAATGAACTAATGTCGTCTTAAGGGTGAACTCATTTGACCTTCTTCCTTTAACTTTATCCAGGGTACCTTGTAATTTTCTCTTAAGTTTGTTGAACGTGAACCGATGTTGTCATAAGGGCATGAACGAGTTCTAGTAATGTAAGTGTGAATAGATGGCCTTAAGGAATTAAATTACCATCTTTATCAAATAAATATATAAAACAAATAATGGTTATAAAGGAGAAGACTTTAAGTGAACTACTCTATAGTGTATAAGAACATAACTTAGTTGGTAAGATGAAATTGTGCGAATCATATATTGAATCCTTCTGAAAACTTAAGTCATGAGCTAAAGGGTGTCTTATCAAAATAAATAACCTCCAATCATTTCTTACTGTGGCTTGCCCTAGCTGTAAGTGTGTCATGTGGTTGGACTTCCATGTTGTCTTGTCAAAAGAAGAGTAAATTGTCCTTGATAGGTGTGAATGTTTCCGTGCTGCCTTTATGGCCATCCTTGTATCAAGTTGTTCACAGTGTTAGTTGTATCCTTGGTGACGACATGTTGCGTCATGTTATGTGTCAAGCAAGTCAAAAAAAAAAGTTATCCTGTATTTATTGTGTTGTTCGTCAGTGTGTGAATTTTTTGGGTCGTTACTGATTGACATGTAGAAATACTAAAGGTTAGAAGTGGTAGAATTCATTATTCTACTAAAGTTCCCTAAACCATGAGTCAAAATTGAAATGAATTTTCTTAGATTTCAATTATTATCCATGCAAAAATGTGATCAAAAGAGCTCAAAATGCCTTCATTTAAACGATCATATGATCTTATAAATTGGATTTAAATGTTTTTGTGACTTTCCAGGTCACTAGAGACTATGATCAACCTAACCAATCTCTGCTATGGAAGTCTAGGGGCCCTTTTACACACTAACTTTGAAAACTTTTTCTAACTTTTACAAAGTGTTTTAGCATAGAGGATTTAAACAAAACTCACATTCTAATCACCCCCAATTGTTCCATTTCTCAACATTTCCTACCTAAGTTGGTATTCGATAGCAATCCCATCCTAAGAGTAGGAACAACACTCCAAAGTGACTATTTTAGATGTGTAACATCCAACAACTTGTAACAGTGTTTGAAACAACATAGGAAGGAGATGATTAAGTTTAGCAAAAACATTTTTCGTCGAATGGGCAATAAACCATACCAAACATATAAATCTATTACCCGAACATACCCAGTGCACCTGGTGTTGGAACCAGAGCTCTGATACCAAATGTAATGCCCCATTTTATGGCATTAAAATACCCTTTTAAAGCTTACTAAAATTCAGTCTAATTTTTTTAAAAATACTTATTAAATTCTATTTCGTTCAAATTTAGTGATTAACGTCACTTATTTGGCCATAACTATTTTATTTGATAAAATTTATTATAGTCCATGGAATATTTAATCATCCCCAAGTTAAATCAATCATTTAAAGAATAACCTTTATTTAATCTACAAGGGTCATTTTAATTAATTTTGTCCACTAAGTAACATTTCTATTTCCCTTATAGCTTAAATAAGGAACTTAGTGTAAAAATTTCCCCAAGGCACCCATTACATTTATTAAGTTCCCCCTATGTATTAAACTTACCATTTAATAGTTTTACCCCATGTAATAACTTACCCTACCCCTTTAATTATATATTTCACCACTTCCCACTAAAACCCCAAAACTTAAAAAGTATAGGGTTGAATTTTGGCCATTGGATCGATCAAGTCCTAGCCATAGATTTTAGAGATTTCATAGGTTGCCCTAATCCTCCATCTAAAAGTTTCTTCACCCTTTTCTTTTTGTTTCATTTAGTATTTTATTTTGTAGGTTGAAGGAGGAGAACCATAGAGGCTATGGAGGCCATGGGTTATTATTATTTTTCATTTTCTTTTCTCTTATGCAGGGCTCTCCCCCATAATGCATTTATCTCTTATTTGTTTTCTTCTCGTATCTTTAATTTTTTATATTTTTATAGCTACCAGAGAAATCTTCTAGTTTTGGGTATTATTTTTACACTTTCTCGGTTGAAGAGATTCGAATTCACATGTGTGTGTGTTTGTGTGTATTATAGACTCCTTTTTTATTCATCCGGGGTTTTCATTGTCGAGTCACGGAAAGTGGCCGTATGGCACAAAGATCAAATAAGGGGATGGTTGGCCAATGGGGTCATGACAGATATAAGGAGGGGAGGTATAAGGGTTTGGGGCGTAGGTCATGGCCAGATCCGGTCTACTCCTCCTTGTTATAATTTTTTTATTTATATATATTAACATTGTAATACAAAACAAATCGACCCCCACACACACACATATATATTTGAAATTATATTTCAAAAAATAAATAAAATAAGTTTGAAGCCATTTTGAATATGGTTGGTTTTCTTATTATATATATATATATGGGTCAAAGCATATAATTGTATCCCACTTTTTGTAGTTTTTGTACTTTCAACAAACTATGTCTGACAACCAAAACATGACTAAACACATATAAAATGACCAAACATGAATTTTTAAAAGGCTATAAATACCAAGGTGTAGGGCATCCAAAATTTACTTGATTTTTAAAAAAATTATAATATTTTTAACTATTTATTTACTAGTCGATTTTAAAATATTTATGGCCACAAAATGGGACACAATTGTATGCTTTGACCCATATATATATATATATATATATATATATATATATAGTTCTATTTTTCAAGAAGTGGAACAGACCATATAAAAATACATTTTCCATTAATAGAAATGTGTATTAAAATTGTGTTGCTATTATGGGTATATATAAAAAATAGAATTTCATTCTCTTTTTTTTATTGTTAAGGGGTCGTACCCCATACAAAGGTTGGAGAGAAAGATAAGACAATGAAGAAACGAACAAATTTGCCTCTTCTAGTGGAAAAGGAGATCAAACCAACATCAAGATAAAGCAACAACAAAAGCATAAAACCGTAGGTTGTCTCGAGATTTAGACCCCTTCCCTTTAGATCTTAACTGCATCTTGAGGGGAGAGATAGCCCTTTTCTTCTTCCTACTCACAACAGTCCAATCCTCTTTCGATTTTGGATTTACATTTTCAGAATGAATTGGAATCAAAACTTCAATGTTTTCCCCATAGTCGAGGGACCTAGATGAGTGATTCAAAACATCCTTACATGCTTCATGTACTTCCATCATTTTTGCATCAGCCGAAATCTCAAAATTGAAACGGAAACGCAATCCAATGGATCATTCACTACCAAATGGTTAGAATGAGAGTTCTTCCACCAAGAGCTTCTACCTTTAGCATGTTTACGAGCCAAGTGACAATTTGTTGCTAAATGGCCAAGAGAGAAGCAAGTTCTGCATCTAAAGGGAAACCCTTCGTAATCCAAGTTTTGAATCCAGATTCTATCTTCAACTTTAAGTTCAATAGTAGTAGGGAAATCCACAGATGTATCCATATCAACTAAGATTTAGGCATAAGTGGTATGCTCAAACTCTTTGGTTTTAGGGTCAAGAACTAAACATTTCCCTAAAGAATTTCCAATAGCAATTAAACAGCTCTCCAACCAAAATTGGAGGGGCAAGTAAGGTAGACGTATCCACACCGGTTTAACTTGGAAAGAATCACAAACCAGGTTAAACAAAGGGAACCAGGGTTTCATCAAAATCATATGAGACTCAAACTCCCAAACTTTCCCAAAAATTAAATCCCTATCTGAAGCATTAGCAAATGCAATAATGAAAAATCCACAAGCACTAGGAAAGATATCCACCCTACCTACCAAGCAAGGACCCCAAAGACTTGAAATCCAGGCATGAAGCACCTGGAAAACTTGGGAAAAATTTGTTAAATCTATAAATCAAACCATTTCTCTTGAAAGCCTCTTCCGATTGAATCACCTCTTCCCCAAAACTCACAGATGGGGTAGATTTACCATAAGCCATAGGCTTATTCCTCCTGGCATCTGGAAAAACCTTATTCATATTTCCTCCTCCCCTAACCACATCCTTAAAAGAAAACAGAGAAGGGGATTTGAAAATCTGTTGTCAAGGTTGAAGCTCAGATCAAACCCCACGAAACACCTCATACACTATTGAGCTACCATGCACAGGAGCACCTGAGGCATGGATAGGGGTGTCATTAACATTATTTTGAGTAATAACCCCCAAATCATTATTACAGTGGGGCTTCACAACAATATCCATGTCCTTTCCCAAGCTAGAGGAAACAACACACAACTCTGCTACAACCGTAGTTTCATTGATCAAAATAGTGCCACCATCAGAAGAAGGGGGTTTAGCTATGCCTCCATTGATAGATATCCCTGCAACCACAACCGGTGACAACCCATAAGAGAGATGGCCATGCCATCCTTCAACACACATGGATGTACCACCAATGTCGTCAAAAATGGGGAAGCAACTCCACTAGAAAACAAAGCAGCATTTGCATTACTGGGATCCATGAGAGAATCCCCACGGCCACTAAAACCACCACCATGCCCCCTGCCAAAACTAGGGAGGCCATAGCGATTAGGGTTAGGGCCAAAATTGGGAGAATGCACATATATTGATTGTTACTGTAGAGATTGATTGAAAGAGATATTACTCTACATTTTTCAAAACTAGTATACCCAAAATTATTATTTACTTGAAGATAACAACCCAGAAAAATTACAATAAATGTAATACTAATTTTAAGAGTGAGGAATGAATTTAAAAACCATTCATGCAATAAACTCATATACAAGATTCTTTTCTCTCAATTAAATTGACAATATAACTAAAGCAATAACAACCCATTCCATTTCATAACCCAAACTTTCCAATATGCTTCTATAAGAATATAACCTACACTTATATTTCATTTTGCAAAGTGTTTAAACCTACACAAGGAACTCAAATGGGGGTTTATTTCAACATTAAAAGCAAGGTGCAAAATGGCTATGTTCTTTCAACAAGAATAGTAGATGATACTAATGTGAAAAGATCAAGATTTCAACATAACAAAATCCCATCTCAGTAAGAGGATCCACATAACTAACTCCATTCGTTTGACATTGTTCAACCCACATTCATCCTCCATATCAAGAAGGAAGGCTTGACATAGAAAGAAAGAGCTAAAATTACAATATAATGCATTCCTTTCAATGATTACATCCTACTCATAAACTTCCATTAACATAGTTGGGTGAAAATCTCAAAAGCAAGACTAAGAGTTCACTACACCATGAAGAGACCAAGATTCAAATGCAATTACATTTCTTCCCAAAAGATACAAGCAACCAAATTTTCCATAAGCTTCCAACCTAAAGTTTTCTACCTTTTCAAAACAAGAAATGGAGAAATTATTTTAACATGAAGCATCATAGTTTTGTTTCTTCACATTCCATGTAATTACAACACATTTCAACCTTCCATTTGAAAATTATTACACCACAATCCCAAAGTAATAATAGGAAAGCTTTTACAACAAGATGTAGGAGTAATACAACATGCTCTAAGCATGAATGAAGCACATTGCAACAAGAAGACAATTAAAGCTTACAAAGAACAACATTCCTTCACAAGAGGATGGCTCTACAAAATCCCTACAAGTACAATATACATAGTTTGTCCCAAGAAATAGGAACTCTATACAATGGACATTACATCATTTACAAAGCCAAATAAATTCCAAGTGAAGAAACCTCCCAAAAGTTGGGAATAACATAACAAAGTCTTCAATCTTCTCCAACAATATTCAAGCTAAAATTTACATGCTTTCCATTCCATAAGGTCTTCAAAACACAAGGAGATAGGCCTGGTTTCCTCCCAACCTATTGGCATCATTACATGCCATCTCCAAAGTTTGGAGGACATGCTAGCCTCCCTCCAAGCCCATGGGAGAGAGAGAAAGCAATCCTCAAGTATGCACAAGTGGGTAGGGTAATGAACAAGAAACCACAACACACAATGCAAAAATTTTAACACACAAAACACCAAGAAAATCACCAAACACAAGGGGAGAAAAATCCATGTTTTCCCACCAATGGGGAAGAGTGGATGAGAAATCCAAGTATGCCAAAAGTGTGATCCAACCATAGGAAAACACAAAAATAACTCCATAAACCCTCCTTATCCCTCCATGCAAACACACCCTCCTTATTTCTCCTCCCAAGCACCAAAATTCCTCCTTGGGAGGATTTTCAAACCTCATTGGGTTTCCTTTCCAAGGATGGGGAAGGAGGTTCAAACCATATGAACAACCTTCCCCACCTCAAACCATATGAGGGGAAAAAGATAAATAATGCCAACATGGCTTTTCCATCAAGCCATGTGGTAAGAGGGAAATTCCCTCCCTCTTCCCCACACTACTCCAAAATCCATCACTACACATGATGGATGGAGAAAATAAATTAAACACATAAAACCATAACCATACAACAACATTCAAAACACATAGCCACACACAACATCCATTTTCTTCTTCAAATTCATGCAATAAAAAAAATAAGGCACAAGAATCCTACCTCAAATATCTCTCCAAGTCTCTAAGCTATCCAATCCACTCCAAAGCCAAAGCTCCAAGCTCAACTCCCAAATCCAAAATGCAAAAATGACAAGCTAAAGCTCTTTTCCTCCTCCATGAGGAGGTATATGAAGAGAAGAAAGGAAATATCCTCCCAAATGAGAGGGTGACATGTGTCACCCCTCTCTTTCCCAACCCAAGATTCTAAAAAATTAAAAGAGAGTAAAACAAAAACATTTTAAGAACAAATCCCCAAATTCCCTTAAATGTTAATAAGTCAAATACAACCAACTTTTTAGAAACACACCACCCAACCATTCTTACAAGAATGGTGACTTGTGAGAGGTCAAATGGGAGGAAAAATCCATTTGACCAAGAAATGAAGCCCCCCTACCTATAGGTAGGGTCCAAGGGATCTTTTTCATGAAAAGAGAACCCCCAAAGATGAAAGGGGTCCTAAAATTTCCCTTTTAGCCCAATTTCGGGTTTGGAAAAATGAAACAAGAATGGAGGTTGTGGGGCCCACCCAAGGGGTGTTTATGTGACCCAACCTTCCAAAAAAAAAATTAATTAATCTAATACACTTCTAATACAAGTGGGGACCATTAGGTCCCCTAAACTAGTTTACAAAAGACTAATAAAACACAATTACATTAATTACAAGTTTTGGAGTCACCCATGGTGCCCCTATACAACATGCAACAATCAAATAAGATTCATACAAAAACACGACTAGGACTCGACCCAATCAGCCACTTATGCATCTTGAGTTATTTCCCTAAAACCTACATTCTCTTGTGCCCTGTAACCTACACTCATTGAAAACATTAAACATACATGTCCAACACACAAACACACACACATATATATATATAAATAATGACGATAAATAATCATGGTTAGCATGCTTAACAATGCAATAATAAATATCAACCCATGATGGTCATATACTATCAATGCATCCATAATTAAGCAAGATATGAGCTCCAACTACAATAATCATGATAATATGCTATAGCCAAAATACACCAATGCTATCAAAGTATGAAATGATAACATAAATCCATCATAGGTCAAATAGGATCAATTGTATCATGTACTGTTGAAACCAAAATCATGTGCTGAAATGAAACTATGATAATAATCACTACTAGATTGGTGCTTCACGCCCTATCCATCACATGAGCCATCAAAAGATCCAACTGAAATCACATAATATCTAAATAGAGCTATAAACCATGTCCAAAATCTACTAGAGTAATGAGTCAACAAGAAACTATGGTAAGAAAAGGGTGGGCACTACACTATCTTAAATTTTTAAACCCTCAAAATGCACAGAAAAATTACAATTTGAAACGAAAAAAAAAGTATTACAATAAATGTGTTATCAAAGTGATCCAAGGCTATGATAGATTAGAAAAATAATATGCTTTAAGATACAATTAGTACAATAACTTGTTTATATATGTTAAAAATTTAATCTTTGGTAAATTTGGTGCAAAAGAATAACATGTAATCACTGCGAGTGATTAAGGTAAAAGAAATAAATAGGTCAATACTAATTTAGGGTTGATATCTAGGGAATTTTATTATAACTATATGGATAATCTTGGTAAGAAGACATGACATTCATAAAGGGGTAGTGAGAGGTGAATAGAATATACAAAAATGATTTTGCACTTTGGATGTGACCATAAAATTTGAATGACAAGAAATTGTAATTATTTGTTCCCATAGTAAATAAATGGGCACAAAACATGTATGATAATGTGAAAAATAATATGGTCCACTTTTGAGGATAAGGATATACCATATTATTATAATTACATATATTTCAATCATTTTGAAATCAACATTGCAATATTTGGATTACACAATACATAAACTATTTATTAATATGTCATTTATGTAATTTATAGTAAACACAATAAACTTGTATTGATTGTTACAAATATTCAAATCAATATAGATTTGAAATATAATGATAGATATCAACCTCTAGGCCTTTAATTTGGATTTTTCATATATTAAAGTGATTAATTATTATATTAATTTCTCCACCTCCATGGAAATGACCAATAACAAATGATATCAATCAAACACATCAATATGTTCATTGGAGAAAAAAATTTAAGGAAAAAAATAAAGTTCAAAATTTAATTTATCGTCAAATTGTTCCAATGTTTAGTTTGACTTGGTCAAATAGACATCAAATTTTAAATTGAAAGTACTTTTGAAAATTTAAAGTTGAAGATAAAAATGAAAAATTCACCCAAAATGCCATTCCAAAATGTATCTTCAATTTCCATATTGTGAGAGAATATAAAACTATTTGATAACCTAAAGGAAGGAAAGGTAACAAGCTCTACTATTTTCTGCATATTCAATCCAAATGATTCACTCATCTAATGCAAATGAATAACCTTTCAATCCATTCTAAGGAATAGGATTTTCCTTTGAATCTCAAGACATCCACTCCTCCCATAAAGTAATCCCAATGTATATAGTCCTTAAGAAGTGCACAAATATTAATATTTTTACCCATAAATATTTAAGGGTGAAATGACAATGGAGCTTCCCACAACACTAGATCTAGTCCTCTACATAGTATAAAGTATTGTTGATCTCCCATTCTAATAGTGAAAGGATCAAATGAATTGTGCTGGATCAACAAAGGAGATGTACAATAACATAGTAAAGGTATTCCATGGTTTCTGGGTCATAATTATGTATTTTCCCATGAATACCCATCATTTAGTGGAGTTTCTTCATGTAACCTCTTCTCTTTTGCATGCTTTTAGTCGGTGAACTCATATCTCACTCCAGGAAAGGATGTTGTTTCCACTCCACCTACAAATGAAATAACAAACATGGAAAATGAGCATGTAGGTGTTAAATGAAAGTAAATTATGGTATGCAAGTTAAAGAGAAGGATCTCCCTATATCTTATGTGAGATATGACACTTCTCCAAGATCAAAGAGGTCAAAAAGAGAGTAAAAAAGACCATTAAAACAAGGTTAAAGGTGTGGATTTTGAGGGGAATTTATAAAATATCAAAGGGGTGGGATATTTGAATTTTAAAAATATTTTAGTGAACACGAGAAAGAATTCAAGTTTAAAATGCAATATAAAAGGTCTAACAAAAAAGGGAAATGATTGTTGCAACAACTAAATAAAGATGGTTGTCACACAAACAAAAGTTGACATGATCGTGGAAAGTGAAAAAGTTGAGTCAACATGAGTTGAAAACATACCGATAAGATACGCTCAAGGTCCCCACACATGGAATAAAATTTCAACGGGTGAAGCACGCTTCATATTGATGTAAGCACACTCATAACCCACATACCCACACATGGAACAGACACACAACAAAAGTGCACTTACATAAAAGTACAAAAAAATAAATATTAAATATTTTTTTTTGAATACGGGTTAACGTGAGAGGAAAATGATATTTTAACATTATATTTCATTAAATATTCATTCCTTATGCATACAGTCTGACAATTCAAACGGGCATTAGCAAAACTTAGAGAGAGCCTCAACAACAGGCGAAGGTGTGAAAATTTACATACGTACGTGCTCTAGGCATCCTCGAGTGCACTCTCCAAGTGCATTTTTTAGTCCTCATGTTCAAGGACATTCAATGTTTTGACAACATGTGAATGTAAAGTCAAGGTGATCCACTAGTAAGAGACCTCCCTTGTTTTAGCTTTCCATCCTCTACCACTATCAAAAGAAAACAAAATAGAAGTGGATACCATTAGTGATAAGATTTGATGGTTGACCTTAGTTGTCAATAGAAAATTCGAGGGTGGTTAAACCACTCAAGACTATTTCATACAATAATATTTACGTTTATAATATCAATTTTGGGATTAAATGTGTTATTTAATTTGTTTTGGAATCGAATGTGTTATTTATATGGTTGTTTGAATATATATCAAGTAAATATTTAGTCTATGAAAAATAGCTAACAATATTGATGGGTTTGGAAATAAAACTCTCATCGACGGGGAACACTCTGGCTTTTAATTTACAAATCATATATCGATGGGGAACATTTTGGCTTTAAATTTATAAATCATATACGTTAGAAATGAGAAAAAATGATTTTTAATTTACAAGTTATATGTGTTTTAAAATGGAAAAACACCTTGTATGGGCGTTAAATCTCATTTACGGATATTAATATGAGGTAAACAATCGCACAACCTATGTCCAATACATAAACATTTAATTAGTCTTCTATTTAGCACTTAAGTACCAAAATGGTTTTTACTACCCCACACATCATTTGTTCGAGGGTGATTTTCTAGTGCATTTTTAAAAAAATTATTGGAAACCAACAATTTTACATAGATGGTGACATCTTTGTTCCATGATTGATTTTACATAGATAAAGCATCTCCCTCTATGTTTGAGTGGAATATACATGTAGTTTATTACACTTGATGAGTAAGCATATATATATATTGAAGTCTTCTTTTGTGGGGATTCCATCCCACACCCTTGGATTTTCTTTTTTTCCCAGAATGGACATATGGGTATGTGTCCTATTTTAGGCTAAGTAGTTGTGACCAAGACGAATCCAATCTATCAAAATCCATCCAGAGAATGGATATTGATCCTATTTGTTTGACTTTAGAACCATCACAATTATATTACTACATAAAGAGGTTTACAATAAAAGGGGTGCCCAAGTAGAATCACGACCCAAAAACATGCCAAAAGGTGGACAAACAACTAACAAAAACATTACATTACGAACAACCAATACTATTTTCAAAAACTTATTTGCAAAACTTTTTCAAACTCGTGAAATAAAACTTCTCTTTAAACGTAAGCCCATTCATTGTGGGTGATCTATAAACTCCGTAAGCTGGAGGCCTTTTATCCGGATTGCCCAACATCAAACATCTCATTCTCTCGCTCATAAACATCCCAATTAACACCAAGGCAACTCCCATCACAAAACCTATACTCATCGCTGTAAATAACTCCCACTCATCCTCATCCTCTTTCTCATCTTCTCCTACTTTTGACCCAGGCGGAGGAGCAGATACAGTTGAGGTCACGTTCAAACATGGTTTGGGTAATGGTGCTCCGCAGAGACCACTGTTGTTGACAAATGCTTCTGCATCAAACGTAGAAAACTGTGCGCCTGTTGGAATTCTCCCAGACAAGTTGTTATATGATACATTGAACTTTCCCAAAGTCGACACGAGTTCCAGGCTAGAGGGGATCACTCCTGAAAGCTGGTTGTGGGAAATATCCAGAGTCTCCATAAAACTAAGATTCCCAAAGCTCTCTGGGATGTGGCCGCTCATGTTGTTCCATGATATGTTCAGAGAGAAAAGCCCTTGCAGTGACCCTATTGACGATGGAATCTCTCCTGTAAATCTGTTGTCTGAGAGATCCAACAGTTTGTATCCGAGTCGTTTCACCTGCCTGAACTTGCCCTTGTAGTTGAGATATATGTCTATATTGTAAGAAAAAGTCGACACGAGTTCCGTTCTTCTGTTGGGTGGGATATAAATAAAAGGGGGTGCCGTTATGAATTCCCAAAGCTGCCGAAAAGCGACAAACAACTAACAAAACATTACATTAAACGGCCGCCATGCATGCTTCTTCTCTCCCACATTGGGTGGCAGATATATGCCAGAAGAATGCTGCATGCCTATTATGCTTCCCACCTGTGGCGGTATTTCTCCATGAAATCCATTCCCCGAGAGATCAAGAACTTCCAGCTTAGATAGGCGTGATATTTCCACCGGAATGGTTCCCCACAGCTTGTTTTGCCGAAAAATCAAGACGACTAAACTGGAGAAATCTAGAACTGTGTCTGGAAAAGGTCCTGCTAATTCATTTCCGCCCAAATCCAGAACCGACAGTCGAGATAGACCGTGCACTGCGGAAGAAATATTTCCTCTGAATTTATTGTTTGGAAGCATCAAATAATTTAGATTGTTGAGAATCCCCAAATTGGAGGGAACAGTTCCGGTTAGACGGTTGTAGCCAGCATTGACAAGATTGAGAGCTGTGCAGTTAGATAAATCCCGTGGAAGACTGCCGGTAAGCTGGTTATCAGACACGTCCAGCATCTCTAAGCTTGACAGTCTTGTTATTGACGGAGGTATCTGACCGCTCACACTATTAGTGGAAAGGTTGAGGAATCTGAGATAAGTACAATTTCCTATCTCTGGTGGGATTGATCCTGTGAAGACATTCTGCGAGAAATCCAAGAACCTCATGGACTGTAAATTGAACAGTTCGGGTAGGATAGATCCACCCAACATATTTTGCGCTACGCTTATATATTCAAGATTCTCTAGTGATGAAATCCAGGAAGGAAGGTTTCCCCAAAGCTGGTTGACGCTCATATCCAGGAGGA
This sequence comes from Taxus wallichiana var. yunnanensis, assembly GCA_018340775.1. NCBI lineage: Eukaryota > Viridiplantae > Streptophyta > Pinopsida > Cupressales > Taxaceae > Taxus > Taxus wallichiana. The sequence continues at coordinate 968,720,369 of CM031242.1, forward strand.
TGAGGTAGTATTGAGTGGATATCCATGGCGACAATGGTCCAGTTATATTGTTGGCAGCCATTACTAAATGAATGAGCTGAAATTTGGGTATCCATGTTACACTTCCGGCGTCTGTGAAGTGATTCTGATCCAGAAACAGCAGCATCAGCGACGATGCATCTTCCAGAGCATCAGGAATTCCGCCGGAGAGCTGGTTGACGCCAAGATCCAGAAGCACAAGACTTTTCATATCACCAAAAGCAGAAGGGATGGAGCCATTCAGAGAATTGGAAGACATGTTCAACGATACAAGTCTGTGCAGCTTTCCTAGCGTGGATGGAATGGGGCCGCTCAATTCATTGCCCCCTAAATATATTTTACGCACACTGGAAAGATTTCCCAGGGGCGGCGGTATTGAACCGCTCAGGAAATTTACGGAAAGACATAAGGTCTGAAGATGCGAAAGCTTACCCAGCGACCACGGAATGGATCCTGCTAGAAAATTGTGGCTCAGATTCAGATTCTCCAGGCTTGACAGATTGCCGAGCTCTTCGGGAATGGAGCCTGTGAATTGATTTATAGAGAGGTCCAGCTGCTTCAAACTCCCTATCTTCCCCATCGATGGAGGTAGAGCACCGCTTATGAGATTCCTCGCAATGCTGAGATCTTGGAGACGAGAAAGATTGGATATTTCTGCCGGAAGCTGACCGACGAGCCTATTGTCATCGAGATGCAAACTTTTGAGGTTTCTCAGATCGGTCAGAGCAGAAGGAATGCTTCCGGACAAGTTATTACCGCTCAGATCTAAGAACTCCAGAAGCTGCAGCTGATGGATCTTGTTGGGAATGGAACCAGACAAACCACTTGAAGATAATATTAGGGTTGTCAGGTTCCTCAACTCGCAGAGCTCCGGAGGAGTAAAGCCGTGGAACAATTTTCCATGAATTTCCAGAGCATTCAAGCTCCGAATACGAGCCAGCTGAGCCAGGCTTCGGCTAGGACTTGCCACCGAGCCGCTATCTGACAAATTGAGTGATAGGGACGTTACAATCCCCGAGTTGGCTTTGCAAGTAACTCCACTCCAGAGGCAGCAATTCAGAGACCCATTCCAGTTTTGCATTATTTTGACATTACTGCCAGTCAAAAGATCCTTAAAGCTCAGCAGCGCTTCTGAATCTTCCTCTTTGCAGGGCTTGAATTCACACAGAGATCCTGTCCATATCAATACCACTGTCAATACTATCGTCATCACATTTTTGTGAGTTGCCATCTTCATAGAAAAACAATCAGAGAATTTTTGTTACAGAACATAAAGGATGAACTTATATATCACTTAAGTGCATAAGGTACTAATGTAATGTGTTCTTTGCTACTTGTTTTAATATAACTATATATATATATTTTAAATCTGAAATTGTAGGGATTAGTTGTTAAGGATTGAGGGGTTTTCATTCCATCAAAGTCGTTCGGAATAAGATTTTGGCCTCATCCCGGTCTCATTTTTATTATTTGGTATGTCCTAAAAGTGGAACCATCTGGAATGATAAGACAACATTTTTACACTATCATGCACACTATTGACTACAAACTTATGTGATAATTAATGGAGAGCCCATTAACTACCCATTTATAAAATATCCCTGTGAACAAGGCAATTTGAAGGGCAGGAACTTCCTACCGTCAATGTCAAAGTCTTAGTGGCATCATATCAGAAAAATAAAATGAAATCAAATTTCTTCTCGAATTTGTGGATAAATAGAAAAAATATATACATAACGTTTCTTAAAAGATGGATCATCTCCATCTTCCTACCGGCAGGAACTTCCTACCGTCAATGTCAAGCTCTAAATATTTAAATCACTTCATATTTAATATAGTAAATTGCTGACAAACCACGGTGGAAATGTTTTAAATTAAGTTCCGTGTCAAACTTGGTTTTGGAGAAAGAGATCATACAAATGTTACGTTGACTGGTAGAGAATCAAATATTATACTTGATCAATTTTGTTTGAGAAATTATTAAAGATTTCTGGTCGCGGTCTTTCACATTTTCTATTAATACGACAATCGTCATAAGACTATGACCACTCTCCAAATGCAATTGACTCGAAAAAAATCGCATCATATATGTTTTAAACTTTTGTTGTTTTCGTTGAAATTAGTAAAATCTTTATATAATCTTTCAATCAAAATAAATATTTTATTATTTTATCGTAAGATTGTACCTAGAAATTGCTTCATTATAAAATAAACCAAAGTTGACAAGTTCAAAAGTCATCACATTATGTAATTGGAAAAACTACTCAAAGATAACAAAATCCAAAAGTCTTCAGACTTAATTTAAGAAATAAAAAACATGAAACTTTAATTATCTAAAAACAAAAAAATACATTCATATAAAATGTTTTGGAAATCTGAAGACATGAACCTATGAATCATCAAATCTGAAATCCAAAAATCTCGAATTCAAAAATACAAAGACATGAAAAATAGCTTGATGCAAAAAATGTAATTTTTAGGCATAAGTGAAATACACAATCTAAGTTCTAATATCACAATTTTCAAAATTGAAAACCCTAACAATATAAAAAACAAATCTTGATATATAAATTGTGACTATCCTATTTAAAAATAAAAAAAGTACACAACCACAGAAATCTCAAAAATTACAAACATGGCCGCTATAACTCGAAACAAAAATGTGAAATCCAAAAGTAGAAACCAAAAGAATCAAAACCAAACAAAATTCATAGCCCAAATTTTAAAATTCAAAATCTGAAAACCCTAGAAAACTTTGAAACTTAAAATAAATAACTTGGAAAACTTAGAACTTAAATCCCATAAAGCTAGATCCCATAAACTCAAATGTGAGAGACCAAATCCTAAAAAATCCAAAAAACGAAATTAGAATCACTCCACAAAATGTCAAAGTGTAACATGGATACCTAAATTTCATATCACAAAATATCTTTAGAGGATAAATCCCATGAGGGATAGGAAATTGTACTTATCTCAGATTCGTCAACCTTTCTATTAATAGTGTGAGCGGTCACATACCTTTTTCAATAACAAGACTATTAATCTTAAAGATGTTGGAATTTATTGATCTCTTAGGGAATGGATTTCATGGATAAATACCAACACATGTGGGAAGCATAATAGAAATGAAACATTGTTCGGCATATATCCGCCACCTAATAGGATGAAGCTATTTATTCTACAATATAGATATATATCTAAACTATAGGAACAAGTTCCTTCACACTCGCCTAAACATTACATATGTTGCAAGATTAACTGGTCACCGAACCAATGATAAATCCACCTCAAAAAGTGGTAAACAACCCATTGGCTAGTTGATTGGTCATCCTTGCAAACATATATGATGGATAGGCTCTTCCCCATTGGTTGGTTGACTAGTCAACCTTGTAAACATATATGATGGATAGGCTCTTCCCCATTGGTTGGTTGACTAGTCAACCTTGCAAACATATATGATGGATAGGTTCTTCCATTGGAATGCTTAGAAACGGGGATCGACCCATTCACATAATTGGAAGACATGTTCAATTATTCAAGTCTCTAGAGCTTTCCTAGTGTATATGGAATGGAGTTGCTCAATTTATTTTCCTCTAAATATATATTACGCATGAATGGAAATATTTCGCAGGAGGACAATATATTGAACCACTTAAGATTGTTTATAAAAATACATAAGGTCTCAAGATACAAAATGTTTCCCATTGAGTGGAAAATGGATCATGCCAAATAATTATGGTCTAGATTTAGATACTCCATGCTTTGGAGAGATTGTAGAGATATTCAGAATGGAGCCAATGAATTGATTTTTATAGAGGTCCAGCTACTTCAAAATCCCTATCTTTCTCATTCATAGAGGCGAACACCGCTTACAAGATTCCTCACAATGCTTGAGCTCTTGGAGACAATAAAAAAATGGATATTTATTCTAGAAGCTTACCGAAAATGCCATTGTCATCGAGATGTAAGCTTTTGAGGTTTCTCATATCACTCGAGTAGAAGGAATGCTTCTAGAAAAGTTATTACCGTTCAAATATAAGAAGTCCGGAAGCTACGGGTAATGGATGTTGTTGGGAGTGGAACCAATAAATGAAATGTCTTTTCTTACCGGTACATTCCAATTTTTAGTGTTGTGGATAGTAGGACTGTTATCCCCGTTTTGAGTTCACGACAAAACGATCGGATAACCCCTACAAAATTTTCGAAGTGATTTTGCATTATGGCCTCTTTTAAAGAAAATCGGGTTTTCGGGTGTTACCAACAGCTCGACATACCTAAGTTTAAACCTGCTTTGTGTCGCGTGACCTCCGAAATCCGAAACCCGCCTTGTATTGAAAAAATCCTTTGAAATCGGGTTTTCGGAAATTCAACGCATCGGAACGTACATAAGTTAAAACATGTTTTATGACATCTGACTTCCGAAATCCGAAACCCGCCTTGTATTGAGAAGACCCTTTGTATTCGGGTTTTCGGAACCCCAAAGCATCGGAACATCCATGATCCAAAACATGTTTTATGCGCCATGTTCTCCGATTCCCGAAGTCCGCTCAATCCTTTGTATTCGGGTTTTCGGGGCTATGTAGCACCTAAGCACTTCATGTTTTGTGCTCTATGTTTTCCGAAACCCGAAACCCGGAATGCACTAAATCTCTTCGTGTCGGGTTTTCGGACCCCTCCAACATGCTGACATGGCATTCATGCCGAATGGTTGGTGAGTTGGCACGTGCCGAGCTGAAGTGTATTTATTACTAATTTTCTTATAAATACGCGGATTTCCACGTCATTCTTACCATTCATATTTTTAATTCGTGGATTTTTCGCATGCTCTTCCACTTTCAAAACCCGCAAACTCGCATTGCCCGATTGGATCGTTTGTTTTCGATCTTACCTGTCTCGAATCGAAGGTATTTTTCTTCCCTTCTTTATTCTTGATTTTTATGAATCGATTGCGCGTATTTTCTTCCCAATTTCTTGCCAGTTGTTGAAGGTTTTCTTCCCTTCTTCTTTCTGTGTTGTTTTGGAAAGGGTTTTGGGTTTTTAGGGTTTATTTTCTTTTTGAGACTATCAATTGATCTTTATTTCTTCCAAAATTCTAATTATATGCATGATGTATGGAATATGAATAACAAAAAAGAAAGGAAGTTGTATATGTGGAAATACAGGAAAGACTTTGTTTTTGCTTCTCGGTTTTTGAAGACTGTTTTGCAGATTCAAAGGCCCGGAGTATAAAGGAAGCTTGAAGTATCGGGGTTTCTCAACATTCCGACCTCAACAGTAAGTGTCGGGAATCTCCGAAGTTCCGTCATCAAAAGTGGGCGCCGGGTTTCCTCCCGTGTCCGCCATTAACAGTGAGTGCCGGGTTTCCGCCTGTTTCCGTCATCAAAAGCAAGTGTCGGGCTTTGCCAAAGTTCCGACAGATCAAACTTGTCGGGTTCTCAGGGTTTTCCGACATCCTCTTCAGCGTGTCGGGTTCTTCTCTTCTTCCAGCGCATTCAGTCAATCGGGATTTCCAGTTTGAACAGCATCACCTGAGTTCCGAGTCTTTCTCCCTCCACATTCTTCATGTCGGACCCTGGTCCATCTCAGGAGAAGGCCGAGAAGTCTAGCAGGATGAAGTACAAATTTAAGAAACCAGAATCCCCATCATATATTGATTGTAATTATGATATCAGGGATACTGAACTTGGCAACATAGATATGGACGACTTTTGGAATAGGGTGAAGAGTTCTTCTCAAACCCCATGGATGATGGCTTTAGCTAACAGTGGCTTGCCCCTTGCAGCAGGCTTTCCCATGTCTGCCCAATGTCCAGAGTTTGTTTTGGCTTGTGCGTCCAGTTACGACTCGGCTTCTCGTTCAGTAAGGAATCAAACTGGTGAGGTAGTTATCAAACTAGATGGAGCTTATTTTGATGATCTCCTGAAACTACCTAATTTCGAGGAGTATGGGGACCTAAATATCAAGTCAGCTCAGAAGGCCTGGGACAGTAACCAGGAAAATTGCATTAAGGATGTCAATAAGAAGTTCTTGGTCAAGGCAAAACCAGTAATATCTAGATTTCCAAGAACTATTCCTAGATGTGATTTCATACAAGAAATCAATGACATTATCACCTCTTGAGCCGGGTTTTGGCTTCTTAGGAATCAAATTTATTTCATGGATGGATGTATCAGTTTATGGTCACCATCAAGAAGAACCAGCAAGGGATTGACTGGGGAACCCTTATCAGTAATGAGATTGACTCTCAGATGACGACGGTCTTATCGACCGGAAAGTTTTATATGTTCTCATATGTGGCCTATGCAGCAGCTGGGATGAGGAGCTATCCCGGACTGGATACTAAAGGAAGCAGAACGACAAACCCAGTCTATAAGTATTATCCTCAAATAACAAAGAAGGGGTCCAAGGATCATTTTAGGAGGGTGAATGACGCCTTTTTCTACGAGAACATCTGCCAGGCTGAACCCAGGGCTAAGAAAGACAAGGGTATCAGACGAAGCTTGGACTGAGGTATCTAAATGGGGATGTATCTTCTTACAGTTCAAGAAGTTTACCTACCTTCGAACGGTCATGTACTCGGGAGAGCCTTTCCGTCTGCCTCGCTATCCAGGGGATAGATTGATACTAATAGAATTGGTCAGACAGCTATTGGATTTTCACAAATTCCAACAGAGCAAGCATAAGGCAGCAGTATCCTTCCCAATTTCTATTGGGAGATATACTTGCTCGACAGTGGCAAAGGCTAAAAATGTTGAATGTGAACTCCAGGAGAAATTAAAGAAGCATATGAAGTCTCGGGATGGTTTTGACATCCGAGGAGTACTTAGAACCTATGGAGCCCAACATCTGCACAGGCCCGACATTGAGGATATCTGGGTGGATCTGCGTAACGAAGTTGCAGTTCGCAGAAAAGATAATAGTAGGTTAACTATTAATGAGATTCAGACGCTAGAGCTTTCTGATTTGCCAGATGGCACAACTGACAATGAAAGTGTGTTGGATATGTCCTATGATGGGCTTAATGAAGATCGATACGTTTTCCCGCCTATTGATTGGTCGGCCAGCGAAAAAGCCTCTATCACAGATAGGTCGGCTCTCATTCTTGCTCGCACCAAAAAATGGCTCTCTTCTTGGGGCATGAATTTTAAAGATGACAAGTTTCCAAAGTTGGCTGAAACGGAGGTGGGGCCCTCCCAAAAGAAAAAGGACAAAGAATCTTCTGGGGGGTCTATAAAAATCAGGATTCCCAAGAAGAGGAAAGAAAGACAAATCTCTTCAATTGTCTCTCCAGCTCAAACGGTGGTTGTGCCAGAATCACCAACACCACCAGAAATAGGGGAGATTAATTTAGAAGAAGGAGGAAGCCAGCTCTTGACTTCACCATTTGCTGATTGAGACCTTATCTCTTGCATTCAAGGCTTTGGAAACTAAATCTGTGCCTCCCCCTCAACAACCATTTCAGCCTCCTCATTCCCCATCCACTTCTTCAAGCATGGCCAATATTTTCTCCGGGCTCTCACCCCTCTCTGCTGGAACCCAAGTGATCACCAACACTCCCCCACAACCTGTGCCTCTATTCATTGCACCTACTACCACGTTGGCTGCTGTTCCCCCTCCAATAGTAGAATCTTCTCCCCTTGAGAGTAGAATACCAGTTACTACAACATTGGCAATTTCCTCTGATACTCCACAATGGTTACTCGAGCAAACTCCGAGGAAGAGGAAAGTGATTGTACCCCTACCAGCCTTTGATTTCAGCTCACTTAGGCTTCTCTTTGCGAAATCAGCCAAGAAACCCAAAAGCAGTTTCAAGGGTTTTGGTAGATGCTTCAGGAGATAAGTTCGCAGAGATTGCCACTCCCTCGGCTGACAAAACTAGAGAGGATATAACAGCTTCTGATTATCAGATAACCAAGGTGGCTCTAGGGAAAGTGATAGCGAAGGAGCGCAACAAGATGCACGGGCTCCATAGACGTCTTTGTGCCAAAAGTTGAAAGAAACAAAGGACAAAGCGAGAATGAGCTTAAGGAAAAAGTGGAGCAGTTGACAGAGGTTTTGATTAAACTCTCAACACCCCTGGAATCCATACCATCTTCTTCTGTATCTTCCGGATTTGATTTCTCATCGGTGCCTACGATTGAGAAGATTGCTAAAAAAGGAAGGGTGGTTGATGAATGGATCCAAAAGTTGCTCCAACAGGGGAAGGAAGTAATTCAAGACGTGGTGAAGGTTCATAAGTCTTTGGGGGAGATTCAGAAGGAAGGAGAGAAGATGGATGAGGAATTCACTGAAGAAATTGGACAGCTTGATTTGACTTGTGAAGCTCTCCAAGTGCTAAAGCAAATACCAGCACATCTCTTGGTAGAAGAAGGCATTCTTCCACATACAGATAAACACTTTCAGCTGACCAAGGCCATCAAGTTCAGAGTAAAGATCCTCAACGAAGCCTGCAGCAAGTTGAGAGAATCAAGGGATAAATTGATCGATGGGAAAAGTGATCTGGAAGAAGAATTGCTAAAGATTTGTCCGAAGGTGTCAGTTGGGAACTCAGGTATCCTATCAGCAGATGATCTCTTCAAACAAGTTCAGGAATCTATTCAGCATGAACCTGTACACGGATTTGACCTTGAAGTCATTGGTCAGTTTGTAAGGATTGAGCACACTTTAGAGGCCTTAAGAAAGCTCAGCAAAGGATTGAAGAAACTTCCCGGCACTGCCAGTGATGTTCATGAAACCTGCGAAATGTGGAATGATCATTCCACTGCGCCTGATGAGAATGAAATGCAAGGCATTATTCGGAAGTTCCAGGAGTTTCGTAACAAACAGTCTCAGCTGGAGGAGGAGAAAGAAGAAGAAGCAAAAGATGATGATTCGGATTAAGTCCCAACGTCCCATGTCATTTCTATTTTTAGATTGACATGTCTTTTCTTATTTCCGTTTTGTCATATTTTTAATTCATACTTTGACTTGATCTCCTGCGTGAGAGTCATGCAAAACTGAAACTCCAGTTAACATGCTACTCTTTAGGATCTGTCCTGTTTTATCTCTAGTTCCTTTTGTTATAAATAAGGGATGCCTGTGCATTCAAAAGGGTCGAGAATTTTTGGAATATTAAGAGGCTATTGGAAAGGAGAAAAACTTTGTGTTTTCTTTCAATCATTTTGAAGAATAGAAGTTGATATTGTTTTACAGACTTTGTGTTGTGAAATATATCTTATTTAAGACAGTGTTCTTATGTTCATGATCTTAAAGCTATTCTTTGCATAGAATCTCAGTGTTTCTAATTATCTCGGACACTATATCTGTGATCTAAAACTCGTATGATTATTTCGTGCTCTGTGTTTACTCGAAAGAAAATACGTTTCTCCCATTTCTTTTCTACCGTGCTTCTTTCACCATATGTGAGTTTTCTAACCTATTTCACTTACGAAAGCAATATCCTTGAATCGTGTGAATGTGGATTTCGGGATTTCATCCCAACCCCCAATGGTTAGATTAGTGTGAATATTGTATATATTATTTACTGTGTTTTAGATTAGCAATAAACAGGCAGCCTCACCTGTCTTTGAGGAGGGATTTAATCCCATGTACTGTGGTTGAACCTCATATTTTGGTTTGACAAAATATCCAACCAACAGTTTTTGGCGACTCCGCTGGGGACTACGGATCAATAGTATAAAGCTTATCCTCTCGGTGTCTGGCGACTCCATATTTGCCTTATTTTTAATAAGATCTCCTTTCAGTTCAAGCTGGCCAGGAGGATCTTCACTCGGTCTCACCGAGCTCAAGGTGAAATTGATCCACTCTTCGAGTTACTGCAACAGCACAATTTCAGCCTTTCTCCCAACAGCGTTGTTTCTAACCGAACCAGAAGTTCTTCGCCTGTTCGGAGAAACCGGATCCCTGAAGAACGGGAAGCATCTGCAACTTGTCGTGCACTACTCTTGTCTGATACTCGGATCCCTGTACGCACTCTTTTCAGAAGGATGGCGGTTCAACCTGTGCCTTGGGGTGCAGTTATTGGTCCTCTTTCCTTGACTCCTCCATTGAATGAGTTACCACGTGGATCTCGTAAAAATATTCCCAAGTTCAATGGAGATGGAAAGCAGCATCCTGATGAGCACATTGCATCTTTCTTTGTTGCATGCGGTGTCCTCGGAGTGGCCCACGAAGATGTCTCCGTTCGACTCTTCGTTGAAACGTTGCAGGGAGCAGCAGCTGAATGGTTCTATCACCTTCCAAATGCATGCATCCCAAACTGGGCTACCATGCGGACTAAGTTCGAAGCACGTTTCAAACCAGCTGAAGATTCTCATGCTTTGTTAGCTCAGCTCACGCATATGAAGAAGGAATCGCATGAACCTATGCGGGAATTCGTGGCTAAGTTCAACAAGCTGATCCGGAAGATTCCAGAAATAGCTGTACCTACTCTGGAAAATCAAAAATGCTTTTTCATCAATGCTCAACCTCCTGATATAAGCTTTTTATTAAGAAGGTCGGTTATCCCAGATTTGGCTACTGCTCAGTCAACGGCTACTGAAATAGAGGATGATCTCATCTTAGCCGGAAGGATCAAGAAAGATATACCCAAACTCAAAAATCAAGGTTCTTCTCAAGGTAACACAGATCCTATGTTTCAAAAAATGGCTAATGATTTGATTGCTTTAAAGAAGCAAATGTCTCAGCAGGTGAACAATGTTCCATATCGGGATATCCCTAGGCGGAATTTTAATAACAATGGTGCACCTACCAGAGATAGGCCACGGTTAGCTCCTGCTCAACCGAGATTAGCAATTGAAGCTCCACCTGTTAATGCATCAGTGAAATAATTGAAGAAGATGATGAACCAGAAGAACAAGATTCCCGTGAGGATTTCGAAGCTTCAGGATATGCTGATGAGTCTTATGATGAGTCAGCTGGCGACTCCAGTATTGGTTATTTGGAATATGATGAAGATGAATGTGAGCCAGATGGTCAATCATTTGCTGTTTTCACTCGGTCTCAATCTCAGAATCCCAGAAGACCTCCGGAAAATACTAAGGAGAAGAATAAGGATCCTCCCATATCCATAGTCAAGAGGGGTACCCCTATTTCGGTGCAAACTGAAAGAGAGGTTACTAAAAAGACAGCTGCTCCTTATTCTCCTTCCCCTAAGATCAGTGCCCCAGCACAAGCTCATGTAATTAGAACTGAACCTACCATCATTCCTTCTTATACTGCTTTTGATATTATTGATCATGCAAAGAGAACCAAAATTCAAATGTCAGAAGCAGAATACCTTCAGTCGAATCCCGAACAATTTGAAAAGCTGGCCAAGTTCATCAGGAGTAAAGCGGCCGTTCCATCACCTTCAAAAGGTCTCCTCCCAAATCCTACTCAACCCACACCTCAGAATAATCTGACCTCTGCTTCTTCCTCAGGAAAGATTGAACCATTTTATTTGTCTCTACTTATAAATGGGTTTAAACTCAGCAATTGCATCATTGATTCAGGGGCCTCTGATAATGTTATGCCCGCAAAAGTGGCCCATGCCCTTGGGCTTACTTTGACTAAGTCATATGGACGGTGCTATTCCATGGAAACTAAACAAGTCCCTCTGATTGGTCAAATCAAGGACGCACAGTTTGCATTTGTTGCCTTCCCTGAGAAGAGAGTGAAAATGACTATTCTGGTTGCTGACATTCCTGCGGCTTATGGTATCCTCTTGGGTAGAGGATTTTGTAAAGATGTCGGAGGAGAAATTAGTATGGATTGGACCAAAGCCAAGATCCCAGTCAAAGGGGTTCAACAGGTTCTTCATCCTGAACCGCAGGCAAAGTATTTGGTGACCAAATCAGATGATCCTAAGGCTCAGATTCTTTTCGAAGATGCTAGCTTCGGGAATTATTTCATGACTTCCGAGATACCAATTGTAGATGTTGAAGAGGAAGATCCCAATGCTATTTGGATGCTCGAATTTGATGGTAGCTGCTCAACCTCTGGATCAGGCGCTGGTGTTGTTCTCATATCTCCTAGCTCCGAGATTTTCCCATCAGCTTATAAGTTGCAATTTGATAATACTAATAACACGGCCGAATATGAAGCCTTGTTATTAGGATTAGAATTGGCCAGACAGAAGGGAATCAGGAATCTCAAGGTTCAGGGGGATGCGGAGCTGATTGTTAATCAGGTCAGGGGTATATATCAGGTAAAAAATGATCGGTTGAAACATTACCGTAATAAAGTGTGGGATAGTATAGAATGCTTTGATGCATTTTCTATTAAGGCAGTTTTAAGAGATTATAATGACAAGGCTGATTCTTTGGCCGTATCTGCATCTCTTCTTCTTCCTCATCCTCAGTTCAAGCAAGACACATACTCTATCGAGATTGTGTACCGCCCTAGCATCCCAGATAATGCAACTCACTGGCAGGTGTTCAATGATGATCAACAGGTGTTGGCTTTCCTAGAAAAGGCTGACAATTTCAGTGAGCTATATTTTGAAGGTTCAGAATCAGCCTTTCGTGAAACTATTTCAGATCCATATCAAGAGGTTGATGGTGAATTTATCCAGCTGAAAGGCAACAAGATACCAAAAGGTCTGGTTTCTCTGGAGGGTCTGTTTGACAAGCATGATCGCTTTATCCAAAACAAAAGGCAAGTTGAAGGAGCTTCTTCCTCTGAAGTAGATCAAATCAATCTAGGTTCATCTGATCAACCTCGGATGGTGAATATCGGTAAATGTTGTTCTCCTGAAGAGAAGGTAAGATTCACTTCGCTTTTGAAGAAATACATCGATGTGTTGGCCTGGTCCTATGCAGATTTGAAATCTTTCAAGCCCAAAGATGTTCAGCATAGTATTCCTCTGAAGCCTGATGTGAAGCCGTATAGACAGAAGCAAAGACATTATAATCCGAAGATTTCAGGGACAATCCTGGCAGAAATTCAGAAGATGTTAGATGCTAGAATTATTTTCCCAATCCATCACTCCACCTGGATTGCTAACATTGTTCCTGTCAGGAAGAAGAATGGCGAGATCCGGATTTGTGTTGACTTCCGAAACTTGAATCAGTCCTCGTTGAAGGATAATTATCCCTTGCCGATCATGGATCAGGTATTGCAAACTGTTACTGGATCGGAAATGTTATCCATGCTCGACGGGTTTTCGGGATATAATCAAGTCGAAGTAACCACAGAAGATCAACACAAGACAGCTTTCACGACCCCATGGGGTACCTTTGCTTACAGGAGGATGCCATTCGGCCTGATCAACGCCGGAGCTACTTTTCAGAGGGCTATGGATCTAGCATTCAGAGATCTGATGGGCAAGGTCATAGTCGTGTATTTGGATGACTTGACCGTTTTTTCTAAAAAGCGGAGTGATCATTATGGTCATTTAGAGCAGGTACTTTTAAGATGCGAGACGTCATGGGATTTTGTTGAATCCTAAGAAGTCCATGTTCGGGGTGAAAGGAAAGCTCTTTGGGTCATATTGTGACCGAGAAGGAACTAAAATTGACCCGAAAGGGTAAAGGCTATTGAGCCTTACCTTGCCAACAAGCAAAACAGGAGTTCATTCTTTCTTCGGAAAGGTTAATTTCTTGAGAAGATTTGTACCAGATTTCGCTGATAAAACCAAGGATATCCTTGGAATGATGAAAAGCAAAACTCCATTTCGATGGAGTACAGAAGGAAAGTTGGCTTTTGAAGAAATCAAAAAGGCAGTTGCTGATGCTCCTGTCTTAGTGTGTCCAGACTTCAAGAAAGATTTCATAATGTACAGTTATGCTTCTGCTCACACAGTGTCAGCCATCTGATGCAGGAAAATGGAGAAGGCATTGAAGCTCCTATCGCATTCATGAGCTATCCGTTGAAAGAGCATGAATTGAAGATGTCGCAGATTGAAAAACATGCTTATGCGGTGGTGCGAGTGGTGAAGCATTTCAGGTACTATGTGCTGAATTCTCATACTCGCGTTCTCGTTCACGATCTTTGCTTTGTTAAATCCATTATAACTCAACAAGAGCTGGGAAGCCAACGAGGTACTTGGATTGCTAAGGTTCGGGAGTATGACTTGGACATCAAACCTACCAAGTTGGTACGAGGAAGAGGCTGTGTCGATTGATTGCGAGAGAATCATCTTTGAAGCGAGTGTGAAAAGAATCAAGATACTTCTTCAGAGCTGCCTATGGTGCTTTTTGTGAGTACGACCGATGAATGGTACACGGACATTGCTTTCTTCCTAACTTATGGTGAATGCCCTCCGCATTTAAATCAAAAGGAGAAGAGGACCATCAAGTTGAGATCTGCGAAATACCTTTTGTGGAATAATGCAATATACAAGAAAGGTATTGATGGTGTCTTCTTGCGTTGCGTTGATAAATCACAACAGGAAAAGTTATTAGAATCCTTTCATAGCCTAGCATGCGGAGGACATTTTTCGTCCTCTGTAACAGCATATAAGATCTTACGGGCTAGGTATTATTGGCCTACTCTTTTCCGGGATTCAGCAGAATGGGTGTCTAAATGTGAAGCTTGTCAACATTTCGTTGGTCGTCCCAAGCTAGCAGCTCTTCCTCTGAAGCCTGTGGTGATTGAAGAACCTTTTCGCCAATGGGGGATTGATTTTATCGGAACATTGAATCCTGCTTCCAGTGCTGGACACAACTATGTGCTGACTGCTACAGATTATTTTACCAAGTGGGTAGAAGCCGCACCAATCAAGCAAGCAACTTCTGAAGCTGTTTGCAAGTTCCTGAAAGAAAACATAATCGTCAGATTTGGTGTGCCTCATAAGATCGTAGCGGATAATGCCTCTAACTTCTCGTCACATGAATTAACAGAATTCTGCTATGGATTCGGCATTACTCTGGCTCATTCATCTGACTATTATCCCCAGGGCAATGGGCAAGTAAGTCCAATGATAAGAATCAGTTCTTATAATCGAAACTAGTAGATGAAAATCAGAGGACATGGCACAAAGCATTGTATGATGCGTTGTGGGCTGATCGGATCACTCCAAAGCGAGCCATAGGGATGTCCCCTTTTCAGTTGCTATACGGGATTGATGCTGAAATTCCTATCTCAGTAGAATTGCCGGCCTTGCAGTTGGCGAAAGCGGTTGAAGATGTAGCTTTTCAGAATTCTATCGAAAAGAGGGTTATGTACCTAACCAGGCTAGAAGAAGAGCGAATTAAGGTGGTTGATCGTATAGCAGATCATCAGAGCAGGGTGAAGAAGATTTTCGATAAAAAGTCAAAGCAGCGCAACTTCCAGATTGGAGACCTGGTGTTGCTTTGGGATAAAAGGAGAGAACAGAAAGGAATGCATGGAAAATTTGATTCTTTATGGAAAGGACCTTTCAAGATCCACGAGTTGAATGGTGAAAATAGTTTCCTTCTATCATATCTGGATGGAGGGTTACTCCCTTTGCCTTTCAGTGGACAACATCTAAAGCTGTTCTACCATTAATGCAAGATGCTCTCTTGCATTGTACATATTTTGCTTTTTGTTGTGTGTTTGCTTTTGGTTTTCTTTCTTTCTTTCTTCGTTTTGTTTTGTTTTGGTTTTCTCCTTGACCCCGTAGCCTAATGAATAAGACCAGAGATTCTGAGTTCTCTTCCTTTGGTATTGCAAAGAAAGTCCCCAACTGGAGCCAGCTGTTATCCCCGTTTTGAGTTCACGACAAAACGATCGGATAACCCCTACAAAATTTTCGAAGTGATTTTGCATTATGGCCTCTTTTAAAGAAAATCGGGTTTTCGGGTGTTACCAACAGCTCGACATACCTAAGTTTAAACCTGCTTTGTGTCGCGTGACCTCCGAAATCCGAAACCCGCCTTGTATTGAAAAAAATCCTTTGAAATCGGGTTTTCGGAAATTCAACGCATCGGAACGTACATAAGTTAAAACATGTTTTATGACATCTGACTTCCGAAATCCGAAACCCGCCTTGTATTGAGAAGACCCTTTGTATTCGGGTTTTCGGAACCCCAAAGCATCGGAACATCCATGATCCAAAACATGTTTTATGCGCCATGTTCTCCGATTCCCGAAGTCCGCTCAATCCTTTGTATTCGGGTTTTCGGGGCTATGTAGCACCTAAGCACTTCATGTTTTGTGCTCTATGTTTTCCGAAACCCGAAACCCGGAATGCACTAAATCTCTTCGTGTCGGTTTTCGGACCCCTCCAACATGCTGACATGGCATTCATGCCGAATGGTTGGTGAGTTGGCACGTGCCGAGCTGAAGTGTATTTATTACTAATTTTCTTATAAATACGCGGATTTCCACGTCATTCTTACCATTCATATTTTTAATTCGTGGATTTTTCGCATGCTCTTCCGCTTTCAAAACCCGCAAACTCGCATTGCCCGATTGGATCGTTTGTTTTCGATCTTACCTGTCTCGAATCGAAGGTATTTTTCTTCCCTTCTTTATTCTTGATTTTTATGAATCGATTGCGCGTATTTTCTTCCCAATTTCTTGCCAGTTGTTGAAGGTTTTCTTCCCTTCTTCTTTCTGTGTTGTTTTGGAAAGGGTTTTGGGTTTTTAGGGTTTATTTTCTTTTTGAGACTATCAATTGATGTTGTTTCTTCCAAAATTCTAATTATATGCATGATGTATGGAATATGAATAACAAAAAAGAAAGGAAGTTGTATATGTGGAAATACAGGAAAGACTTTGTTTTTGCTTCTCGGTTTTTGAAGACTGTTTTGCAGATTCAAAGGCCCGGAGTATAAAGGAAGCTTGAAGTATCGGGGTTTCTCAACATTCCGACCTCAACAGTAAGTGTCGGGAATCTCCGAAGTTCCGTCATCAAAAGTGGGCGCCGGGTTTCCTCCCGTGTCCGCCATTAACAGTGAGTGCCGGGTTTCTGCCTGTTTCCGTCATCAAAAGCAAGTGTCGGGCTTTGCCAAAGTTCCGACAGATCAAACTTGTTGGGTTCTCAGGGTTTTCCGACATCCTCTTCAGCGTGTCAGGTTCTTCTCTTCTTCTGGCGCATTCAGTCAATCGGGATTTCCAGTTTGAACAGCATCACCTGAGTTCCGAGTCTTTCTCCCTCCACATTCTTCATGTCGGACCCTGGTCCATCTCAGGAGAAGGCCGAGAAGTCTAGCAGGATGAAGTACAAATTTAAGAAACCAGAATCCCCATCATATATTGATTGTAATTATGATATCAGGGATACTGAACTTGGCAACATAGATATGGACGACTTTTGGAATAGGGTGAAGAGTTCTTCTCAAACCCCATGGATGATGGCTTTAGCTAACAGTGGCTTGCCCCTTGCAGCGAGCTTTCCCATATGTCGCCCAATGTCGAGTTTGTTTTGGCTTGTGCGTCCAGTTACGACTCGGCTTCTCGTTCAGTAAGGAATCAAGCTGGTGAGGTAGTTATCAAACTAGATGGAGCTTATTTTGATGATCTCCTGAAACTACCTAATTTCGAGGAGTATGGGGACCTAAATATCAAGTCACTCGAGAAGGCACAGGGACGAACCGGAAAATTGCATTAAGGATGTCAATAAGAAGTTCTTGGTCAAGGCAAAACCAGTAATATCTAGATTTCCAAGAACTATTCCTAGATGTGATTTCATACAAGAAATCAATGACATTATCACCTCTTGAGCCGGGTTTTGGCTTCTTAGGAATCAAATTTATTTCATGGATGGATGTATCGGTTTATGGTCACCATCAAGAAGAACCAGCAAGGGATTGGTGGGAACCCTTATCGATAATGAGATTGACTCTCGGATGAGCGACGGTCTTATCGGCCAGGAAAATTTTACATGTTCTCGTATGTGGCCTATGCGGCCAGTGGGATGAGGAGCTATCCCGGATGATACTAAAGGAAGCAGAACGACAAACCCAGTCTATAAGTATTATCCTCAAATAACAAAGAAGGGGTCCAAGGATCATTTTAGGAGGGTGAATGACGCCTTTTTCTACGAGAACATCTGCCGGCTGAACCCAGGGCTAAGAAAGACAAGGGTATCAGACGAAGCTTGGGCCGAGGTATCTAAATGGGGATGTATCTTCCTACAGTTTAGGAAGTTTACATACATTCGAACAGTGATGTACGCAGGAGAGCCTTTCCGTCTGCCTCGCTATCCTGGGGATAGATTGATACTAATAGAATTGGTCAGACAATTATTGGATTTTCACAAATTCCAACAGAGCAAGCATAAGGCAGCAGTATCCTTCCCAATTTCTATTGGGAGATATACTTGCTCGACAGTGGCAAAGGCTAAAAATGTTGAATGTGAACTCCAGGAGAAATTAAAGAAGCATATGAAGTCTCGGGATGGTTTTGACATCCGAGGAGTACTTAGAACCTATGGAGCCCAACATCTGCACAGGCCTGACATTGAGGATATCTGGGTGGATCTGCGTAACGAAGTTGCAGTTCGCAGAAAAGATAATAGTAGGTTAACTATTAATGAGATTCAGACGCTAGAGCTTTCTGATTTGCCAGATGGCACAACTGACAATGAAAGTGTGTTGGATATGTCCTATGATGGGCTTAATGAAGATCGATACGTTTTCCCGCCTATTGATTGGTCGGCCAGCGAAAAAGCCTCTATCACAGATAGGTCGGCTCTCATTCTTGCTCGCACCAAAAAATGGCTCTCTTCTTGGGGCATGAATTTTAAAGATGACAAGTTTCCAAAGTTGGCTGAAACGGAGGTGGGGCCCTCCCAAAAGAAAAAGGACAAAGAATCTTACGGGGTCTATAAAAATCGGGATTCCCAAGAAGAGGAAAGAAAGACAAATCTCTTCAATTGTCTCTTGGCTCAAACGGTGGTTGTGCCAGAATCACCAACACCACCAGAAATAGGGGAGATTAATTTAGAAGAAGGAGGAAGCCAGCTCTTGACTTCACCATTTGCTGATTGCTCAACTGGAGAGACCTTATCTCTTGCATTCAAGGCTTTGGAAACTGAATCTGTGCCTCCCCCTCAACAACCATTTCAGCCTCCTCATTCCCCATCCACTTCTTCAAGCATGGCCAATATTTTCTCCGGGCTCTCACCCCTCTCTGCTGGAACCCAAGTGATCACCAACACTCCCCCACAACCTGTGCCTCTATTCATTGCACCTACTACCACGTTGGCTGTTGTTCCCCCTCCAATAGTAGAATCTTCTCCCCTTGAGAGTAGAATACCAGTTACTACAACATTGGCAATTTCCTCTGATACTCCACAATGGTTACTCGAGCAAACTCCGAGGAAGAGGAAAGTGATTGTACCCCTACCAGCCTTTGATTTCAGCTCACTTAAGGCTTCTACTGCGAAATCAGCCAAGAAACCCAAAACAGTTTCAAGGGTTTTGGTAGATGCTTCAGGAGATAAGTTCGCAGAGATTGCCACTCCCTCGGCTGACAAAACTAGAGAGGATATAACAGCTTCTGATTATCAGATAACCAAGGTGGCTCTAGGGAAAGTGACAGCAGAAGGAGCGCAACAAGATGCACGGGCTTCCATAGACGTGCTGTGCCAAAAGTTGAAAGAAACAAAGGACAGCAGAAATGAGCTTAAGGAAAAAGTGGAGCAGTTGACAGAGGTTTTGATTAAACTCTCAACACCCCTGGAATCCATACCATCTTCTTCTGTATCTGCCGGATTCGATTTCTCATCGGTGCCTACGATTGAGAAGATTGCTAAAAAAGGAAGGGTGGTTGATGAATGGATCCAAAAGTTGCTCCAACAGGGGAAGGAAGTAATTCAAGACGTGGTGAAGGTTCATGAGTCTTTGGGGGAGATTCAGAAGGAAGGAGAGAAGATGGATGAGGAATTCACTGAAGAAATTGGACAGCTTGATTTGACTTGTGAAGCTCTCCAAGTGCTAAAGCAAATACCAGCACATCTCTTGGTAGAAGAAGGCGTTCTTCCACATACAGATAAACACTTCCAGCTGACCAAGGCCATCAAGTTCAGAGTAAAGATCCTCAACGCGAAGCTGCAACAAGTTGAGAGAATCGAGGATAAATTGATCGATGGGAAAAGTGATCTGGAAGAAGAATTGCTGAAGATTTGTCCAAAGGTGTCAGTTGGGAACTCAGGTATCCTATCAGCAGATGATCTCTTCAAACAAGTCCAAGAATCTGTTCAGCATGAACCTGTACACGGATTTGACCTTGAAGTCATTGGTCAGTTTGTAAGGATAGAGCATACTTTGGAGGCCTTAAGAAAGCTCAGCAAAGGATTGAAGAAACTTCCCGGCACTGCCAGCGATGTTCATGAGACCTGCGAAATGTGGAATGATCATTCCACTGCACCTGATGAAAATGAAATGCAAGGCATTATTCGGAAATTCCAGGAGTTTCGGAACAAACAGTCTCAGCTGGAGGAAGAGAAAGAAGAAGAAGCAAAGGATGATGATTCGGATTAAGTCCCAACGTCCCATGTCATTTCTATTTTTAGATTGACATGTCTTTTTTATTTCCATTTTGTCATATTTTTAATTCATACTTTGACTTGATCTCCTGCGTGAGAGTCATGCAAAACTGAACTCCAGTTAACATGCTACTTTTTAGGATCTGTCCTGTTTTATCTCTAGTTCCTTTTGTTATAAATAAGGGATGCCTGTGCATTCAAAAGGGTCGAGAATTTTTGGAATATTGAGGGGCTATTGGAAAGGAGAAAAACTTTGTGTTTTCTTTCAATCATTTTGAAGAATAGAAGTTGATATTGTTTTACAGACTTTGTGTTGTGAAATATATCTTATTTAAGACAGTGTTCTTATGTTCATGATCTTAAAGCTATTCTTTGCATAGAATCTCAGTGTTTCTAATTATCTCGGACACTATATCTGTGATCTAAAACTCGTATGATTATTTCGTGCTCTGTGTTTACTCGAAAGAAAATACGTTTCTCCATTTCTTTTCTACCGTGCTTCTTTCAGCATGTGAGTTTCTAACCTATTTCACTTACGAAAGCAATATCCTTGAATCGTGTGAATGTGGATTTCAGGATTTCATCCCAACCCCCAATGGTTAGATTAGTGTGAATATTGTATATATTATTTACTGTGTTTTAGATTAGCAATAAACAGGCAGCCTCACCTGTCTTTGAGGAGGGATTTAATCCCATGTACTGTGGTTGAACCTCATATTTTGGTTTGACAAAATATCAACTATATGGATATTGGAATAAGATGGGACACGCTGAAATAAGAAATTATGGTGATTTCCAATTATGATAAATCTTGGCCTTCTCTTGCATGATTCGAACTTAAAATTGAGGGCTAAATTGAAGTTTTCATTTTCATCTATTCACATTTTCAACATCCAAGCAAGAGACCGAACCGAGGATTGAATTTGACAACTACTTATGCCTCGTAAAATAATTTTTGGGTGCGAGTAATTTTTCAATTCTTCCCTTCAAAATTACAAAGTAGTATTATTCATACTCTCCGAATAAAATATATAAAAATTATTCCATATTTATTTAAATCTTATTAATATATATTTATTTATATTAATCTAATTTATATAAAAATGATGGTCACATATTAAATGTAATTCGTAAGTGATGGCTATTTCAAATATTTTTAAGTATTTTATAGTAAAAATCATTAAAAAACGCCTAAACGATTATCACTTTTAAACCTCGGTAACAATGATAATATGTTAGAGTGGGAAAAAAATTGTTAATTTTGACAAATTATAAATTAGACTAAAATTACAACCACCATTCGTGTTTAACATTAGGTCATGGTACATTTTAAAACTTTATAGAGGATGAAAAAGGCCCGAGAGATTCAATTTGGTGGCCACCTATGCCTATCAAGAAAATTTTAGGTGAGGGTAATTTTTCAATATTACCCTTCAAAATGCAAAACAATGAACTAGTTTATACACTATTTATTAATTATATGAAAGTTATTTTATGTTTATTTAACTATTTTTAATATATGTTTATGTATATTAATAAAGTATAAATATAGATCTATATAAAAAAGACAAATTATATTTTAAATATCAAGTTGTTGTTATCCAAAATTCACCCCCAAGGTAATTTGATAACTTGCACACTTTCTTGAAGGCCCAAAATCAGGTTTAGAGATATTTTATCTCACGCGGTCTCGCAGGATAGCAAGGAAAAAGTACCCGAAATGCCCGAAAACTGATTTGGTTGTATCCAGTTCATTGCGACAAAGCCGGAGAAAATCGAGACAAATGGGACACGTGAACTCAAAATAGCCAAAATACCCACGGGTGAGTGGTGTAGAGAAGTCGGCAGTCAATGGCCCACATGACCTGGTCAACAACGGGCACGCGAGGATAGAAGAGCTTGAGTCAGACGATGTGGAGAAAAAAGGTTGGCACTGTCTAAGTACCACAGGGCATGAGTTCCCCAAAAACCTGCAATCCAAAGGGAAAGTGGAACGCCCAATGCCCAAAGTTCAAACGTGCATAACTTTTAACACAGAGCTTCGATTTTCACAAAATTGGACTTTTCATAAAGGGCACAACATCCTCTACGCCACAAAAACTAGATTTATTTTTTTGAATGAGGGTGGGGTGGTGAAAATAAAAGAAACATCTCCAGCTCCAAAATTTAAATGTTCATTCCTATAAAATGCAAGAAATCCCTGGAAAACTCAAAATAGCTACGCACACTCAGAATACCATATCTTTTGCATTTCTCAATGAAATCATGCAAAATTGGTATAGTTAGAATCGTGACTCAAGTCGATGCATAGATATCACGAAATCTAGAATTTTATTATAACCTGATGATGAGTTTTCTGAAAACATGTCCAAGTTTAGAACAATGATTTTATTAGTGGTTGGGAGTGCAATTAATGAGCATGGGAAATCATTCTTTCACTGCTGCAAGTTAAGGGAAAACATGCGAGATATTTCGAAAGAAACATACCATCATTCCATGAAATTTATTGCATCTTGCAAGTGGTGGGAAGGAATATTTTAGGATTTCAATCCTCTCTCTTCCAAATTCTATAAATTGAAGTGTGGGCTCATTGTAAAAAGGGAGATAGTTTTTAGTAGAAAAACTCTGTCATTTTGGTTTTGTGAAGCCAATGTGTTGCATGCCCTTGTAGTGGACTCCTTGCATGGTGATCTATGCCTTTATTTTGTAATATATTTAACTATTCATATCATGAAGCAATAGATGCAAGTTTGTGGATGTGTCTTCTCTTGTTGTGTTTGTTTACATTCTTCTTGTCTCTTCAACCTCATTGCAAATACATTGTGTTTATCTTATGCTCTTGCAGGGATTCATTATCATTGTGTGTGTATGAAATATTTTTGTGAATTCAATTTCTAGATTGTGGATAATTGTTATCACCCCCTCTAGTATGCAATTTACTTCCATTTTTCAGTCATTGGAAAGTTATCCTCATTCCCTCCTTTTCTGGTGTATCACCGCTTTAGTGTAGGATTTTTTTCATGCACTCTATATCTCTCGGTTCCCTGGAAAGTTAGATTAGGATAAGATATTTTTTCCGCATTAGAGTAGATTGTGGCGGAGTTTTTAGAGCAACAACCAGCTTTCTCTGGAGGTCTATCTCGAGTAGCAAGTCCAAAACTTGGAGATAACACCCATGGTACCCGGTCACACCATGAGCTCAAGCTCACACACTTGCACAAATCTAATGGGTGTTACGATTTGGTGATAACAAATCTAGCACACACGATGGCACCAAGAAGTTTCCATTTTAATCGCAGCAAGTTTGACGTGGTCTTGTTGTGAAAGTCCATCTTGAAAGAGGCTTTGAAATAGCACATCTAGAGACTCCAATAGGGAATAATACATTGGTTTAACTAGTCCAAGCTTGGCATATTTATGAGAATAATTCAAACAAGCTCAAGAACTAGAGAAGAGGGATTATTTTTCTACCTACACTTATCCCTAGACAGAGGAAGAAGGGGAAGAAGAGCTCAAAGGTCTCCATCTCCACCAAAAATAATCTTATCAACACCTCCACCTAATTTTCCTTTCATCCAATCAACCAGATTTCTTAGACCAATCATAATAGCACATGTGCAAAAACCACCACCAAATCCCTATGTCAACTTCACGGGAATCATCTCGCTTGTTCTCAATGCAAATAATCTGATTCCAGTTGTAGCAATGAAGAACATTCCATATTTTACTAAAGAGAACCATACAACCCAATTGATCACATCCAAGACATTGCAAATGTTTGTGCAATTCACAAAATTTCTTAAATGGACATTGAACTTAAGTTGTTAGCACCCTCCTTTAAGGGTAAAGTTTTACAATGGTTTAGGAGTCTAACAAAGCAGGGTCTATCTATAATTGGGACCATTTTTGCACATCCCTCCATAATAAATTTGGGGAAAAGGAGATAATCTATCTTTATTGGAACAATTGACAATAATTAAGAGGGATCCTAATGAACAGATGATTGATTTCAACTTCATATTTCAAAGGAAATGGGATAAAAATTCCACTTTCTATGAGAACAACAATTGAAGGTGCCTTTCTAAACTTCCTTAAAGCTTTAAATTCTGATATTTCCATGATGATTCAATCCGTGGAAGGTATAACTTTACCAACAACCTATAACATCACTTTTAGAGATGAAAATTTCTTGATTCAAGCTAGTAAACTTACACCTAGGCCACCTATTCCTCTTTAACTAGAAGTAGGAGCTCTAAGCACTAGTCAAGCACTTACATTAGATCATATTCATGCTCTAAGAAATTAGAGATTGACTGAAGCTTCTACCTCATCTTCTAGTACCTCAAGCGAGCTCTAAGAAGTCATGAAACAACTGTAAAACTTGGGCAATGAGTTGGTGAAACTTAAGAGGCATCATGCTAAAAATTTCAAATCATATCAGCCTCAAACCCAACCCAATAGGCTTCTATAACATCCTAATAGACCACTAGTTCCAATTAAAAATCAGAACCAAGTCAAACCTCCTACTAATAGGTCATTTCAGCCTTAAAATACAAATGCTCCATCCACATCTAGAGCCTCGATACCAGTGCAAAATAACATGGCTTAAGAATATGGCTAGTGCTTCCCATGTAATCAACCTCATAACCAGTCAATATGTTTCAAAGGTACTTTGAATCAAACTCTTATGGTGACAACAACGGGTGTGGAACAAGAAACATGCCAAGAAGAGAATTAGTAGTAGGAAACAACTCAAAGAAGAGGCACCTCTAAATGAAACCACACTTGTCAACCTGCGGAGTTAAATATTTATGTGGCATAAATCAATCCCCATCTCAAAGTGTTTCCACCAATACACAGTCCCATAAGAGAAATATTGAGAGGGACAGTCATTCAAATCAAATGACATACAACCAAAGCCACCTTCTAGACCATTTCAAATGCCAATAGAATCCATGTGCAAGAAAAAGCAGTAAAAGAAAAGGGCGAGAAAAATGATAGCTCATCTCCATTCAACATCATTGAGTAGATGAAAAAAAAATGCAAACATATCAATGTGGGAATCATTATCTATCCCGTGCCAAAGAGACGTATTGCAAGCTGCTATGGAAAATTGGTCAAAGATCAAATTAGTCATCCAATAAATAAGAAAAGGTCCTTACCAATACATCTCAAAGATGGAGGAAATCAAGGTGACCAACAAGAAAATATTTTGAATCATCCACCATTCTATATCTCATTTATCATCGGAGATAATTTGGTGCATAATTACATGATTGATTCATGAAATAATAAATCTATAATGCTAAAACAAATAGCTGATCGATGGGTCTTTAATATGAAGTCATTTCCAGAGGTGTGGTGCAATTAGATGGGACAGGGGTGATAATGGTTGGAGTAATCAAAGGTTTGAGCCTCATATTAGATGTATGTCCCAAGTTGACCATCTTGTAGGATGTATCAATCATATACTTTCCACCACTCTTTGCATTGTGTTTTTCCAGAGACATCACTGCTAAAATTAGAGCCTATTTTACAGTTGATTGGTCATA
Organism: Taxus wallichiana var. yunnanensis; assembly: GCA_018340775.1. NCBI lineage: Eukaryota > Viridiplantae > Streptophyta > Pinopsida > Cupressales > Taxaceae > Taxus > Taxus wallichiana. The sequence continues at coordinate 968,746,316 of CM031242.1, forward strand.
CATGTTATTTAGAAAAAGGTATGGATCTAAGGCTACAATCAGATCTGAGCCTATTGAAAACTTTCATATTGAGCCTCATACACCGAGTCCAATCAATGTGAATTGTTCAACATTTGATCAAGAGGATTATCCAAGCACCTATGAAGCAGATACTAAATTCAAATGCATTCTAGACTTGACTCTTGATGAATGGGAAAACAAGAGGCATGATTTTGACCCTTACAAGGAAATGGAAGAATTTGAATTGGGAGTCTATTGTTTGCATGAAGAGAATCAACCTCTCCCTAGCATTACCAAGCCAAATCACAAAGATGATAATGAGGTGTGGAAATTATTATTTGATGGCTCGAGGAGTAGACAAGGTGCAGGAGGAGGAGCTATGCTCGTTTCACCATAAGGTACAAAATATTACTCAGCTTTCTATTTCCATTTTGCTTGCTCAAACAACACAATTGAGTACGAAGCTTTAATTCACATGATTTCATTGGGCAAGAAAGAGAGATATTAAAAATTGCAAGTGTTTGGAGATAGTGAGTTGATCATTAACCAAGTCAGAAGACAAAATGCTTCTAAGAATGATCTATTGAAGAATTGTAAAATTCAGGTATGCGATCTCATTGAATATTTTAAAGCTTTTAGCATCAATTCCATCCTAAGAAAGAAGAATGAAGCAACAGATAGACTTGCAACAATTGGGGCAGCATTTGATGTTGTAGAAAGTATCAAAAGTGAGAAAACCAGCCTCATATCAAATTCATTGTAAGGCTGGTTGTTCTGGATAACAACACAAATTGGAAAGTCTTCGAGAATGATCAACAAATCATCAATTTTCTATAAGAAGAAGCTAAGTTCTCTACTAGAAATCAAGACAATTTTGAGCAGTAGTATGGTGACCAAGTGGTGTAGCTGAGAAATAATAAATTACCAAAAGGTCTTATGACTTTTGAGTCAATCTTCAACCCAAATGATCAGTTCCAGAAGGAAAAGGAAAACATTCGGTAAAGGCTAAGGATTCAGAGCCCATTTCAAAGATATGAAGACAAGTTATTGCAAATTGTAAAAGTAAATACTCGACAAGAGAAAGTGGAATTTTTTCAACATTGTCAAGAATTTCGAGATGTATTTTCCTGGACTTATAAGGATTTTAGACATTTCAATGCAAAGTTAGCATGACATACTATTGAACTAGATCCTGAATCCAAGCCTATCAAATAGAAGCAAAGGCTAGTGAACCCTCACATTTGACCCCTCATTAGAAAAGAGTTGAATAATCTAATCAAAGCTAACATCATCTTTCCTATCAAACATTCAATTTGGGTTGCAAAACTTGGTTCCAAAGTGAAAAGGAAATTTACAAATCATATTGTGTGTAGACTTCCGTGATCTAAATAGAGCTTCACTCAAAGATCATTATCCACTTCCTTCAATTGAACAAATCCTATAAGTAGTAGTTGGATTTGAAAGGTTTTCATTACTAGACATACTCTCGGACTATAACCAAATAATGGTGAAAGAATAAGATCAGTTCAAGACATCCTTCACCATGAAATGGGGCACATATGCTTACAAGAAAATGCCATTTGGACCTGTCAAATGCTAGAGTAATATTTTAGAAAGCTATGGATATGGCGTTCAAAGGACTAATAAACAAAATAGTGCTTGTATATCTGGATGATATCACTAAGTTCTCAAATCGTAATGTAGCAAACCAACTCTTTCACCTCAAGAAAGTATTTAAGAGATGTAGAAGATTCAAAGTGTCGTTGAATCTGAAAAATTGTGTATTCTTGGCACACGAGGGAAAATGGTTAGGCCACATTGTTTGAAAGGTACGATTGAAAATTGATTCTGAAATATTTGAATCCATCTGAAATTTTCCATTTCCACACCGCAAGAATTCTCTCTAAAGTGTCTTGGGAAGGAGAAACTTTTTCCTGGATATGTTTTCTTGATTTTTCCACTCTTGTTAAGCCATTAACAATGATTTTAAATAAGAGTATTGCATTCAAATGGATAGCAAAAGGAAAAGAGAGTTTTAAGGCTATGAAGCATGTAATATCATAAACTCCAACTCTTATCAACCTAGATTTCTCCAAGGACTTTGTGTTGTATGCTTTTGGAGGATCGGACACAATCTCAACTATCTTGGTACAAAAACATAGACAAGATTCATAACAGCCCATAGAATTCTTCATTCAAAGCATGGAAGTTTATGAAGTAAAGTATTCTTTCATTGAAAATAATGTCCTTGTTATCATTGGGAGCTTGAAGAATTTCATAAACTTGGTCTCAAACAATAAAATTAAATTGCTAGTGTCTCATGTTGGTGTAAAGGAATTTCTCCTAAACAAGGATTTGAATGAGAAGAGAGCATCTTGGATCACTCAAGGGATCGAATATGAAATTGTAGTCAAAGTGAGCAAGCTGGTTAGTGGAAAAAATTTGTGTGAGTAGCTCTCTTTCAAACAACAAACTAACATTACATCCATCCCATGTTGGACTCAAGACATAGTGCATTATCTCCAAATAGGTTTGTGCCCTCTAGAATGGAACAAATATAAGAGAAGATATTTGAGATTGCAATCCATCCCATATTTTCTCATTGATGACATCTTATTAAAGAAAGATGTGAATGGGGTGTTATTTAGATGTGTCCCAACAAGTCAAGTTGAGAAGATATTACACGAGTTCGATGATGGGGAAGCAGGAGGCCACTTTTTATTAGGAATGTATAGTGTTCACATTATTATTAGTGTGTGCAACTATATTATCAAATATAATATATATAAATTGTAATATTATTAATGATGAGTTAATATAACTCATATTAATAATATAGGATTAATAGTTGTTATATTAAACAACTATAACTAATATTGTTTATACGTGAGATTTGGTTATACAACCAACTCATGAATATAGGAGTTTGTGGGGAGTGTTGTTGAACAGTCTCCGTGAAAATAGGAGTAGACTCTCCTATTAATATGTAATGGACCCGAATGAAATATATCAACGAAGTGGAGATTATTGTAATACCTCTGTCTATTATTTGGATCAATAGAGAAGAAATATATTATTCATGTGCTAAATTATTTGTCTTATTTTTGTATAATGCTCTTATAATTCCTATCAGTGGTATCAGAGCGTGATTACTTTTTTCCATGATGGATGTGTAGTGGATTTGTGTGGGGGCTGTCATATCTGTCTTTGCCCCTATGGATGTGAAATTATTTTTTGAGAAGAGTTTATACAGTATTGGCATTAAGGTAACTTGTAGTTATTAAGTACGTTAGATCTCTGCACATTTACTCACCCGACCTACCCAGCTTCAAAGGAATTCAATCAACATTGGAAAACTCTCCATCATTAAGAGATAACATTTAATCTTGTGCCAATTTTTCTCGGCTCTAATTTTCATCTACAGATTTCTCTTGAGTAGGGTGTTGAATTAAGGCTCCGAGTGGGTGGATCTAAGCATCTTGGATCCAAGAAATCCACTGTTGAGCTTGGAAAAAATAGATCGCAGTAGATGATCACCTCTACTTGATTCACGGATAAGTGTCCTCTAATTGTACATAGTATTCTTGGCAATACATGCATATTGATCAGTGCCTTATAGTCCTTTGATGTAGATCTGACACATATGTGTATGAGAAATTTTAGTGAAAGGTTTGTTTGGTGCCTTTAAATGTTGCATAACATGATTTGTTAGCAATATCAATCCAATACTAGTATGAAATCCCTATACAGAGGTTGAAGTGTAAAATATTGTGAGTAAACTATGTTAAATCAGGTACTCATGAGTTGTGGGGTTCGAAATCACGCGTGGAAGTCCCAAATATTATCACTTGTGCACCAGTCAAACTAAATCGCGAGCTCCTTGGTCAATGCGTCATATACTTGTCGGTTAGCAGTGAGTTATTCCTCATATTCTTCTAACAAGACTAAATGAGATCTCACATTATTTGGTTGTGGTCCTATTTGCATTCATCAACGTTTTTCGGGATATAGGTATTTTATATTGTAAATATTGGTTTTATTCCTATATTTGTGTCGTATATGTCTTGTTCTTTTTTAGTTGGGTCTAATGTTTTAGTCCGAGTGGGTATTGGTCATCAAATCATTTGTTAATATAAAGTTACATAGTTTTGGGCTTATGTGATATAAGGTTTATTGTTGATAGAGTATTGTAAAAAGTTTGTAAGAAGTCCTCTCTATTTGAGTAAAAGTGTCTATTGTATTGGAAATATTTTATGTTAAGTATAATAGGTTTGTTTAATTATCTTTGAGTCAAAATAAATAAAAGGAGTCAAGAGTTTAGAATCATTTTTATGTTGAGTCTTCTTATTGTCAAATACTTGAAAGTTGTCAAAAGAGGTAGAGTCGTCATCATTTTCCAAGTTATTATTGTCTCATCAAATGTCAACAAGTGTCTATGTAAAAATAAAAATAAAAAACAAATTACCTCATTTTAGCCGGACGCATTTTCGGTGGAATCCGACGTCCAAGTTGTAATTGAGCTCCATGATCAAATCTAGCTGAACTAGCAGTATGACATCGGAGGATGGAGGAAAATGGAGGAAGGAGGTCAATCAATGACCTCTCATCAGTCACCAACAACGGGGCCACAGATGGTTTGGTGACATGTGTGCAGTGTGGTTTCTATTTTTAGTTCATTTTCAGTGTTCCTGTTTGTAGTGTGATGGTTTGCTGAATAAACCCTTTTCGAGATTTTGGAGGAGTCATGTTTTCTAGAATACTCACTTTTGGGAGCAGGAGAAGATTTCGAGGTAGAATCAAGGGATGGTTATCTAGCTAGTGTGAATCTTGTGGATCTTGGAGATTCAGAATTCGGGTGCCCAGGAAGGAAGGGAAAGTCCCACAGGAACCCAAAGAGGAAGGGAGCATTCCTACATAATTCAGCTCAACACTACATATTTACGAGGGTAAATAGATAATATATGGATTTTTTACCTAGTCTAAGAAGTGTTTTCAGGAGGTGGTTCAACTTCTTCGAATATGGTTCTTCCCGTGTTCACATTAAGGGGGTGAAGATTAGTGATTAATAATGTTCACACTAAGGGGGTGAATGTTAGGAATGAATAGTGTTCACATTATTATTAGTGTGTGCAACTATATTATCAAATATAATATATATGAGTAAATTGTAATATTATTAATGATGAGTTAATATAACTCATATTAATAATATAGGATTAATAGTTGTTATATTAAACAACTATAACTAATATTGTTTATACGTGAGATTTGGTTATACAACCAACTCACGAATATAGGAGTTTTGGGGAGTGTTGTTGAACAGTCTTCATGAAAATAGGAGTAGACTCTCCTATTAATATGTAATGGACCTAAATGAAATATATCAACGAAGCGGAGATTATTGTAATACCTTTGTCTATTATTTGGATCAATAGAGAGGAAATATATTATTCATGTGTTAAATTATTTTTCCAATTTTCGTATAATGCTCTTATAATTCCTATCACTTTTCTCCACGAGTAACAACTCATAAAATCATGAAGGTTGGTTATTATTGGCCTACGTGTTTAGTGATTTCTACTCATGGATTAAGAAATGCAAGAAATGTGCATTCTTCATAGGGAAGGAAAGGTTAGAATCCTTTCCTCTTCATCCAATCTCAGTAGATCAATCATTCATGCAATGGGGATTGGACTTCATTGGAGTTATCAATCAAAATTCAAGTCAAGGCCACAAGTGCATACTTACAGAGAGAGACTATTTCACCAAGTGGGCTGAAGAAGTGGCACTTAGAGAGGAAAATGAATCAAGCATCTTATATTACTATGAAGGGATAGTCACAAGGTTGTGTGTCCCTACCACTATCATATCGATAATTCATTGAAATTCCTTGGCACAAAATCATTTAATGGGCTGTCAGGAATGGTATATAACTTTTCACTTCATCAAACTATTATCCCTGGGGTAATGGTCAAGCGAGTCCACAAACAAAAATTTGTTGAGAATCATTAGAATAACCCTTGATGAGAATCGAGAGGACCTTCCATACGAAGTTCAAATCATCTCTATGGGCTGATAGAATCACACCCAAGAGGTCTACATGCATCTCTCCCGATAAGCTTGTACACAGGAAGGAAGCAATTTTACCCATATCACTTGAGTTGTCGGCATTAGAACTCATGAAGAAGCTGGAACTAGATGAGTTTGAGCACATGAAAATTAGGTATGTAGATGTGATGGAATTACAATAAGTAAGATAACATGAGGTGCAAACCATGGAAAAAGATCAAGCATTGATCAAGAGAATATTTGACAAGAAGGCTAAAGCTAGGACATTCTAAGAAGAAGACTTGGTGGTGAAGTGGGATGTTGATCGTGCAAAGCCGGAAAACATTCCAAGTTTGAATCCATATGGAGTGGTCCATATATGATCATTAAATTCATAGGTCGCAATGTCTTCCGCTTGGACAATTCGGATGGTGAAGCATTACATATTCCAAATCAATGGAATTTACCTCAAACATTACTTAAAAAAGGAAGAATTTCTCACCCTTGTACATATTAGTCTAGGATTTCAAATTCCTCCAAGTTATTTTACACATTGATGTTTTTGTTAGTTTAGGTTTTATTTCCCTAAGTGCTGGTGCACGTGTTCTCTTACTTCGAATATATGCTTGTATACGATTCATCACACTCCCGAGAGAAGAAAATTTGTAGCCACGAGAGAATTAAATCAGCAGGATATCAATATCAAGGTAGGTCTAGGTTCGAAAGTAGTGATTCAATGATTCGCATATGTTGGTACTCGCTTTCAAATCTGATTTAATATTACTAGGTAGTCTCCATGCCTAATGGATACTTCAAGGTCAATGATCACTTCATCCGGCAGTTTTAACCCCGCTTAAGTCACCAAATTGTTATCCAAAAATTCACCCCCAAGGTAATTTTGATAACTTGCACAATTTCTTCAGGCTTGAGCAAGAAGAAATGGTTCGAGGCCCAAAATCAGGTTTTGAGGGATCCCTTGGCTTTTCTCTAACTTCCCTATCCAAAGAAAAATCCAAGGAGTTAGTGAAAATTTGCAAAAATTGAAAAAATGAAGTCAAGGGCCTATTTTAGTGCAAATAGGTCTGTGGGATGTGTTGGTCGTCAAATAGGACTTTTAAGAAGAGCAACAGTCAGGGGACAAGAAGTCCCTCCTCTTTAATGGGAGAGGTTCCCTTATTCAGAAACGAACTTATTTACAAATATACAAAACATGATTTTATGGTTGAACTTGGATATTACGAAAGTGTTTTCCACAAGGATCATCAGTTACAAAAGGACTGAGGAAAGGAAATACGAGGATGAGCAGAAGAGCAACATGCAGAATTATAGATAGCAGAATAATCCTTTATGTATACGAAGTTGCAGTGAATTTAAAACAAGATCGTTTGCACAAGATGAGATTACCAGACACAAAGTTCTGTAAATAACCTTCTTTAGATTCATTAATCAAGGACACAAAGTTCCTTCTTGGTTATACAAGATCACTATACTCGCAATATTTGAAAATATGCAATCAGTGAGACTAACGAACTAGAAACAAATGATCTCCACGAAATTAAAAGAAAACACAGAGATAACAGAGATTGGATAGACAATGAATGGAAAGCCCTTTTGTATTGATTTCTCTCTGATTTATTTACACTTCCAGAAAATATGCCAAGTTCTTCCTCCCTCTTGAATGGCGGAAAGAAGGCCATTATATAGCTTACAATTCGGTTTCTCTTCGTAACCGTTTCTTTTAACTAAAGGATAGTTAAGGAATGCTAATCGCAATACCTTAACTAATTACAAGGAATACGAAAGGAATAGGAAGAAGAGAAAAGAATGGGGAGGGAGACAGGTGTCCAGTTCTGAGAAGGACCCACTGTCTTCAGAAACCGCTGCTTGAGTTTTCCTCCACGTCTCAGCCATGTCCTTGCCACGAGGGACACACCAGAAATTTCATCTTGAGGATGACAACGAATATCTTTGAAAACTGATGTAACCGGCGTCTTGAACTTCGTCCTTCGTAACTGCTTCTTTAGTTCTCCCAAGCTTCCTCCAGGAGCTTGATCTTCATATTGATAGTAACAGAGCTGCAAACCAGGCTCGGAAAGGAGTTTCAGAGGGAGGGGACATGCGCGGGTTTTCAAATTGCAAGGGTTCGAAACAATGTAAGAATTGCAAAGGAGGTTTTGCCCGTTATATAGCCGTTGAGGAGAGAGAAGGATAATCAATGCGCATTTGAATTCATATTTTGAAAAACAACATATTCGGGTAGAGCGGGAAAAACTAAGTATGAATGACCGTTGGTTCGCTTGGGACAAGTGAGACGCGAATGCGCGAAACACGCGGCTCGGCCGATTCGGGCGAAACGGGGAGAGGACGCACAAATGCATTTTGGGACATTTGGGATGAAAAAGAGCGAAGTGCGCGACTCGGGAGTTTCGGCCGAAAATGGGACAGCTTGCACTTTTTAACTTTGGGACATTCGGGACAAAAGTTCCGAAGTACGCGGTTCGGGTGTTTCGGCCGATCGGGGAACAGAATGCACTTTGGAACTCGGGACAGTTGGGACGAAATCGGGTGAATCGGCCGAAAATGGAACAGAGTGCACTTTAAGTTTGAACTTGAGAAATTTGAGACAAAAGTTCCGGAGTACGCGACTCGGCTGGTTCGGGCGAAATTGGAACAGAGCGCACTTTTGAAATTGGGACATTTGGGACAAGAAAGTGCGAAGTACGCGGTTCGGGCGGTTCGGCCGAAATTGGAACATCTCGCACAGTAACTTCGGGACACTTGGGACAAAAACTTCCGACGGGCCCAAAAATGGGACAAATTCGGAGGTTTCGGCCGATCGAGGAACAAATGCACTTTCGTACTTGGGACAGGTTGGGACAAAAATGTCCGACAGGCCCGAAATACTTACAGAATGACCCAAAACTTAGATTTTTTAGACTTCCAAGACTTTTTTCACACCACCAGCTCGACAGAAAAGACACTTAGACTCAAAATTTTGAAATTTTTTTACTTTTGACAGAGTGGGGAATTTTGAGTGGACAACAGCTGGCTCCTTCTGGGGATGACTTGGCATAAATTCAAGGAATGAGACAAGGCAAGAACTTAGACAAACTTGGTGAAGCAGACCAGTGCCTTATCCCTTGGGCAACGGAGTCAAAAAGCACCAACACAGAGGGCAACACACAAAAACAACAGAAGGGAAACACACCAAAACAACAGAAGGAAAACACTGTACAGAATATACAAAGGGACTCCCTAGTCACCTAGGACTTGAACAACTTCAAATACTGCCCACTATAAGGAAGTGGGAGGGGCGAACCATCCATGTAATCAAGATAGAAAGAGTTCTTACCAGCAAAGTGTCTGATCTTGAAAGGTCCGAGCCACAGGGAATCAAACTTTCCATGGCTGCCACGAGGTTCATGTCTTTTGTCCCATAACAGCACGGTGTCTCCAACTTGGAACTCTCTGAACCTAGCTTTTTTGTCAAACAGGACCTTTACCTTCTGCTGGTGAACGAATATCCTATCAGCAACCTCCAATCTGTCTTCATTCAGTTTGTGCAGGTACATGATCCTTTTATCTAAAGCATCCCTGAAACTGGTATCTTCAATGGCCTTCATCAGGTGCAAGGCCGGCAGTTCCACTATTATTGGCAGTTGAGCTTCTACTCCATACACCACTTGAAAAGGGGACATTCCAATGGCTCTTTTAGGTGTGATCCTGTCTGCCCAAAGAGCATCATATAGCTTCTTGTGCCAGTTTCGTTGAGACTCATTGACCAACTTCCTTATGATAGTCACCAGGTTCTTGTTTGTGGATTCTGCTTGCCCATTTCCCTGGGGGTAATAATCTGAAGAATGAGCCAGAGAGATGCCATACCCGTAGCAGAAATCCATTATCTCAGTTGAGGAGAAGTTTGAAGCATTATCTGTTACAATCTTGTTAGGTACACCATACCTTACCAAGATGTTCTCTTTGATGAAGTTGCATACCACTTCAGAAGTAGTGCTCTTGACCGGAATAGCTTCCACCCATTTGGTGAAGTAGTCAGTGGCAGTAAGTACATGAGTGTGACCAGCACTAGAAGCAGGATTGAGTGTACCAATGAAGTCCAAACCCCACTGTTGAAATGGCTCCTCAATCACAACTGGCTTGAGAGGCAAAGAAGCCAATTTAGGTCTTCCCACAAAGGTCTGGCAGGCCTCACATTTATCCACCCACTTGGATGCATCTCTGAACAAAGAAGGCCAGTAGTATCCTCCACGGAGTATCTTGTGAGTCATTGGATGTTGATGAAAAGTTCCCTCCACATGCTTGATCATGAAAAGATGAGAGAAACTTTCTCTCGCTGTTCCTTGTCCACACATTTCAAAAATCTCCCATCTAAACCACGCTTGAACAAGGCATTTTCCCACAATACATATTGTGTTGACCTCAATTTAACAGTCCTCTTTTCTTTGGCAGTTAAATGAGAGGGGCATTCCCCATAGGTGAGAAAATGGGCGATGTCAGCATACCATTCATCAACCGAACTCAGGAAATGCACAGTAGGAAGGTCAGCTTTCTCCTCCAGCAACTCATGTTTGGCCCCTTCAGCAATGAGCTCACAAAGACCTTTTCCACGAACCAGCTTGGTTGGTTTGATATCAATGTCATACTCTTGGACCTTAGCCACCCAGTTCCCTCTCTTGGATCCAAATTCTTGCTGTGTAAGAATTGACTTAACAGTTGTATCTGGAACCAGCACCATAGAGTGAGAGTTGAGGATATAGAAACGGAACTGCTTAACAGCTTTGACTACTGCAAAAGCATGCTTCTCCATCATGGTGTATTTTAGCTCATGATTCTTCAGGATATAGCTCATGAAGGCAATTGGTAGCTCATGTTTATCGGAGTCTTCTTGGGTTAAGATAAAGCAAATGTGGTATTATCGTAGCATAGCAATAGATGATGAAATCTTTGCTGAAATCGGGACAGGCCAAAACTGGAGTTTTAGCGATAGCTTTCTTGATACCCTCAAAGGATTCCTTTCCTTCAGAAGACCAACCAAATGTTTGCTTCCCTTTCATCATCTGAGAAATATTCAAAGTTAATTCAGCAAAATCAGGGATGAATCTTCTTAAAAAATTGATCTTACCGAAGAAGGAGTGCACGCCCTTTTTACTGGTTGGGAGAGGAATTTGCTGGATGGCTTGAACTCGTTCAGGATCAATCTTAATACCATCCTTGGAGACAATGTGCCCTAATAGTTTTCCCTCTGTAACACAGAAGACAGATTTTTTAGGGTTCAGAGAGATTCCATGCTCTCTGCATCTCAGCAGAACTGTCTCCAGGTGATCAAAATGATCCGCTCTTGTCTTGGAAAACACTGTCAGGTCATCAAGGTATATGACAATACACTTCCCTTTCAAGCTTCCAAAATCCAGATCCATAGCTCTCTGGAAAGTGGCACCAGCATTAATAAGCCCAAAAGGCATTCTCTTGTAGGCAAAGGTACCCCAAGGAGTGGTGAAGGTTGTCTTGTGTTGATCTCAGATGATCAACCTCTACCGATTGTATCCAGAGAATCCATCAAGCATAGATAACATTTCAGAACCTCATATCGCTTGCAATATTTGATCCATCATAGGCAAAGGGTAATTATCTTTCAGAGAAGCCTGATTCAGGTTCTTGAAATCAACACAGATGCGGATCTCACCATTTTTCTTCCTGACAGGCACAATATTTGCAATCCATGTCGAATGGTGAATAGGAAAAATAATTTTAGCCTTCAACAACTTCTGAATCTCCTGAAAGATGGTGTCAGCTATTTTGGGGTTGTACTGCCTTTGTTTCTGCTTGAAAGGCTTAATTCCTGGTTTGAGAGGAATCGAGTGCTGCATATCTTTTGGCTTGAAGGCTTTCAGATCTTCATAAGAATATGCAAGAACGTCCTTATACCTTCTTAGAAGATCAATTGCTTTTCTCCTTTCATCTGCTGTACAACATTTTCCAATATTTACCAGCTTAGGGTCATTAGAACTCCCAATATCAATCTTATCATACTCAGCTGATTGCTGAGGTCCAGTAGAAGCTTTAGATTTCACATACCTGTCATGCTTATCAAATAGTTCCTCCAAACTCACCAACCCTTTAGGAATCTTGTTTCCTTTGAGATTGATGCATCCATCTTGATCTGTTTCTTCTCCTTGGGTGACGGCTTGGTCAGAGGACACACTCTCACGAGGCAGGTTGTCACTTCCCTCAAAATACAGTTGTTCGAAATTACCCTTGAGTTCCAGGAAGGAAAGAAAATGCTGGTCATCGTTGAAAACTTTCCAGTTATTGGTATTGTCAGGTACACTAGGCCGGTGGACCATTTCAATAGTGAACTTATCCTGAGAGAATTCAGGATGGGGAATCAGTAGTGACCCTGAGACAGCCAGTGAATCAGCCCTGCTGTTCTTTTCTCTAGGTATTGCTTCAATAGAGAAAGCATCAAGGAATTCAATGGAATCCCAAACCTGATTCCGGTAATGCTTCAACCTCCCATTTTTACCCGAAAGAGAGGTTTCGACACCTTCACAATCAACTCGCATCACCACGAGCCAGAAGGTTCTTCACACCTCGTTCTTTGGCCACTTGCAGTCCAAGAATGAGAGCCTCATACTCTGCTGTATTATTAGTGTTTTCAAACTGCAACTTAAATGAAAAAGGATGTAGGCATCCTTCAGGTGACACTAGCAGGACACCAGCTCCAGAACCAGCTGAGGAACAACTTCCATCAAATTCTAAAATCCAAACACCATTGGGATCTTTAGGTGCTACTTTGGAGGGTTGGATTTCATCAGGGGACAGAATCATGTAATTACCATGCCCCATATCCTCATAGAGTATTTGTGCCTTAGGATCATCCGTTTTCTGCACAATATACTCAGACTGCTTCTCAGGTAGTAACTTCTTCATGTGTCCATTGACAGGTATGAGTGCATGTGACCAATCCATTTGAATCTCCCCGCCCACATCTTTACAGAAGTTTCTACTTAGCAACATTCCATAAGAAGGAGGAATGTCTGCTACTAGGATGGTAGCCAAGACTTTCTTTTCAGGAAAAGCAGCAAAGGCCACTTGTGCATCTTTAATCCTTCCAACCAAAGGCACTTCCTTACTCTCCATGGAGTAGCAGGATCCATAAGTACGAGTGAGGGTCAAGCCTAAAGCATGAGCTACTTTAGCAGGCATCACATTATCTGAGGCTCCAGAATCTATGACACAATTACTGAGCCTATGGCCAGCTATGAGAAGTGTTACATAAAATGGTTTAATTTTGTCACCAGGGGAGGTGACAGCAGCTACCAGACTTGGCTGTGGTGCAGAAGGAGGAGTAGGTAAAAGGCCTTTAGAAGTGGTCTTAGAGTTGGAATTAACAAAGTGGATCATTTTGGCAAAGGCTTTGGGATGGGTTTGATAGTACTCAGCTTCTGAGATTTGGACCTTGGTCTTTTTCAGGTGATCAACAATATCAAAGGATCCAGAGGTGGACGGGCCATCATCATTTGAAATCCTAGGCTTATCAACTTTAGGAGAAAAAGAAGAAACAACTTTGGTAGCAGGATTGATAGGACTCACCTTTGGTGCAGAAGAAGTAGGGATAGGAAATCCTCTTTTTGCAATAACAGGGATAGTTGCCGACTGCTCCTTAGATTTCTTTATGGGCTGTGTCACCTTCTCCCTCTGCTTTGTCTGTTCTCGAGTCATGACAGCAAAAGATTCGTTGTTCATGTCTGCTACCACTTCATCATAATCATCAATGCCCTCAGTGGTAAAGAAATTAACCCGAGATCCCTCAAGTTCCTCTGCTTCATCATCAAATTCCTCCACAAACTCCTCGCAAGCTTCATCATCATCTGGCTCTTCAACTTCACAGGTTGCGTTCACAGGAACCTTAACAGGAGGTCCTTCAAGTGCTAGTCTTGTGTGAGGAGCAGGCAAACGATTTCTGGGCTGAAAATTTCTTCTTGGAACATCTGCATACGGGGCATGCTGAGCCAACTGTTTCTTTATAGCGACAAGATCATTTGCGAGTTTCTGGACTAATGGATCAGTACTAGGTCCAGGGGTGGAAGAGGAAGAAGCAGCAGACTTAGATTTGGGAGGGTCTCTTCTCAACTTCCCTGACATGATCAAGTCATCTTCGATACTAACAGCCAGTTCTTGATCCAGAGCTAGTGTTCCGAGATTAGCCCTTCTTAGTGCATAACTAACTTTGGGCGATTGAGCATTTAGGAAGAAACACTTTTGAATTTGGTCGACAGGTCGGGTAGGCGTTGGAATTTTATTTACCAACCTGTTGAACCGGGCCACAAATTCCCTCATGGGCTCTTGTGAATCTTTCTTTATCTGAGAGACCTGGGCAAGCAAGGCATGCACATCTTCTGCCGGCTTGAAACGGTTCTCGAACTGAGTTCTCATTGTGTCCCAGTCGGTTATAGCACCGGCCGGAAGGTGATAGAACCAATCAGCAGCATTATCTTGTAACGTCTCAACAAACAGCCTTACGAGACGTCTTCATATTCGACTCCCAGAACTCCACATGCAACAACGAAGGCTGCGATGTGTTTGTCAGGGTGCACTTTGCCATCACCTTTGAATTTGGGGAAGTTCTTCCGGTTTCCTCTGGGTAACTCATGCAAAGGCTGAGCAAGGGCCAGAGGCCCAACACGATGACCCCATGGTAATGGCATTGCCATTCTTGGAAAAACGGCTTGGAGAGGAACTTTAACACTAGCGAGAGTCAAAGCTCGTAGATTGGGACTAGCAGGTTCTGAAGGAATACCACCCGTAGGACTTCTATCTTGAACAGGTGGAGTGCTCATTGAACAAGTTCTTCTATTTCTTGTTGAAGGGAAAGGAAAACCTGCTGCTCCAAAAGCTGAAACTGAGAGTCTTCAATACCAAGGGTCCTTCTCCCTCGAGTGAAACGCGGAGTCGCCAGATCAAAAGATGATCAATAATAACAGAACTAGAAAATCCCCAGCGGAGTCACCAAAAACTGTTGGTCGTCAAATAGGACTTTTAAGAAGAGCAACAGTCAGGGGACAAGAAGTCCCTCCTCTTTAATGGGAGAGGTTCCCTTATTCAGAAACGAACTTATTTACAAATATACAAAACATGATTTTATAGTTGAACTTGGATATTACGAAAGTGTTTTCCACAAGGATCATCAGTTACAAAAGGACTGAGGAAAGGAAATACGAGGATGAGCAGAAGAGTAACATGCAGAATTATAGATAGCAGAATAATCCTTTATGTATACGAAGTTGCAGTGAATTTAAAACAAGATCGTTTGTACAAGATGAGATTACCAGACACAAAGTTATGTAAATAATCTTCTTCAGATTCATTAATCAAGGACACAAAGTTCCTTCTTGGTTATACAAGATCACTATACTCGCAATATTTGAAAATATGCAATCAGTGAGACTAACGAACTAGAAACAAATGATCTTCACGAAATTAAAAGAAAACACAGAGATAACAGAGATTGGATAGACAATGAATGGAAAGCCCTTTTGTATTGATTTCTCTCTGATCTATTTACACTTCCAGAAAATATGCCAAGTTCTTCCTCCCTCTTGAATGGCGGAAAGAAGGCCATTATATAGCTTACAATTCGGTTTCTCTTCGTAACCGTTTCTTTTAACTAAAGGATAGTTAAGGAATGCTAATCGCAATACCTTAACTAATTACAAGGAATACGAAAGGAATAGGAAGAAGAGAAAAGAATGGGGAGGGAGACAGGTGTCCAGTTCTGAGAAGGACCCACTGTCTTCAGAAACCGCTGCTTGAGTTTTCCTCCATGTCTCAGCCATGTCCTTGCCACGAGGGACACACCAGAAATTTCATCTTGAGGATGACAACGAATATCTTTGAAAACTGATGTAACCGGCGTCTTGAACTTCATCCTTCGTAACTGCTTCTTTAGTTCTCCCAAGCTTCCTCCAGGAGCTTGATCTTCATATTGATAGTAACAGAGCTGCAAACCAGGCTCGGAAAGGAGTTTCAGAGGGAGGGGACATGCGCGGGTTTTCAAATTGCAAGGGTTCGAAACAATGTAAGAATTGCAAAGGAGGTTTTGCCCGTTATATAGCCATTGAGGAGAGAGAAGGATAATCAATGCGCATTTGAATTCATATTTTGAAAAACAGCATATTCGGGTAGAGCGGGAAAAACTAAGTATGAATGACCGTTGGTTCGCTTGGGACAAGTGAGACGCGAATGCGCGAAACACGCGGCTCGGCCGATTCGGGCGAAACGGGGAGAGGACGCACAAATGCATTTTGGGACATTTGGGATGAAAAAGAGCGAAGTGCGCGACTCGGGAGTTTCGGCCGAAAATGGGACAGCTTGCACTTTTTAACTTTGGGACATTCGGGACAAAAGTTCAAATCGCGATTCGGTGTTTCGGCCGATCGGGGAACAGAATGCACTTTGGAACTCGGGACAGTTGGGACGAAATCGGGCGAATCGGCCGAAAATGGAACAGAGTGCACTTTAAGTTTGAACTTGAGAAATTTGAGACAAAAAGTTCCGGAGTACGCGACTCGGCCGGTTCGGGTGAAATTGGAACAGAGCGCACTTTTGAAATTGGGACATTTGGGACAAGAAAGTGCGAAGTACGCTATTTGGGCGGTTTGGCCGAAATTGGAACATCTCGCACAGTAACTTCGGGACACTTGGGACAAAAACTTCCGACGGGCCCGAAAATGGGACAAATTTGGAGGTTTCGGCCGATCGGGGAACAAAATGCACTTTCGTACTTGGGACAGGTTGGAACAAAAATGTCCGACAGGCCCGAAATACTTACAGAATGACCCAAAACTTAGATTTTTTAGACTTCCAAGACTTTTTTCACACCACCAGCTCGACAGAAAAGACACTTAGACTCAAAATTTTGAAATTTTTTTACTTTTGACAAAGTGGGGAATTTTGAGTGGACAACGGGATGTAGATGGAACCAATTCAGATTGCACCAGGGTTCATCGTACCTAGTTTGGGTCTGATTTGTAAAGGCGACAGTGTATTGTGGCTAAGTTGGCTCCTAACATTCCAAGCCGCACAAGTTTAGTCGGGCCTCTAACTCCCCACATCACCGAAGTCACCGATCAACGAAGGATCCTAGAGAAAAGTAGAAAAAGTGGATAAAATTTTCTTGAAATGTACGTAGGATAGTTGGGATGAAAGTATGAGAGGTTCCCACAAATCTAAAATAGTCACGCAATGACCAAAGAAGTGCGGAAAAAGTGGAATATTTTGTCTCGCATGGTCTATGGGACAGCTAGGACAAAAGTACCTAAAATTCCTAAAAACTAATTTGGTCGTAGCTAGTTCACTTCGAAAAAGGTAGAGAAAAATTTTTGGGACAGCTGGGACACATGGACCTGAAATAGCCAAAATACACACAAGTGAGTGGTGTTGAGAATTCGGTGGTCAATGACCCACTTGGCCCGGTAAACAACGGGCGGGCGAGGACAGAAGAGCCTAAGTCGGGTGATGTGGAGAAAGGAGGTTTTCATGGTCCAAGTACCACGGGGCATGAGTTTCTGAAATCCCATAATACCCACAATCCAAAGGGAAAGTGGAATGCCCAACCCCTGAAGTTCAAACGTGCAAACTAGAAATAGCTTCTCACACTCAGAATGCCATATCTTTTACATTTCTCAACAAAATCATGCAAAATATGTACCGTCACAATCATGGCTCTGAATCCGATGCACAGAGATCAAGAAATCCATAATTTTATGAATACCTTAGGATGATTTTTCTAAAAACGTGACCATGTTCGAACAATGATTTTATTAATAGTTGGGAGTGCAATTAATGAGCATGGGAAATCATTCTTTCACTGTTGCAAGTTAAGGGACAACATGGGCAGCATTTTGTAAGAAACAAACCATCATTCCATGTCATTTATTGCATCTTACAAGTGGCGGTAAGTCATATTTTGGGATTTCAATCCTCTCTCTTCCAAATTCTATAAATTTAAGTGTAGGCTCATTGTAAAAAGGAGATAGTTTTTTAGTAGAAAAAATTTGTCATTTTGGTTTTCTGAAGCCAATGTGTTGCAAGTCTTTGTATTGAATACTTCCATGGTGATCCAAGACTTTATTTTGTAATAGATTGAACTATGCATATCATGAAGTAATAGATGCAAGTTTGTGGATGTATCTTCCTTGTTGTGTTTGTTTGCATTCTTCTTGTCTCTTCAACACCATTACAAATATATTGTTTCTATATTATGATCTTGCAGGCATTCATTGTCATTGTGTGTATATCAAATATTATTATGAATGTAGTTGCTAAATTGTGGAGAAGCTGTTATCACCTCGTCTAGTATGTAATTTATTTCCATTTTTCACACATTGGAAATTTATTCTCATTCCCTCCTTTTCTGGTGTATCACCGCTTTAGTGTAGGCTTTGTTTTCATGCACTCTCTCTCCCTAGTCCCTTGGAAAGTTATATTAGGATAAGATAGTTTTTCCTGCATTAGAGTAGATTGTGGCAAGTAGTTTAGGAGTAAGAACCAGCTTTCTCTAGAGGTCTATCTCAAGTAACAAGTCCCACAACTTGGAGATATCACCCATGTTATCCAATCACACCGTGAGATCAAACAAATACACTTGTGCAAATCTGATGGTTGTTGTGATTTGGTGATAACAGTTCTAGAATGTCTTATGGGACCAAGAAGTTTTTATTTTAATTGCATCAAGTTTGATGTGCTCTTGTTGTGAAATTCCAGCTTGAAAGAGGCTTTTAAATAGCACATCCGATGACTAGAAAAGGGAATAATACACTAGTTTCAGCAGAGTCCAAGCTTGGTAGATTTATGAGAATAATTCAAACAAGGTCAAGAACTAGAGAAGAGGGACTATTTATCTACCTACACATATCCCAAGATAAAGGAATAAGGGGAAGAAGAGATCATGTGTCTCGCATCTCTAGCAAATAGAACCTTATCAACACCTCCACCTAGTAGGCCTTTCATCTAATCAACCAAAGTTCTTAGACCAATCATAATGGCACATCTGCAATAACCACCACCAAATCCCTATGTCAACTTCACGGAAGCATCTTGCTTGCTCTCAATGCACAAAATCCAATTCCAGTTGTAGCATTAAAGAACATTCCATATTTCACTAGAGATAACCATACAACTCCAATTGACCACATCCAAGACATTACAAATGTCTCTGCAATTCACAAAATTTCTTAAATGGATGTTTCAATTAAGTTATTAGCATCCTCCTTTAAGGGTGAATTTTTACAATGGTTCAGGAGTCTAAACAAGTATTTTTACGAGAAGAGAGTAGGTTGCATCACTTGAATAATGGAATCTAATATTGTAATCAAAGTGACCAAGCTAGTTCATTGCAATGGTTTGTGTGAGCAACTCACTTCCAAACAAAAAGTTGAGTCAAAAGGTGAAGAAGAGGTTGTCTTACTACTACAGAATGATCAAGAATAGACAACTAATGCTGCACCCATCCCATGCTCGACTAAAGACATAGTAAATTATCTCCAAACAAATTTGTGCCCTCCAGAATGGAAAAAATATAAGAGAAGATATTTCAGATTGCAATCCATCCCATATGTGTTCATTGATAGCATCTTATTCAAGAAAGATGTGAATGGGGTGTTATTGAGGTGTGTCCCAAAAAGTCAAGTTGAGAAGATATTACATGATTTTCATGATGGGGAAGCAGGAGGCCACTTTTCTCCATGAGTAATAGCTCTCACAATCATGAAGGTTGGCTATTATTGGCCTACGGTGTTTAGTGATTGCTACTCATGGATCAAGAAATGCAAGAAATGTGCATTCTTCATAGGGGAGGAAAGTTTATCAACCTTGTCTCTTCTTTCAATCTCGGTAGATCAACCATTCATGCAATGGGGATTGGGATTCGTTGGAGTTATCAATCCAAATTCAAGTCAAGGCCACAAGTTGATACTTACGGCAATAGACTATTTCACCAAGTGGGCTTAAGTAGTGGAACTTAGAGAGGAAAATGAATCAAGAATCTTGTATTACTATGAAGGGATAGTCACAAGGTTGTGTGTCCCTTCCACTATCATATCAGATAATGCATTGGCATTCCTTGGCACAAAAATCATTTAATGGGCTGTCAGGAATGGTATATACCTCTGCACTTCATCAAACTATTATCCCGGGGTAATGGCCAAGTAGATTCCATAAACAAAAATTTGTTGAGAATCATTAGAATAACCCGTGATGAGAATCAAAGGACCTTGGATATGAAACTCAAATTAGCTCTATGGGCTGATAGAATCACATCCAAGAGGTCTACATACAGCTCTCCCTATAAGCTTGTATACGGCAAGGAAGTATTTCTACCTATATCACTTGATTTTTCCGAAATTGGAACTCATGAAGCAATTTGAACTAGATGAGTTTGAGAACATGGAAATAAGGTATGAATATATGATGGAATTAGAAGAAGAAAGAGAACGTGTAGTGAAAACCATGGAAAAAGATCAAGTATTGATCAAAAGAAGCTTTGACAAGAAGGCTAAAGCTAAAGGAGACTTAGTCTTTGAAGTGGGATGATGATCATGTAAAGCCAGTAAACATTTCAAGTTCAATGTCATATGGAGTGGTCCATTTATGATCACTTTGAATGGAAAGGTAGAAATGCCTTCTAGCTAGCTAATTTGGATGGTAAATAATTACATATTCCATTCAATGGAATTTACCTTAAACATTGCTACTAGAAGGAACAATTTCTCATCCTTGTACATATTAGCCTAGGATTTCCAATTCCTCCTAGTGCTTTTACACATTTTTGTTGTTGCTAGTTCAGGTTTCATTTCCCTAAGTGTTGGTGCATGTGTTCTATTGCTTCTATTGTATACTTGTATATAGTTCATCACACTCCTAGAAGAAAATTTGTAACCATAGGAGAATTAAATCAAGTAGGATATCAATATCAAGGCAGTCCAAGTTCGAATTCGGTGCTTCAATGACTCACGGATGTTAGTCCTCAATTTCGATAAAAATGTCCCGAGCGGTCCATGGGACAATTGGTACAAAAAAAGAACACATGGGTCCTGAAAATATAAAATAGTCATAGCCAAAGAAATGTGGAAAAAGAGGAAGAGTTTGTCTCATGTGGTCCATAGAACAGGTTGGGAGAAAATCACTCGAAATGCCTAAAAACCGATTTGGTCGCAGCCACTCATTGCAGAAAAGGTAGAGAAAATTCAAGGATGGTTGGGACATGCAAACCCAAAATAGAAAAACTACCCACATGCGAGTGCTATGGAGAAGTTTGAGGTCAACGGCCCACATGGCCTAGTCAATGGTAGGCACGTGAGGACAAAAGATCTCAAGTCGAGTGATGTAGAGAAAGGAGGCCCACACGGTCCAAGTAACGTGGGGATGTGAGTTCCCAAAACCCACAATCCAAAGGGAAAGTGGATACCCGACCCCCGAAGTTCAAACGTGCATAACGTTTTACCCAGAGCTCCTATTTTTACAAAATTGGACTTTAAATTCTCATTCTCGTAAAACATAAGAAATCCCTAGCAAACTCAAAATAGCTGCTCACACTCGAGAATACCATATCGTTTGAATTTCTAAACGAAATCACACAAAATTGTTATTGTTGGAATCATGGCTCCAATCCGATACACAAAGATCAAGAAATCTTGGATTTAATGAAGAATGATGATGCATTTTCTGAAAATGTGGCCGGGTTCGAATAGTGATTTTATTAGTAGTTAGGAGTGCAATTAATGAGCATGGGAAATCAATCTTTCAACTGCTTAAAAGTTAAGGGACATCACAGGGAGACTTTTCGATGAAACATACCATCAATCCATGTCATTTATTACATCTTGCAAGTGGTGGGAAGGAATATTTCAAGATTTCAATCCTCTCTCCTCCAGTTTTATAAATTGAAGTGTGGACTTATTGTAAAAAGGGAGATAGTTTTTGAGTAACAACTCATTGTCATTTTGGTTTAATGAAGCCAATGTGTTGCAATACCTTTTAGTTTACTCCTTTCATGGTGATCCGGGCATTTATTTTGGAATATATTGAATTGTACATATCATGAAGCAATAGATGTAAGTTTTGGATGTGTCTTCCCTTGTTTTTGTTTGCATTCTTCTTGTCTCTTGACACATCATTGAAAATATATTGTTTCTATCTTATGATCTTGTAGGGATTCATTATCATTGTCATGTATGAAATATTTTTGTGAATGCGGTTGTCGGATTGTGGAGAATTGTTATCACCCCTCTAGTATGTAATTTGCTTCCATTTTTCACACATCGGAAAGCTATTCTCATTCCTTCCTTTTACTGGTGTATCACCGCTTTAGTGTAGGATTTTTTTCATGCACTCTCTCTTCATGGTCCCTTGGAAAGTTAGATTAGGATGATATAGTTTTTATTACATTAGAGTAGATTGTGGCAAGTAGTTTAGGAGCAAGAACCAAATTTCTCTGGAGGTCTATCTCGAGTAGCAAGTCCCACAACTTGGAGATATCACCCATGTTACTGATCACACCGTGAGCTCAAGCACACACACTTGTGGAAATTTAATAGGTGTTTTTATTCGGTGATAAAAGTTGTATAATATGGTTAATTCAAATATTTATAAACAAAATACAACTAAAATCAGAAAAATCCAAACAATTGTCAAATTTTACCCTTGTGCACGATGAATTATCTCGGGAGATTCTTAGACTTGTAGTTATTTTTGTCTTATAAAACACCCATCACCATTATCTATGTTCCATGTGGGGAGTTTTCTTAAGGTTGTATTTTTAGATTTTACATTCATTGTGAAACATTTATCTCCTTAAGTGTACATGATCTAAATCATTTTTGGGAAAATATATTTATAAAACCTTGACAAAAAAATGGTGTAAGAAGGTCCTTGGACTCAACGGATATCACAATATCATCTAAGAAAACAAGGACATGCACCACACTTAGGGGAGGAATATGAAATTTTAATACTTAAAACTCATTTGCATAACAGTGGACTTGTTGGGGCATAAATTAGGGAGTTTTGAAAAAAAAATTAAAAATTTTGATTTTTCATTAAAACAATTGGCTCTTACTGTGGAAGTGCATTCCCTAGCAAATGTAGGAGAATTTAGAATATTTATTTTATATTGGGTCCTTATCCATTGAGAAGATAACAAAATATTTCTCACCATTTTTTTACATTTATTGAAAACATACACATAATGGGTGTAACGCCCACAATTTTGATGTTCAAAACCATATTAAAACCTATTAATTTATCGGGAAAATTTACAAGAAAAAAATTGTTTAGAAGGTTGCAGAGGGTAAACATTAGTCATGATTTAATTAATTTCCTCATTAAAATTTCTACACAATTTGAGGAAGTCAAATTAAATTAATAATTAATTATTATTTCCCAGTTAGCTTTTATGGCTTAATTACCCTTACCAAGTTCCATTACTTTGTTTAAATTTGGCTATTTAATCCCTTTAAAAATATATATATTTATCATAAAATCATTTATTTAAATGAGCCCTTATATTCAAATCTTACTTAATTCTTTAGTTACCCCTACTAAAAAAGTATAAGTTCTAACATTCCTTAACCAATAGTGGCTCTATTCCACCCATTGCCATACCTTTTTATTAAATAATAAAACACCCAATCCCATAAAAATACCACAACATAAAAGATGTAGGATTGAGTATTCACCATTAGATTGATTATTTTTAGGCCCTTGGATCTTAAGTATTCACTATAACCCTAAATATCCTTATGTTGGTTTCTTATTCTCATTTTTTCCATAATCCATTGTATTTTCACTTTTGCATGTTTGGGAGCATGGAGGCCATGGAGGAAATGAAAGCTATGGATAGATATACACATATTTGGAGGGTTTTTTCATCCCTCTCCTAGGGTTTTCTTTGTATTTTATTCATTTTTTCCATTTGTGCTAGATTTACCCTATTCAGGTTATGCGCATTATTTGCCATATTTCATTTTTATTAAGAAAGAGGTATATATACAAATTTCTCCCCAAAACACTCAAATACATCCTTATTTATTCCCTTGCAAATATGAAAAACATGACAATGTTTTCCTTTTCCCTCTCCATAGGTGGAACTCCCTAATCACACTCCCTCCAAAATGCATGTCTCACAACTCCTTTTTCCCTCCCCAATGGTCCCATTTTTCCATCTCCCACACCATTCTTAAAAGCAAGCTACCCATCCCAACATATTACATTCACAACACACATTCATATACTTCAAACAAAAACAAATCTCACATCCATATTCATAAATAAAGGAATAACAATAAATGGAGATCCTACCTCTCCATTAAGCTTCCAAAACCTTCACTCAACAAGCTCCAACACCTTCAAGCCGAGCACAATCCCAAAAGGTAACTCCAAAAATATCCAAACATGAAACCCAAGTCCAAATTCCAAAAGTATAAATGTAGAAAATAAAATAAGTAACCCCAAATCCTTCAAATTCACTCAATAAATTGAAAAGGATGTAAGGATGATGAGGTGGATCCATGTATAGTGCCACTTCATCATCCATCCATTCCAACACCAAAATTCAACACACAAAGACCAATGCAATTAAATGAACAAGTAAGGCTATGACATGCACACAATTACACTCCAACATGCACTTCATACCTATCAAGGACAAATTAAATGTGTTAAGTAGAAAAGTGACTTTATTTACTTTTTTACACTCAAAAATGCATTAAAAAGGATAAAGTTAGCTCCATAATTCATAAGTATGGTTGGTAGATGAGTTTGAGATGTAAGGGACAAGGTTAACTTGTCCCACAAGTCTCAAAAAGTGGCCTATAAGGAAAAATTCGAGATTTGGAAAGAAGGAAGGGTACACTCAAAAAAATGCAATTAAATTCATTCCACATCAATCACAAATCGAGGATCATCTACCCTATTAATTACTCCATAGTCACATCTTCCTTTTAGTTTACA
The DNA here is from genome assembly GCA_018340775.1 of Taxus wallichiana var. yunnanensis. Taxonomy (NCBI): domain Eukaryota; kingdom Viridiplantae; phylum Streptophyta; class Pinopsida; order Cupressales; family Taxaceae; genus Taxus; species Taxus wallichiana. The sequence goes on from CM031242.1 coordinate 968,771,390, forward strand.
ATTTAAGTTAAATTTTCTAATTAAAATATATTAACAAGTGTTAATAAAGTGAATAGATTTTCCAAGTAACTAGACACATGAACATGATATAAAATAGACAAAATTAAAATAAAGGAAAAATTTGCATCCCATGGCCAAACACATGAGGTCACCCCCATGGGAAACCTCCTAACAAAGCATAAAAATAAAACAACATATACATATAACACAAATTTTCAATTTGGCCATGTTATAAAACACCCAAAATTATTCTAGGGTTGTTCCCATATGCCATTGTTATCTCAATTTTTCCCCAAGAAAATTGAGGAAACACAACCCTACGCAGGAAGAAATCTAAGGGTCGCTTCCATCGCATGAGCCCACATTTCAAATCTAACAATCAGGTTATAGGTGGGTTCGAAAATGGAGGAGCAGGGTCGGCTAAGGAGGAAAATAATGTCAAAGAAACCAGAGGCTCAAAGGAGGAAAATGGGGAAAGGCTCAAAGGCTTCGGGCTTCACAAATAATTCAGAGCGGGCTTAAATTGTCCACGTGTCTGGAGTCGAGACATATGGCCCCACCAAGAAAAATGAATTAACCAAAACATATGGAAACAGAAAAAATCCATAGAAGGAGCCACGTTTCTTCTCAGTGAAACTTCAAAAACAAAATCCAAAGGCGGTCCCTAAACATGCATCGGCTCGCCACGTGGCAATGTTGAAAAGTCAAGACGGGAAGGTGGGTCGTTGGAGGTAATTCAATTTTTGGCTCAAAAGGCGTAAAGTATAAAAATGAACTACATCTCCACTGACGCCCAAGGAGCCACGTGTCAAGCCTAAATTACATGCGGGCAGTGGGCCTGGGGAGGACTTTTTGCCCAAATGGAAAATGCGGACCGGCGGGCCCAAAGATGGTTTTTTGACAAAAATGAATTGTAGGGCTGTGGGACATTTTTTACATTTTGTATTTTTGGTGCCAAAAGGCACAAAGTGAGTTTCAGCCTGAGACATGTTCTGCTAAACTAGTTTTCACAATTTTTTACAAACCCGACTAAAATATTCAAATCAACATATCTTTTGATCCGGTGCCCTAAATTCAACAAATTGTACACCATTGGAAAGGTCTCAACCTTGTCTACGCTATGGAAACCTAGAACTTTTATGTTGACAAGGTAAGGTGGGTTAAAAAATGGGAAAATGTATTCATGCCATTAATTTACAATCCGATTGTCCCCAACAACCAAATTAGATTTGATTTAATCATAGTTACTGCCTTCTTCAACACACCAAATAGACATAGAGCAGCAGACTTGACATATTATGGGTAGATTTGCAGTGGCATTGATGGGCGGAAGCTGAGCTTCAAATCAATTTTCCCACCTCTTCTCTTCTTCCCTCTTCGCTACATCTATAAAAGAAGGAGTTGGGCTCATTATAAAGGGTTGGACATTTCTGTTTTGCACCCTCCCTTCTCCTCTGGTCTATAGACAAGTTCATGGAGTCCAAACCTCCCATTCAAGTTGTAATAAAAATTTATGCCTCTTCGCTATTGTAATTTACTATATCAACTCTGGAGCAATAATATATGTCTATGGATGATTCTCAACCCTCTCATGTGTTCATTTTTATCTTCTGATCTCTCATTGTAGTTTGGTTATCTGTGCATGGTGATTGTATTACATTTCTATGGTCTATGTTAAATGCAAAATGGGTGTTTAACATTCCTTTGGTGCATCACCTTGTTATCTTAGGTTTATTTTATCACATATTCTTAACCCTGTCTCTTTGGGAAGATAGAGTAGGTTTAGAGTAGATCCTCTACAATTTATTTGTGTGCACCTAAACAAAGGATAGGAACCGACCTTTATCCGAGATATCTCTCGATTTCAAAGTCCCACACTTTGATAGATGCTCCATGTTATGCTATCACACTTTGAGAGTCTCAACCCATCTGGTTGCATACATTTAGGGGTATTGTGATTTTGCACTAACAACCATTTCGGTGTATAGTGATAGAATTTTCCTGCAATCGAAAAACAAATACCTCTTTGGCTTCAAGTACGAATTAAAACATCAAGAAATAACACATACATAGAAATGAATAGTCATCATCAAATTTAATAAATTTTATCATCTATCGACAATATCAAAATAATTTGATTCTATGATTTTACTAAAATCAATGAGACCACAAGACTATTTCGAGTATCCAAAAATAGGTAATACATCGGGAATATAACATTTCAGTTTAAATTCATAACAATGAAAATCATCATATATATCTAACTATCCACGGTGTCATCTAGCATACCATAATCCAAAATACTAACCACAACATATCAATAATCCAAATGTTTGCATAATCTATCACTTGTTAATCAAAATATAATACTCATAATGTCAATGTATCAAATCAAAAATAATGAAATCATAATAAAATAGTGTCGAAGAGGAGTGGGCACTACATCCCCCTCCCCTTAGACTTGACTTCCTCCTGGAAGTCACTTAAATAGGTGTGGAAATTACACCTGTAACAAAGTAGCATCCTCTCATGTAGCTGTAGTTTCATCATACCTATCCCACTGGATTCATCCCTGATCAATTTCATAGTCTCAAAGGCCCAAGGTCCTGCATTTTATGATGTGCACAGGGATTCACGGTCACCTACCACTCTCATGCACATGTAATTCAATCCAATCCAATACATGAGAAGGATCTGGAATATATCTCCTAATAACATAAACACGAAACACATCATGGATGTGAGATAAGCTAGGTGGTAAGGCTAGATGGTAGGATAAGGGACCGATCCACTCTAGGATCTCAAATGGACCCAAAAATATAGGAGCTAGCTTGGAACCTTTTCCGTGATGAATAGTTCTCTTATGATGTCTGACACAAAGAAACACCTTCATGCCAACCTAAAAATTGTGGTCAACCATCCTCTAATTTGCATACTTCTTCTATCTATCTTTTGCCTCATGTAACCTATGTCTAATCAAGATAACCCACTCCTTCATGTCCTATAACTTGGCTATACTAAGAGATACTTTATCCTCTAACTTGTCCTAACTCAGTGGAGTCTTGCACTCCCTAACATATAACTCCTAAAATGGTGTCATACCAATAGAACTCTAAATGTTTTGTTGTATGCAAACTCAACCAAGTACAAATACTCCTTTAAAATCTAGTTCACCCACTTTGTATGACCATTTATCTCAAGATGATAGGTTGTCTTGAAAATAATGTTCGTTCCAAGGGAATGTTGCATGGTAGTCCAAAAGAGAGAGGTTTACAATGGATCGCGGTCATAAATAATCTTCCATGGAATCTCATGAATTCTAAAAATATCATCCATGTACACTCGCACCACTACACTAGCTATATAAGTGGTCTTCATCGGAGAAAAATGGTCTACGATCATGCCACTTTTGTCAATCTATCCACCATGACCATGATGGCATTGTGGTGGTATCTTTATGTAGGTAGCCCTACTATAAAATCCATTGAAATGGTGTCCCATTTCCACTCCAGTATGGCATGTAGGTAAATAAGGCTAGATGGATGTTGATGCTTGGCCTTCACCCTCGACACTCCAAACATCATGACATAAAATGAGCTACATCTCTCTAAAGTCCTCTCAAATAGTACAACTGTTGTCTCAAAGTGGCGTTCATCTTATTCACCCATAGATGGGTTGAATAAGGTGCATGATGAGCCTTTGCCAATATATCTTGTCTCAAATATACATCCCTAGGTACATAGATATGACCTTTGTGTCTAAGAATTCCATCGGCTCCGGTGAAAACCCCTCAAACTTCCCCTCAAGGGGTCTCTAAGACTCAATCTCTGCTCTAGCTGAAAGGTAGAAACTTTCATGTGGAAGTTATCACAAGATCCTACTCTGTAGGTTTGTACCCACTAAAGTAGCCATAACCAAATGCCTTCAATGACTCGGATCATCTACAACCACATTATCCTTCCCCTTCACTTGCTAAACCTCCATGTCATACTCATATAGCATCTCCATCCAACTCCATTGACATACGTTGAGATTAGGCTGCATAAAGAGGTATTATAGGCTGAAATGGTGCATCACGAGAATGAACCTCCTGCCTAACAGGAAATGTCACCAACACACCAATGCATGGACCACTACCACAAGCTCAAGGTCATGACTTGGATAAATTATCTCATAATCCTTGAGTTTTCGAGACTCAAAATCTACTACTCACATCATCCTACATCAAAACACCTCCCAACCCTGCCAATGAAGCATATGTACACATGAAGAAATCCCACTTTGAGGATATGGGACTACAAGAATAGGTGTTTTTTTTTTTATTAAGGGAAAATAGTTTTGAAGGGACTATACCCTGTATACAAAAGGGCTCAAAAGCCAGATAGTGAAGATGAGAGAAACAGCCCAGAGAAGGGCAAAACAGTCAACCAAGAAGGGCTCAACAGCCAAATATTACAATATAAGTGAAAAAAGGATCTAAACATACAAAGATCCAAAAGGAAGAAGGAAAGATAAAAAAGAAACCAAAAGAGAAACAACATATAAAGCTCCGCCAAAAAATAGCTCCAGAACCACCAGATGATAGCCACATCGCAGCCAAAAAAAAGATCACAACAACCCGTTACTTGATGGCTCATCAATCTTGGTCTTGATAGCCTGCAGCGACATGAAGAAGGAAATGGCAGTGGCCTGAGAGGAGTCTTGCATATCTGCTTGGGAAATTGCAATATCCCTTTTCTCTTTAGGACCCCAAATGTCCTCATTAACCCCACTTAAACTGCAGACACTATGGACATGTTGTTCAATGAAATTATAAATGCTTTTGAGGGCAGACAATATGCAGTCATTGCGGCTTTTAGCATTCCCCAATCTACCATCTAAGGACTGTAACTTCTTGAAGACTTCAGCAATAACCCCCTCTTCCTCCTCGGTTTGAAGGATTCTTTTACCCTTAGCTCTTTACAAGAATAGGTGTTATCATAAGGTATTCCTTTAGTTTCTGAAGGCATATTGATATCTATCTAACCAAACAAACTTTTTCCCTTCCTTTGAAGGGAAGTAAGGGATCGCAATACGAGAGAAATCCTGAACAAACCTCATGTAATAACCTTCTAATCCCATGAAGCTACGCACCTTGGTCACATTGGTTGGCTCTAGCTAATCCATGATAGCTATAATCTTGGAAGGATCGACTGTGATACCTTCCATATAAATAATGTGACATAAATAATGAACTCGTGTCTCAGTAGAAATGCACACTTCTCTAGGTTCTCATATATTTATTGCTCTCAAAAAATCTGCGGAACCTATCAAAGATTCTCACCGATGATCCTTACCCATACGTAAGTATATCAATATGTCATAAAGAAACACGAGCATGAATCCATCCAATAATTTCCTAATGCCTTATTTATCAAACTCATAAATACTTGGGGGCATTCGTCGAGACCAAATGACACAATAGTGAAATCATAGTGGCCATATCTTATGGAGAAGGTTGTCTTGTGGATATTTTCCTCCACAATGCTTAGGCGATGGTAACTTGACTTAATATATATCTTGGAAAACATTGTAGCCCCTTCATCTTATCAAATAAATCATCTATATGTGGAAGGGGGTAATGATTCGTGATCCTTACTTTGTTCAGTTGCCTGTAGTCAACACATAAACACAAAGATCCATCCTTCTTCACAAAAATCATTGGTGCACCCAAATGAGATACACTAGAATGGATTACGCCCTTCTCAAGAAGGCCCTCTAACTGTAACTTGATCTCACATAGCTCAAGGGTGGTCATCTTATATAGCGCACGTGAGATAGGCTCCACTCCAGAACCAAATCAATATGAAATTCTATCTCACATGGGGAAGGTAACCCTAGAAAATCACTAGGAAAAACATCTAAAAACTCATTCAAAATATGATGATCATCAAGTGACATTCCATGAGTCTCATCCTCTGATCGGTCACTAAATTTGATGGCATAAAACTGACATCCCCATCGCACACACCGCTTCAGTTTGCATAGTGGATATGGTGTGAATAGAAATGGGTCTCCTAACTCCAACTATCACCGACTCAACTCCCAAATCATCTACGTAAGATATCATCTTATTATAAAAAACTACTCTATCTCGTGTGCAAATAACAAGTCCATGCCCAAGAAAACTCCATTTGAACCCAAGGGAAGGATGCAAAGATCCAAAGTCATGGTCAAGGGTCCTAGGTCCAGTACACACTCCTTGACTAAAGAGTCCATTGTGAGCCTGGCTCCAGAAGCCATCTCAATGTCCCAACTACGACCCCGACTATGTGTCACTAGCCTACATCACTCTACTAATGATGGTATAATAAATGAATCAAAAAATCTAGAATCAAATAATATAGAGATAGAAATACAAAAAATGTTATCTGTAGTCTCTATCATTATACCCTGATGCTTTACCCAGCGTTTCTTGACCGTTGCATAAATTTGATGGCTACGTCCCATATCACCGATTGTAAGATTTGAAATGCGTGCCTTACCCCGAATAATAGGGTTCTATGATTACTCTCTCTAGTTATTTCCATGTACACCACACCCAAAGAAAATACCTGGTCCCCTCCAATGAAAATATTCTCCTCCAGGTGCCCCAGTAGTCCTTGTAGTAGAATCCAATTACCTTGGCATAAATCTCTATGGGTACTATGGTGGACATACTCTTGATGACTGAGCTCGGGGTGGAGATTGTGTCCTATTGGGTCCCCTAGCTAGAGGCCCCATACTAAACACTCTCTCGTGCATCATGGTGTCATCAAAGTCTAAAGGGCGGTTGAGTCTGTTGTTATGTCTGATGTGATATCCCGAAAGAGGATTGTTTTGAACCATCTCGTGCCATGAGGACAAAGATTTTACCACCTTGACCTACTATCATGAATCACATTGAATATAGCTCCTCACTCTATCTCTATCCTGTTGATTATTTCCCTTGTTCTCTTCTCGCAATATAGGCCTCCTCAATAACCTCTACTAAAGTCTATGGACAATGGATACACATTTCCCATCCCAAATCCAAGTTCAAGACCATGATGAACCTCGTCCACTCAAACCTTCTCAACTTCTATCTACTCGACATACCGTAGCAATCCAAAATCGACACTTATACTCAGCTACTATTATGGATGCATGTTGTAGATCATAAAACTCATTGATTCATTGTTGGATGAACCTTATGGATATGTATGTACTCCTTTAATTATCCTCCAAGAGTTCCCATGTAATATACTCTAAATCAAGGTGAAGCATTTTCTCCTCATTCCTCCACCAAACCCCGAATCCATCTCTCAGAAGGTGGATGGAAACACAATCCTTCATGTTGTTAGTACACAGACATAGCTTAAAGCATCCCCTCAATCTAACCGACCATGCCTCTTCCTAAAACAGTGAAATCTTCCTTTTTCTCCAATAAAATGGGGTAGGTGTAGCTTCAAAGACATCTCTACGATATGCTCTTTCGCTATTGAATTTCAGCCCCTAGGTCTCTCTATATGATCATTCCTCATTCTAGGGCTCCTGGATCTATCTTTATGCCCCATAGCTCTATCTCTATGATCTCTATGTGGTGAATCTGGTCTAACTAACTCCACATGGGAGTTCTTTACACTATACTCATCACTATGTCTTGAAGGAGTACGAGCCTCTATTGATGGTTCTATATCATGTCGGCTAGCTCATCCTCCTACTGATCCTCTGCGTATAGCGGTATTGACATCTTGTCATGTATGTAGTATCTATAGAAATATAGTGGCTACTTCACGATCTGGGGTCGTAAGTCTAAATCCACATGTAATAACCCCCATCAGTCATGCCTCCTTCACAAACCAAGGTGAGAGTTATTTCATCTTCGTCTAGGTTTTGTTTCAGTTTTCTAAGTTTTCTACATTTTAAAATATCATGAAATGTTATATGTTCTAGTTATAAGTTGTGTTAGGTTTACTTGTTATGTTTCATGTTGGCCTAGGGTCTAAGTGTTGAACCCACAACTTTGATACCAAGTGTAATGCTCACAAATTTAGATGTTTAAAACCATATTAAAACCTATGAATTTATTAGGGAAAAATTATGGTAATTTTTTTGTTTAGAAGGTTGCAAGGGTAAACATTAGTCACAATTTAATTAATTTCCTAGTTAAAATTTCTACACAATTTGAGGAATCTAGAATTAAAATTATAATTAATTATTATTAATTTATTTCCCAGATAGCTTTATAGTTTAATTACCCTTACCAAGTTCCATTACTTTGTTTGAATTTGACTTCTTAATCCCTTTAAAAGCAATTCTATTTATCATAAAATCGTTTATTTAAATGGGCCCTTATATTCAAACATTACTTAATTATTTAGTTATCCCTAATAAAAAAGTATAAGTTTTAACATTCCTTAACCACTAGTGACCCCATTCAACCCATACTAATACTTTTTTTATTAAATAATAAAATACCCAATCCCACAACTTAAAAGATGTAGGATTGAGTATCCACCCTTAGATTGATTCTTTTTGGGCCCTTGAATCTTAAGTATTCACTATAACCTTAAATATCCTTATGTTGGCTTCTTATTCTTATTTTTTCCCTAATCCATTTCATTTTCACTGTTTCAAGTTTGGGAGCATGGAGGCCATGAAATCTATTGATGGATACACACAAATTTGGAAGGTCTTTTTTTACATCCCTCTCCTAGGTTTTTCTTTGTATTTTATTTGTTATTTGCATTTTTCTAGATTTACCCTATTCGGGTTATGGGCATTATTTTACCTATTTTATTTTTTTCACGAATAAGGTATATATATAGATTTAGAGTTGTATGTATGTATGTATGTATGTATGTATGTATGTATGTATGTATGTATATGCATATGTATATGTATGTATGTATGTATATGTGTGTGTGTGTGTGTGTATATGTATATGTATCTATGTATGTATGCATACATGTATGTATCGTTATGTATGTGTATGTGTATGTGTATGTTTGTATACACACACACACACACACACACACACACACAAATATATATATATATATATATATATATATATATATATGTATATATGTATGTATGTATTAACATTGTTTATGGTTCGGCCGATAAAATTTACACACAACGTATATTAAAAGCAAAGGCACATATAAATTGTGATGACCGTGGCCATATAATATTGCAGGATCAAAATATATTAGGGGAGGGCATCGCTTCCTCCCCACCACATATAATATGGGTTGGGGTGGGGATATATATATATATATATATATATATATATATATATATATATATATATATATATATATATATATATTTATGGTTTATGGTTCGGATGAAATTTACACACAACATATATTTAATGTACATGCGCATATAAACTATGATGTTCATAGCCATATAATAGTGCAAAGTTAAAATATAATGGGGAGGGCGCCATCCCAAAAAAACCCACTAATTAAAACATTACATAGGTTGGGCTGCAACCCAAGCTCACTTCGAACCAAAATACATGTTTTAAAACATATACCTTGGTTTATAAGCCATTTGGATATGGTAAAACATTTTTCAATATTAATATATATATATATATATATATATATATATATATATATATATAATTACAATTGTATACTTTTGGTTTAAATTATGTTTAATAATCAATCAAATTCAAATTTAATTAAATAGAGGTATATTGAAAAATATAAATGTTTGATAGAATGAAGGTTTGGAGGAAATTTCACAATTAAAGGAGAAGTAATTTTCTCTCTTAACCCAAGGAATTTGTGGTGTTTGCAATATGTAACTTCTTTCTAAATGTGACAACAACTTGCTAAAAGTTTACTATTTGAACAATTTTACAAAGGAAGAGCAAGAATGAAAACCCAACTATAAGCAATCTTCCTTCTCCTTTCAAATCAAGTTGCAAATTTTACAAAAAGAAAATGAATATATACTTTCCATAATACAACACCATCTTTTTAAAATGAAAATCCATAATACAATCTTTTAAATAATTTCAACATTTCAAATATGCTAATTCTTACAATTAGAATGAGAAATTTCCTCTTTTCTTTATTTGAAATAAGCTCATACTTTTACGATAATACAAATTACAACAAGGTAACAGATACACTTTTTTTCAATAATCAAATTTCCTTTACTTATAATACAATAGCTCTTCTTTCCAACAATTTGAAAGAATAATTTACAAGATTACAACTTTCACTTTTACAATAATGAGCTAACATAACAAAGGTGATCTTTTTTACTGCAACATAGTATAACTCCTCTAATCTTCAACTTTTCACTCTTCTTATCTATCAAATTTGAATCACCATACAATGAAAGGGGAGTAGGCAACGCTCTCCTCCCAACCTATAATCCAATAAGAGGAGAATCGATCCTATGTATTCACCCTCGACCCCAACCAAAGAGAAATGATGTGTGTCTTGCAACCTTGACAACTTCACAAAAATTTCTTCCACAAAACATAAAATATACAACACATTCAACTAGACACACAAAAGCAAGATTTACAAATTTTCAAAAAATATATAGGTTTGACAACAAGCCAAAAGGAGAAAGGAATATGGGAACCACCTCCCTTTTCCTCCGAATTGAAATAGCAGTTCCACTCAAAAACCTCCATGTGCACAACATAAAACACTCAAATACATCCTTATTTCTCCCCTTACAAATATGCAAAATATGAAAATGTTTTCCTTTTCTCTCCCCATAGGTGGAACTCCCTAATCACACTCCCTCCAAAATGTATGCCTTATAAATCCCTTTTCCCTCCCCAATGGTCCCATTTTCCATCTCCCACACATTCTTAATGGAAATATACCCATCCCCAACATATTACATTCGCAACACACATACATATACTTCAAACAAACACAAAGTTCACACCATATTCATAAATAAAGGAATAAAAACAAATGGATATCTTACCTCTCCATTAAGCTTCCAAAACCTTCACTTAATAAGCTTCAACAACTTCAAGCTAAGAAAAATCCCAAAATAAAACTCTAAAAAGCTCCAAACATGCAACCCAAGTCCAAATTCCAAAAGTGTAAGTGTAGAAAATAAGACAAGTAACCCCAAATCCTTCAAATTCACTCAATAAATAGAAAATGAGGTGAGGATGATGAGGTGGCTCCATGTAGGATGCCACTTCATCATCCCTCCATTCCAACTCAACAAGTCAACACACAAAGACCAATGCAATTAAATGAACAAGTAAGGCTATGACATGCACAAATTTACACTCCAACATGCACTCCATACCTTCCAAGGAAAAATTAAATGTGGTAAGTAGAAAAGTGACTTTATTTACTCTTTTACACTCAAAAATGCATTAAAAAGGTGAAAATTAGCTCCATACTTCATATCTATGGTTGGTAGATGTGTTTGAGATGTAAGGGACAAGGTAAACTTGTCCCACAAGTCACAAAAAGTGGCCTATAAGGAAAAAATTGATATTGGGAAAGAAGGAAGGATACACTCAAAAAATGCAATTTAATTCATTCCACATCAAGCACAAATCAAGGACCATCTACCCTATTAATTACTCCATTGTCACATCTTCCTTTTAGTTTAAAATTTAAGTTAAATTAGTTAATTAAAAATTATTAACAAGTGTTAATAAAATGAATGGATTTTCCAAGTAACTAGACACATGTACCACAAATTTAAATACACAAAATTAAAAGAAAGAAAAACATTACATCCCATGGCCACACACATGAGGTCACCCTCCATGGGAAACCTCCTAACCAAGCATAACAATAAAACAACATTTACATATAACACAAGTTGTCAATTTGGCCATGTTGCAAACACCCAACATTCTTCTAGGGTTGGTCCTTTATCCCCTTTCAATGTATAGTTATATAATTTTCTTGCAATTACAAATAGAAATACCTCTTTGGCCTCAACCGCATCAAAAATTTGAGAAATAACACATACATAGAAATCAAAATTCATCATGAAAATTAAGTACTTTTATCATCTGTAAAAAATATCAAAATAATTTGATTATATCATTTACTAACATCAATGAGATCACAAGACTATATTGAGTATCCAAACATAGGAAATGCATCACGAATATAACATGTCAAGTATAAATTTAGAAAATATAAATCAACATATATAGAACTATCCACCAAAGTGTCATCTAGCATTCCATAATCTAAAATACTAACCACAACATATCAATAATCCAGATTTCTGCATACTCTATCACTTGTTAATCAAAATATAATACTCATAATTTCAATGTCTCAAATCAACAAGAATGAAATCATAGTGAAATAGTGTCGAATAGGAGTGGGCACTACAATGGGAAATGAGGAAAGTAAAATAAAACAAATAAGAAAGGGAAATAAAAACTATGTACTTGGAACAACATTAGTAGGGTAAGGATAATTAAAATGCATAAAGATGATCAGAGAAGTAGATACCCTTTTTAAATAGTGGATTTCATTAATGAAGTTGGTATGGGTTGAATAGGATCAAATGTCGAACATGAGACATGAAAAATATGAACTAGTTGAGTACGCAAGGGTGACCTTGGAGGTGAAATATGGATTTTATAATTTTATTTAAAACCTAAAAAGGGAAAATGAAATCTTATGAATGAATTATATTTCTTATTCTTTGTTAAAAATGCTACATTTGTAGCATGAATGCTCCAAAACTAGCTCTTCACCTTTCCTTTGTGTCTGTTTAGGAATCAAATTACGTATATATCTATCAACAATGTCCTCATGTTTGTACCTTCTTTGTTCTTTATAAATGTCTCCAGGATGGCCTTGAAATGCTTGAGTGTTCCATTCTTCAGCAATGTATAACTTATGGAAAATGTGATTCCTTTCACATTTTGCATACAAAATTGAGATTCAAATTCTTCAATGATTTCTTCTTCATGAGATGAAAATTTAAAATTTAATTGTTCTAGGCTTGATTATTTTTAGGAAATCCTTGTTTAGTAAGAAACCATAAATTTTTGTTGTTTGTGCAACTACTCCATTATTGGACCAAAATTCCAAGTGACACATGATGATTTTCCTATAAGATGAAGAAAATATCTTTATAACAATATTTTGAGGGTAAATTTCAACATGAACTATACTCATAATCTTATATCAAATCTTTAATAACTTGATCATCTCTAGGGTAATTATCGAAAAGGAAACATCATATTTCTCATGATCAAGTCGAATAAAGGAGTTGTCAATTACATTCGATGTCTTAAAATGAAAGTTGAGTTATGACCTTTGTTTTCCATGTAGAATAATTATCTCCTCTTAAGAGAACCGTGAATCGGAAGAAAGACTTTCATAAAATTAATATCCATTTTTGTAAATTATGAGCAAACACAATGATTCCGCAAGAATAATGTGGATGTGGAAGATGTAATTGAAACAATTCAACTAACATAATGCCCTTGTTATCCCTTTTAATGGCCTAGTTTGTCTTTTTTTGTGGATTTGTTAGACATATTATTGAATTTTTGTACATATGAGTCTCTTTGTTTGAAATATAAACCTAGTGGCATCCAAAATCTAACCCCTAGACTTGAAAAAATAAAATAAAAACAATAACGAAAGGACCAAAACCCAAACAAATGGTAAAAAATGGGCCTACGATACAATCATCATATAGTGGTCGGTCATGTCTCCAAGGCATAGAAAAGTATTAAATCCTCAACTTATTTCAAAATATATTTATTACTAAGACAATAAGATGACAAGAATCTTGTATTAGATGCTAAGAGTCAGACCATATGCCATAAATAAGGACTAGACAGTGTACTAGCAAGTTTCATTTCACTTTGTTTGACCCCCACACACAAGTCAATAAAAGTGTCATGTGAATTGGTAGTTGTGCACATTTTAGGTGCCTAATTATCAATATTTTTTCCAATGTATTTGTTTTTTTCTTTATTTCAAATTCCCTTAATAATAGGTTTTCACTTCTTTCCACACTACATTTAGTAAAATTATGTGAGCTTCAAGATGATTTAAAAGCCTTGTTATGTTTTAGTGTTACAACCAAAGAAATTGACTAAACATTAATGTTATAAAAATTATAGGCAACATGTAAATAATTTCTAAAAGCATGCTAATCATTCTTATAAGTGACATGACCCAGCTACCCCCTCAAAAATATCCAATGTATGCTAGAAATTCTTATTGTTTAACCTTGTAGATCTCTAGAAGTTCTCTCATTTTTGGAACCCTGATACCCTATTCATTGAAATGAGTCACTAAATTTTGTATATTGAGAAAAACTTACATGAAAAAGACATGTGTTAGGTCTCTACCTTGACAAAATATTATAAACAAGATTTCTTATAATCTTTCATCAAGTGTTGAGAAGAGTATAACACTAAGGAGAGTGCACACCGAAGATTTGCACCTAGGAATAAGGCGCATTTGAAGGCATAGAAGGATACAAGAGGAAACGCACACCAGGACAAGTTGATTTAGGGACTTAACCATTTTTCATGGTTTCGACTATTTTTGGAGATAGCATGTAGAGAACACAATGGGATATAGACTTGTGCAACATGCAATTACTAATTTGGGACAAGCATTTGATGAGTGCCATGCACAAGTTGAAGATAATAATAGGATTACTACTGCCAGTTAACTATAGGAGATCTATTATTAGCGCACTTGCATGTGTTCCTATTATTGTAAAGGTGCATGGTTATTTTCAGCATGCAACCTATTTTAGGAAGTGCATAAGCGGTGAAGGGAAAGTCCCCACCCTTATAAATATGGATTAAACTATGTAGTTTGATATACTGAGACACATGATTTATTGTAAAGTTATGCTACTAGATCAGTTACAAGCATAAACTTATGGTAATGTTATACAATGGAAGAATCTTCTCTATTTAATGTGTTTAATATAATGGAGTGTATTGGCTAGATAATGGTGTTAAACATAATTGTAACTAGTTCTTGTATGGTTAATCCTATCATTGTTATTATTTAATTCATGATTTTTTAAGATCTAGATCTAGTTATACTATGTGGAATGTTTATGCTATTTATAGAACTAAATGTGTTATATCTTCATCACGTTAACATCCTGTAAGAAACTCTAAGGAGGGACCTGGTACATTTTCACACTTTAGGTGACCACTCACTTCAGTCCGGTGATGTGTCGACATGCCTAGGTTATTTGTGGTAAATTTTAGGTTGCATCATTGGTTCCATTGTCGGGACCTCTTTTTCAGTTGTTTGCAGGATGGTTCGCGATGAAGATGTATCAGTTGACCCTAGCAAGTGTTGAGGAGTGGATAAAAGATATAAAAGAAGAGTATGCATGGAGGTTCAATATTGGATCTGAGTTTGACGTACGCGCATGGGTGGAAAAGAATTTGTATGACTATTTTATGATATCTTCTTTGCTATTTTCTTGGTAGAACTGTATGAGTGGTTGGTTAATTATGCGTATAAACGGAATTAGAGGTATCACACACTTGTCTTGATGGAGGAAGAATTTTAGGCCCTGTATGAAGTGATCTGATTTGGACACATGGTGTGGATACTTAGTTTCATGGTGTTTTAAATAGCTATATTCGAGTACTCAATTTCCACTTATTCTTTCCCGGAGGTAGTGGAGTTCCCATTTTTACAGATCCCAAGGGAGCTTACTTGAAAGGTATTCCATTGGAGATCAATATCTTAATGGTGACCTTTAACTGTAATAAAAACTAGTGGTTAGCTAAACCCCACCACGCGTGCGGATAGGAGAAAGTTTGGTGAAATATGGTAGACCTAGTGGTAGAAAGGTAGAGAGAAGAAAGGCATCTTGAGTAAAATGAGGCATGCGAAAGGGAGATCGGGAAGCGGTAGGATATTTTAATGCGGATGATACTAAGGAGAGAGACGGCTAGTGAAGGATTTGGAGCTCACACGAGAGATCATGGAGCAGAGCATCCGGAACTCCCCATTTAGGAAAGCATGGCGAAACCCTTTTCACCTCATACAGAGTGTATGAACAAAGATGACCAGGGACATGGGCATGCATCTGAATCTATCTAGAAACCTAGCCCTTGGGCTTGGTTTTCTTGTATCTAGTACATCCAATAGTCAAAAAGCTAATTTGAGTAGTAGGGAAGCAAGGGTAAGTCACATAACAAGTATATCTATTGTAGGGAAGATGTCTTTGTTGTTGTTTGGAGGTACCTTTTCAGGCACATCATCAACACATAATTTGAGCACACAAAATTTTGGATTCACTTATGGGAGTAGTACCACCACGCAGACTGTAGGAGTTTAGTACTATTGTTGGGAAATAGGGAAGTACATCTTCTGGTCTACTTACTGCTACAGGTGGAGGATCGAGGGGTATAGTTGGCTCTAGTTATGGTGGATCAGGTGGTTTTGGGAGAAAAGGTAACACGGTAGGTTTTGGTTCGGTGGGCAGGGTTTACACCAACCCATGAATATTTATATGGAGATGTCTCTCTATCTTCTAGAGTATAGGGGCATAGAATATTCTTCTGAACACGTGCACATGTGTGAAATACTATGGTGTGAAAAAGGGATCACAACTTCTAAGTGCAAGGAAAGTCAATTTGCAACTACATTATAGGGACACGAACACAATTGGTATAGGAAGTTTGACCCAGATAAAACTTGTGTAGATTATGCAGAGTTAAAATATGTCTTCCTTAAAGAGTTCTATATCCATGAATTTGAGCAGAAGAGTATAAGCACGCTCAAGGATATTAAGCAGGGAACTACTGAGAGTTTCTGGGAGTATGATGCTCATTTCAAAACACTTTTATCTAAGTTTTCTTATGATATTCATGAAATCCATTATGCACAATGGTTCATTGGAGGACTGATCACACCTTTTAGAAGGGTGTTGTCACATAAGACATACACTAATCCGTGTGAAGCATTTGAGGTAGATTTACGTCTTTGAGGAATTTTGAAGTATAGACAACTGAGTCAGCCCATTCCTGGAAGCACGATTGTAGCTATTGGAAAACAATTGGAGAAACTATTGAAAAATTCGGAACATCGGACACGCAATGGGATTTGGTGTACATCTTTGTGAAGTGGAAGGGCATACCAAGGATAGGTGTCACCATAGGACAATGTGCTCATTATTGCTAGACTATGACATATGTCATCTAAATCATGATGCCATTTGCTTCCCATTATTAGAACGTGTGATAAGAAAGATTGTATCTTGGTATTGTAAAATTTTCTGGTCCACGACTCATGATACAAAAGACTTCATGTTTGTTTTTAGATTCATGATGCTATAAATATTGGTGTGCGAAGAGGCAGAGTATCGAGATAACTCTAAGGGTAAGGGTGAGCACGAGGTTTGAAATCAAAATCAAGTGTGTTATGATCATAATAAGGGGCGCTATCAAGGAGGATGTGGAAGAGGTTGAGGATATCATGGTTGATTCAAGGGTTAAGGCCATGGTGGTGGACGAGGTGAGTTTCCTCACAAAATGTGCTTTACATGTGGAGATCTTGACCACTACAAGCACGGATGTCCTCAACATATTACTTCTTATTGTTTTGGGAAGATTTGTAGCTATGATGAATTCTCGGACCTATATGATCATCTTAGCAAGTAGCATAAACAGGAGAACAAAGGCACAAGGATGGTTAGGATACATCACGATGTGGAATATCGGTGGATATCAAAGTTAGCACTAAAACCTTAGGTATTACCTGTGAATATCTTTACATGCACCGAATCTGCGAGTGCTTTGAGAAGCATTATAGCAGAAGCCTACCATCGATAAGGAGGGCGTTTTCCATGCAAGGTAATCTGGATCTTGCACACCAGAAGGAGGTTTACCAGGACACCATGGAGGTACTCAAAAACCTTCTAGGGGAAATACAATGTTTAAAGAATAAATAACGGAATATGGAATAGAAGAAGGCATCAGAGATGGTTCAATCAAATATTGATGACTTGAAGGAGGTATGCAAAATGTCACGCCAGAAAATGTCATTCCATTACTAGGGAGTTGGCTAAAAGGAAACACTCCACACATGAATATTGAGAATGGACATCAGATCCTACATGCAAATCTTCCCCCTCATAGCTTAGATTACGACAAGGAGATCACTTTGAATGTTGTTGTGGATGGATGGATCTTAAGTAATATATTGATTGACATAGGTGTGGAGGTAAATGTGCTTACTTTAGATGCATGGGTACAAATGGGGAGACCTTCATTGCAGCCATCTTCTAATGTACTATTTATGGCTAATCAAACTAAGGCCACTCCTATTGGAGTTTTAAAAGATGCATCCATTACTATACAAGGGGCCAAGTTCACTAGGGATTTTGAGGTTTTAGCACTTGCAAAAGTAGATAGTTTCCCATCTCTGCTTGGGCACCCTTGGTGTTATGCAAATAATGTTTATCTTTGGTTCAACAAAGGATATATAAGTTTTGAGAACAAGAATGAAAGAGTTATTATCCCTTTAGCAGATGAGAAATTTGCACCTTATGTTGAGCCTTTGAGTGAAGAATATCTGAATAGGATTTATGTACGCGTCATTCGAACCCGTAGTACTCAAGTCATCTAAGGAAGGAATCCTCCAGTGGGAAGATGGACAATCTATTAGTGATACCAAAAGTATTGCTTGTGATAATTTGTCTCATGGCACTTATGAGATGGTTGGTCATGAAGTAAAGAGTGCATTTCCATTGAGAAGTAAACCTCATTGCATTATGAGGATAGCTAATAGCTTTGTACCTCGGTACACTAGAGAAAGAGGCCCTATGGTATTCCTGCGTGCCATGGAGGAAAAATGGACGTACCAATTTTAAATAATAAATATGTTAGCATATACCCTACGTGGTATAGTAGTGCGTTGGTGGGTGGTTCGTAGGGATAATCTTGTACAATTGAATGCGATCAGATTTCTCTAACAACTCGGTTTTCCAAGAGCAATACACATGCTCAAATCCGCACATATCTTGGTAATCAACTTGTTTAGAACCACGTTCGAGTAGTGTGAGAGGCTCTAGATAGAGGGGAGAAGCTTTACCACCTTCACTGTGGGTACACAACTTTATTGCACTTTACAAGGTTGCACACGCACTTGGTATGTATATGCATAGCTATATAGAGAAACTGAAATTGGCAAGGTTTGATTGCAGAATGGTCCAGACTTTTGATTACATATTTACTAACCCTCCAAAGTGGAAAAGGAATTAAGGGTTATAAAGCACTTAATTATGGGATACAAGTGTAAAGGTGGAGGAGCTCATTCACAAGTTATTTGTTTAGATAAACTCAGGGGCGTGCTTTGATAGAGAAGAAGAAACAGATGTCATGCTACTTAATCACGCTTTCTTGGAGAAAGAGAAAGGAAATATGATCTACATAGTAGATGATGAGGAAGTAGAAGACCTAGATATAGATCATTCAGTAGGTACACACAAGTTTTTGGCGAGACAGAGATAATAACGCGCATGCTGTCATGAACCCATGAAAACAAAAAAGGTGAATATTGGTATGGATGTTGAACCTAAGGAGGTAATATTTGGGGATTATTGGTCCGACTCAAGTGGAAAAAATCATTGAGTTACTAAGTTATTTTCAAGACTTATTTGCTAGGGGATACCATGAATTGAAAGGAGTGCATAAGTCATTAAGAGAGATGAAGATCAAGCTTAAGGAAGGTGTGTGCACAGTTAGGAGAAGACCTTACGAATGAACCATAACCTCATGCGTAAAGGTTAAGGAATAAATTGACAAGATGTTGAAGTTTGGCATTATCAAGCCCCTAGAAGAATCGAGTGGGTTAGCCCCATGGTTATCAGTATAAAAAAAGATAGTCATATTAGGATTTGTGTTGATTACAGAGAATTGAATGATGCATGTGTGATTGATCCCTTTCCTACACATTTCACAAAGGAGATATTAGAATACGTTGTAAGGCACGAAATATATTCTTTTATCGATGGATTCTCTGGGGAATCATCGGTCTAGATTACAAAGGAGGATCAAGAGAAAATGCACCCTTTGGCCTAGAAAATGTGCCTTCTGTATTTTCATGCATAGTTTTTCAAGCATTCCAGGAGTTTATTCACATTTTCTTACAGGTTTACTTGGATGATTGGACAATTTATGGACTTGTTAAGGATCATTGTGACAATTTAAGCTTGATGTTTGAAAGATGTAGACAATTAAGAATATATTTAAAGGTCAAGAAGTCCATGTTTTCTACACATTTTGGCACTTTGTTAGGGCACATCATCTGCAAGGAATGTTTCTTAGTGGATCCATCTAAGGTTGTAGTTATTGTAGGCCTTAAAGAGCCTACAAGTAAGAGTGATGTGTGTGGATTAATTGGTCAAATTGGATATTATAGAAAAATTATCAAAGGATATGCTAAGATTTTCACACCCTTGGAAGAGTTACTAAAGGGAAAAGGGACATTATATTATAGAGAACCGCAATAGTGCACATTCAAGGCATTGAAGGAAAGACTTACTACAATGCCTATTCTATGTTTTCCCTCATGGAACCAATTGTTTCATGTACATGTGGACACCTCTGGAATGACCATTGGCACATTGTTAGCTCATCCTGGAGAAGGTATTATAGATCATCCTATCTATTTTGCTAGTAGAAAGTTGACTCCTGTAGAGAAGAATTATACAACTACTGAGTGTGAAGCCTTGTCAATGATCTATGCACTGCATAAATTCAGACAATACCTGCTAGCAACACCATTTTTATTTTATACCGATCACATGGCATTGAAATATATGGTAAAAATCCCATTTCTGAGGGGCTCATATGTCGATGTGTACTCTTATTCCAAGAATTTTATTTCACAATTGTGGTAAAACTAGGTAAAAGTAATTTTGGCCTAGACCATTTATCAAGAATTCAGTCAGGGGAGGACACGTAGACAATTGAAGATACAATGTCGGATGCACAATACAGTTTTACAATGCGTGCCTTCAAAATTAGAGGATAGTGTTTTCTTTCTATATATAGGTATGGCGTCGAGTGAGATGAAATCCTTAGAGAAGAAATAACTTGTGATTTGTGTGGCACGTTTTATATTGATTAATGGTAACCTATAAAAATTAGGCCAAGATGATGTATTGCGTCGGTGTGTATTAGAGCACGAGCACACATATATCATGGAAGAGGCTCATGGTGGTATTACAGGTGAGAATATACAGGTGACACCACTTTGCACACAATATTTTACTCTTTGGATTATGGTGGGAGACTCTCTATAAATATTGTAAAGCATATTGTAAGGCGTGTGATCATTGTCAATGTGTTGGTAAACCTAGGTGAAGAGATGAAATGCCCTTAAGACCCGGTCTAGTGCAAAGCCATTTGGAAAATGGGCTATAGAATTTTGGGTCCTATTTGGCCACCGTTGCATGTAGAATTAGATCATGCTACATCATCACTTGAACAGATTATATTACAAGGTGGGAAGAAGTAGCACCTACCAAGGATTGTACAAGATCTCACAAGAACTTGAGTTCTTATGGGAATATGTTCTTACAAGGTATGGATTCCTGCTAAGCTTGACAATTGATAGGGGTACACAATTTTTGAATGAAACAATCAGGATACTATTGGATGAATTTATGATTACACACCATAGACTACACCTATCATCCTGAAGAAAATGGGATGGATGAGGCCTTTAACAAGATTTTGAGCTAGACATTGACAAAACTTTGTGATGTTGGAAGGAAAGATTTGGATGATAATGTTTCTTCCATGCTTTGGGCGTATAGAACAAAATATAAGAGGTTGAATAAGGCCACACCCTTTCAGTTGGTTTTTGGCGCAGAAGTAGTTCTTCCTATGGAATTCATGTTACCTTCTTTACATATTGTGCGTGTTGGAGGTATATCCGATGAAAAATATTTGGAAGAAAGGATTGATAAATTGATACAATTGGATGAGAGGCATACCATAGCACATTAGAGTCAGAAGTAGGAAAAGGCTAGGTAGAATGCATGGCATGACAGACACATCAAGGAAAAAAATCTTGAGATAGGACACATGGTTCTTTTCTATGACTCTAAGTTTTTGTTTCATCCAAAGAAGCTTAAATTTCATTAGTTAGGACCATATATTATCACTCATATACTTGATTCAGGGGCTTCTCGGTTAGAAACACTTCATGGAATACGATTATTCGATTACTCCAATGGGATTAGGTTGAAGCTCTACTATAAATATGTCTTCTTTGTGTTTGTAATAAGGTAGTTTTGTCATTTAAAATAGGATTTTATTTATATATTTCCTTTAATGTATTTCCTTTTTCATCGCTAGGCTTTTTCAATTTGGTTTGGTGTTTTGTGTAATAAGCATGTTTGTGCATTGGAAGATAATCATTCTTTGAAGAATTTTTATGCACAAAGGAATGCACATACCATTGGTGTGGGTTGGTTACTCACAACAGAGGTACAAATGAGAACAAAATTATTACAGTGCTAGTTAAGTGTGGAAAGGAGTTGTTAAGAAGGAGATTGCTCTAAAAATATGACCATAAATGGAGATAAATGAAGGAATAGTATAACGTGAGGTAAGCAGCGGCCATGGAGAATAGCAAGGGAAGGCGTAGTGGCGAGGTACTTGGGCACATGGAAGAACGCTAAAGAGAAGTCTGTAGCCATAAGTTAGGGAGGCATGCTAGAAGTTTATAGCTAGGGTGCAAAGATGTATTGTGTAAATATTGTGAAAATGGTTAATTAACGAGAGGATTTTTGGTAGATGAAGGAGTAATAAATGTACTAACCTTTTGAAAATATATATAAGGACATGATGTGGGTTCATTTTTACCTTTGTGATCACAAGTATTTAAGTGAGCTAAGTCCGAATGAGCTGAGTGAATCATTCGAGGTGTGGAGTATTATGAAACCGGAGACATGGATAGTAGACTATTACGCGAGAAGAGGTTTACTTCCCCATTGGTGAAGGTTTTGAGTGAAGCATAAGCATTGAGAAGGAGATAGAGCATGCGGTTTCAAGCTAGGGCATGTAGATTCGAGCTAGGGTTTGAGTTTGCTTGGTACAAATAGCAAAAAGGTAGGATTTTTACGATGGCACCAAAGAGAGCACCTGTAGCATGTATGAAAGGAAAGAACAAGGTAAAAGATGAAGTTGAAATTTCTCCCGAGAGTAATTTTTCAGATATGTAATACCTAGAAGGAGTAATATTCAAACAAGAGTGGGTTTCCCAGATCCAAAGATGTAAGATAAGTGAAAAAAACCATTGTACCTCTAAAAACAAGGGAGAGTTGGACACGTTTCTGAATAAGAAGACCAACAAGCATATGGTGGAGGATATGCCAAGCATTTATCAATTGTATGAGCTCCTGTATTTTGACAAATATGAACCCTTATACCGATGGTTGATGAGTAGAGTCCATGTGGACTTATTTTATTTATTCGGATGGAGGGTTAGGATCAAAACAACACCGGTTTCGACACTAATAGGATTGAAGGGCACAAGGGTAGACCTTTTTATTGATGTAACTGATAAAGAAGTGGTCATAGAAATAAGAAATGAGTTGGGGTATACCAAAGGACCATGCGGAATGTACATTGATAAAATGAATAAGTTTCCTGTGGTGCGGTGGTCACGCATCTACTAACCAAGTTAAATGACCAAAAGATATGGTCACGGGAAAACACAATGTGGCTTCACAATGCAAAGAAAATGTTTAAGGGAGTAGTATACAACCTAGCAGGATATATTGCAGACACCGTTTTTGAGGAAATGCACACAGGAGAAAAGATAAGTTTTGGCGTTATCCTTATTTCCCTTGTGTTTTTAGAAATTGGAGTGTCTGATGGGACAAAGAACAAAATATGGGAGTACCCCTTGGAAAATAAGTCCCTCGTGGAGAGGTTTGAAAATTATTTATGTGAAGGATCAATGAGTGGGCCATTTAAGTAAAGGGCGGAGATGTGGTATGACCGACTTCATGCGGCATTTGAGGAGGAGTGGCACATTCCCAAGGAGCTACCTTCGGTAGTGGGAAAGGTAGTACAGTTCATGGTGTACCAACACTTTTGAATCACACGGTTTGCTATGAGGGATGGGACATGGATCCCATGCTGAAAACTTCCCTATACCTTCACAATGTGCTCCACTTCTAGGCTTTATTTCACAAGGTAGACTGTGACTACCACACTCTAAGGAATACATATGTGTATTTAAGCCATCTTGCATATATTGGGAGGCTCATCTCATACTTTATAAGTATGAAGCTAGTAAGCTTGGCTATTGGGGGATAGTGGAGTTGCACTCATATACCTTCAGCTTAAGCCTAAGTTGGAGAATAACAAGTATGTGGAGAATGAGTTCGTGCTCCCAGGGCCTCCCCAAAGGAAATCATAGAGTGGAGAACATCTTAGCTCCAAATCCTACGAAACTATAGAGATAGATGAGGAGGAACAAGAACATGAAGAGAGTGATGGGTTAGATCATACGAGGCTAGAGGCATCCCATAGATAGAGTGGAGACAGAACATGCGGATACACCACCTCAAATGGAAGAAGGAGATGACGACTTGGATGAGGAAGTAGTCCATGAAGAGCACCGTTTTAAGAGGGTATTCATAAGAACAAGAACTCAAGGTGTGGGAACTCCATAGTCTGTAAGGAGATCACCACGACTCTCCCCTCAGAAAGAGGCCATTGAAAAGAGAAAGATAAAGATAAAGCTGAATGAGGAGGTGGAGGAGTCTCAGAAAAGAGCGTGCTGGAACCTCGGTGTAGCTAGAAGATGTGGAGGAACCCAGAGATGAGGACATGAAGGATGGAGAGGAAGGGGTGAATAATGTAGAAGATTCATAGCATGAGCAACCTCAAGCGCATGACACTAATGAGGATGATAAAGGGCCAACTCTAAACCTTAGCGCTCCAGTTCCTAAGGGACCAAGAACAAGTGAATAATACACTATGCCGAGTATGGGCTATGTCGAGGACACAAGAAAAATCATTTGCACCCGTTTTCAAAGCATAGTGGACCTAAAAGAGTTATATGGGTGGGAGCTGATGGACCTAGACATGGTCACTGCGCAAGCAAGACGAGGAAATATTTGTCGTAGCCCATGTAGACTCACATGGGCCGAGCCAAATTTTTATGTATGTGAGGAGTTTTGTGTGTCAAGAAGAGTTAAGAAGGAACCTCGGAGTAGTCACATGACTATAAATACCACTCTCATGTCTAATGAGTAGGTGAGAAATTCCTTAATTAAGGTAACTACAGAGGTTGCATGGAGGAACATCGATAAGGATGCCACTATTAGAGTGCTACTTGAAGATAATAAGGAAAAACTACGAAATAGCATGTCTGAAAGGAGAGAAGGATCTAGAGAAGAAAAATAATGAGGCCTTCATCAACATGGCATAGGAAATCGGTGACTATGTCTTGAAATCAAGACCGCATTTTGAGTCTAAGGTACCTGAAAAGTTTCCTTCAACTATGCATTACGTGCGCACATTATTTTATTTGGTGCTTGAGGATAAAACAATTGAAATGTCAATGCCAAAGGATCCTTAACATGAAGCGAGAGAGAAAAGGGCCTCCATGGTTAGAAATATTTCATATTACGAGGCATTACTCCAAACTTTACAAGAAGAGATGAAGAAATAAAATCAAGATTTGAGCATATGTGCAGCTCTAGAAGAAATGATTAAGATCAGGACTATAGTAGAAGATAATGAAGTTCTTAAGGCAATAAATGATGAGACTTTAGGTCATACGAGAGAGATTAGCGTTAGTAAGGTAAGTGCAAAGCCCTTGCATCAACACAAAACCCAAATAAGGAGAGGTTAGATGAGATTGGGAAGCTCATACACAAAAGATGTATCTTCTGGAAGGAAGAATGTTTGCAATGGCTAGTTTTTTCCTCATACTGTAGAATAAAAAGGGAGAGATAACCCAGGATGAGTTAGAACCTCTTTCCATTGACATTCCAAAGAAAATGAGAAACACACTGGATGACTGGAAAACATTGGAGGCTGAGATTAAAATAGAATATCCAAATTTGATCCTCCCAGTTGAAGTAGAGGGTGTTGTAGAATAAAATTCCATTCTTTGTACAATAATTATTTACATTATTTCCATTCTTATTCTTTATTGATTGGGAACATCAAAAGGAAACCCCATTTTCGGGGTGGAAATGTAGTTTAGTGTGGGGTAATGTTGAGTAGACAGAGTATGACACTAAGGAGAGGGCACACAGAAGATTTGCACGTAGGAATAAGCCCCATTTGAATTCACGGAAGGATAAAAGATGAAACACGCACTAGGACAAGCTGATTTAGGGACTTAGCCATTTTCATGGTTTTGAGCTATTTTTGAGATAGCGTGTAGAGCACACATTGGGATGGAGACTTACGTGACATGCAACTACTATTTTGGGATGAGCGTTTGATGAGCACCATGCATAAGTTGAAGATAATAATAGGATTACTACTTCCAGTTAACTGTAGGAGATCTATTATTAGTACACTTGCATGTGTGCCTATTATTGTAAAGGTGCATGGTTATTTTCAGCATGCGACCTATTTTAGGAAGTGCATAAGTAGTGAAGGGAAAGTCCCCACCCTTATAAATATGGATCAAACTGTGTATTTTGATATACTGAGACACATGAGTTATTGTAGAGTTATGTTGTTGGATCTATTACATGCATAAACTTATGGTAATGTTATATGATGTAAGAAGCTTTTGTATTTACTTGTGTTTAATATAATGGAGTGTATTGGTTGGATAATGGTGTTAAACATAACTGTAACTAGTTCTTGTATGGTTAATCCTATCATTGTTATTATTTAATTCATGATTCTTTAAGATCTAGATCTAGTTATGCTCTGTGGAATGTTTATGTTATTTATGGATCTAAATGCATTATATCTTCATCACATTAACATCCTACACAATAAACTCTAAAGAGGGACATGGTACCTTTGCACACTTTTTTTGAGTGCTCATCTCAGTCGGGTGATGTGCTAGTGCACCTAGGTTAGTCGTTGTTAATATATGGGTTGCATCATCAAGGTCGGAACCACACACATGTCTCTTTTGCGTAAGGTAGTGGAGGTGTAATTTTGAATAATTAAAAATCTATATGTCCCCATGTACTAATAAATAATATAATTGTTTGTCAAACTTCATCTCTGTATATTATAATAATATATTGATTTGTTGAAATGATTAAACTTGAATAATTATCTTTTTATCCAAAAGGGGGTAGGGTTTATGGATGGAGGAAGAGGATTCACATGGAAAAAAACAATTAAATTTTATGATTATTCCTTTGTGGATGAAGAGGAGGCACAACATTAAGAGGAATGGAGATTGATATTTAAATCACCAAGCTCTAAGCTATCCTAGTTTTTAATGTCTATAATTTTAATGTTACTATGTAGATATCATTGTGGAGCCACTAAAAATAAACTAAAATGCCTTATTTTAACCTTTCAAACCATAATAAAGGTTTCTTTGATTACATAGGTAAGACTAGAATCTTCTATATTATTATAATATAGATCTATTTCATTAAAATATAAACTCTATTTTATTTTAACCTTGGTACTTGTGGCTAAAAATGTGATTAATGATGTATGGTTCTTCCATGTACCTTCAATGTGCATCCACATTTTATTTATATGTCTTGCAAGGAATTCAAAAATACAACAATTCCAACGCATTTCTTTTATTCACTAGAACTAGGATATTCCATGACAAGATATCCCATTCAATAATTTTTTCACAATATTTTTGCAATATTCACTAATATTATGTGCTTGTCATAACATTCATACAAGGGTATTTTATAAAATTTTCCTTTAAGAAAAATGAAGCTATGTGCTCTTATTGATGTGGAACTATATTTTCTTACCCTCCACAGGATCTCTTAGAAATACGTTTAATTTAAGTAGAGGATTTTATTGTGGGGTGTACATGTGAGATTGATATTTAAATTGGTGGTGAATAACAATGGAAATGAATTTTTATGATTAGAATTGAATCATTAGAATGCACATTTTGTTTTTCAATCTACTTTTACAAAAATGTCAATGAATCACCATCACCATTTCATTTGATTTTATCTTATTTTATTGTAAACTATTATACCTTTTAATGAGAAATGTGGAGTGGGAAACCATGATATATATTTAATCCTTTCACCAAATAACCCTAATGCTACATCACCTCCCTCTTCTTATGCCCAAAATTTACTTCCCCACCCCCTTCCTTAGCACCCCCACCGCCACACAGAGACATACATACACACATGCATGTGTGTGTGTGGACCTTGAATTTTTATATGTATTGAGCTCAAATTTCTTATAACTCATGAATATATATGAGGAAATCACACATTTTATGATATAGTAGTACTCTAATGCTTTCACTTTTTACATATTGATACAACTACAATCTCAAAATTGTGTATATTTATGCCAAAAACGTTAGAGAAATTGTTGTAGATACTATCAATGTGTAATTGTATTTAGATAATTAACTATGCATTTTTAGTGAGTTTCATATGTTTTATAATGTTATATTTGAGGTGGAAATAGTGACTCTTTGGAATTTATTTCACATGTATTTTATATTGATGTTTGAATGGTTCAAATTTAACATTTGTATATGGATTTATGTACTTTTACAAACAATTGTGATTCCATCAAAATTTTCATAGGATTTACATAAAATACATAGTTGTTGGATCACTAGTTTTACTAGAACAACATCTTATGTATTTGTATGAGGCAATACCCTAACATATAATATCCTTGTTTAGGTTCTCGCTCAATTATTCTTGTAACACCCATAAAAACAACCCACTTGAGACCCCAAGAACAACCTAGGATTAGTTAGGAAATTTATGGAATACATTTTTTTGTTTGAAAGAGTCTACAACCAGGTTAGAAGAAAACAGTTGTCATAAGAAATTTTTCAAGCCAAATACTATTAATAGCTTATAGTTTTATTAATATGACAATTATAAAATATCTCAAGGTCCAAACTTAGGGTTAGATGAATCAATTAGGTTAAGAGGGTAATTTCTCACTATACCACTCTCAAACAAGCTTAAAATATTCAGCCTGGTTTTTCTCAAAATTAATGCATTCAAAACTTCCCTAAATCATTCCCATTAGATAGGAAATTTCCTCACATTTTCAATGATATAAAGAAGTCCTCCGAACTCCCTATATTTCAAAAGTTATGGGCCGGCAGGCCTTGGGGTGAAAATTTTCCCCAAGGGTGGGCCTGTGGGCCTAGGGGAGAAAATTTTCCATAGGGGCGGGTCTACGTGCTGCGGGAGAAAAATTTCCCCGGGGTGATTCTGCGAGGCCATGGGAGATGTTTGGGAAATTTCTGCATGGGGCTAAAGTCACCTTTGCACCCGTACTCCCACAAGTCCGAGGACATGTGGTGTCTCTTAAGCCAACGTACGAAAGCGGGCGGCGTGGATAAAATTATTTTAATGCCTAGAAGGGAGAAAAGGGTAAAATTCACTTGTACATCTACTCGACACCTCGCGAGGCCACGTGACAGCTCCCGATTGGGCTCACACGGCCGGTGGGGTTGTGGGGAAAATGTAGAAAAATTTCCCAAAAAAATTCCAAAATTGCTAAAGGCGAAAGGAAGCCACTCCTTTGCCGATGCCTCACGAC
Source organism: Taxus wallichiana var. yunnanensis (assembly GCA_018340775.1). Classification (NCBI taxonomy): domain Eukaryota; kingdom Viridiplantae; phylum Streptophyta; class Pinopsida; order Cupressales; family Taxaceae; genus Taxus; species Taxus wallichiana. Next base: position 968,801,121 of record CM031242.1, read on the forward strand.
ACCACATGGAACCTCCCGATTGGGCGTGGGCTGACGAGGTGGCATGGAAAATTTAGAAAATTTTCCCAAAAATTTTCTGAAATGCTAAGTTCAAAGGGGATCCACTTCTCTGCCGATGCATTGTGATGTCATGTGGCATCACCTGATTGGTTACGAGACGGCGGAGCGGCGAGGAAAATTTAGAAAAAAATTTCCAAAACGTTTAAAATTTAGGTTTGATTTTGTGGGCGGTGAAAGAAGATAAAGGGACAAAGTGGGGTGGAGGGTCCACGGGGGAAATTTTTCCAAAATTGCTTTTTGATAGTAAGAATAATTTCATAGCCAAAATGAAGTAAAACTTCATAAGGCCATAACTTTTGATAGAAAGCTCAATTTTGGGAAAACGAAGACTTTACGGAAATATCTCAAAGCCCTCTTTGCATAGAAATCATTAATTTCATGTTTTGATAAATTTTAAGGTGTTCATTTTGTGAAAAGTTCTGTAGGATTTTATGGTGCAAACCGATAAATTTTAACTTATAAAAGTTGTTCAATTTGATCTTCTTCATCTCTCAACATGTCAAATAGACATGGATAATTGTTCTTATATGGATTTAAGAAGGATTTCAAGATTTAATTTTTCTGATTGAATTGCAATTTGAAAATCTACATCTTTTGACAGCAAAACGATTATAAGAGGGTTGAGCCTATTTTGTTTTTTCAAGGTTCGAAGGATTTTTCCTTAAGTTATTTTGTCTAATTACATACATTTATAACCTAGCATGTTCAAATTTAATGTTTCATTGTTATTTCTTTATTTCAGATTCGGTCGGTTCATTTCTGGTAAAATTTCCAGGGTTGAACGTGAATAGGTTTCATTCCTTCAATAAAATGATAAAGACAAGAATGCAACTTTTATTCTTTTCAAATCATGCACTTCACAAAACAGAGTATTACATTTCCTTCATACGCATTTCTTTCTTTCAAACAGAGATTACAACTCACATTTAGGTGATCAAATTCAATACAATGATGCAATTTGAGGAAGTTTATGCAATACTTTATTGATTCCAAAAGAAAACTTTACAACTTCCTTCTTTCATTCTTCAATTTCATCATACAGAACACAATTTCTTTCTTTCAAAAGAACAGAATAGAGTATGTCTCTTTCACATTTCAATTTACACTTTCATAACCAATACAACATCTTTCCATTACAAAACATATATAAGTTCATCCACTTCAAGTGGGAGAGGTTACAATAATATTTCATTTCACAAGGGACTCACAAACTGTCTTTATCTCACTCAGAGAATAGCAACATGCATATTTCTCATTCTTCAAAATTGTGATCAAAACCAAGACATCCTCCTCCCAACCAATTTTGATGCATATTTCTCATTCTTCCAAATTTGTAAAAGTGGGGGAAATGCAACGCTCTCCTCCCAACCAAGACATCCAAATGAAGGGGAGAATCCATGCTTCTTCATTGGACCCTAAGCCCCAAGCATAGTGTAATTACAAATGTGATTCAACTCATGGCAACAAAGGCTTCCACAACACACACAAGTAGCATTTTGTTTCACATGTAAAAACACAATCGAAAATAGAATGTAGTTTGCAACTACACTAAAATCATCACAAACAAAACTAAGGCTTTATCAAGCAAGCCAAAGGAGCAAGAAACTATGGAGGATGCTACTTATGCCTCCCAAAGGGGAAATGGGTATCACCACCTGATTTAAAAACTACTAAAATATAGTATACCAAATCCCCGACATGCCCTTATGCCTCCCCAAGTACCCCTTATTCCCGACATGCCCTTATGCCTCCCCAAGTACCCCTTATTCCTCACATTTCCTTATGCCTCCCAAACTCTTATGGCACCCCATAACAAGTAAATAAATACAAGCTATTTCTTTGTAAGGTGGAACCCAAATCCCAACTCCTCCACACTTATACCTCCTGAAAACACTTGTTCCTCGAACAAAATAAACCCCATAGTCTTCTCCTACATCATTCCTAGGCCATCTACCCAACATCCCACAAACATGCCAAAACATTTACAACAATAAAAATTTTATAAATAAAATAGAAGCATTTCAAGAGCAGAGCTCTTACCTCTCCATGATGGAGTTGTTCCAAGTTCAAAAACAACAAGCTTTATCCCAATGCAAGCAATCCAAATCAGCCAAGCACAAGCATGTAACAATCTTCCAAAAATTCTTCAAAGCAAGAGCTCCAAAACAACAAAATAATTCACCCCAAAAGGAGTTTCCAAAAGTGAAGAAACCCAAAACAAGGAAAGCAATTCAAATTTTATAGAAGATGGAAGAGAAGAGGATGAGGTGGATCCATGTAGGATGCCACATCAGACATCCTCAACCCCAACCCAAAATTCAACTTCATTCTCCAATGCATAATAAATAGGTGGGTGAATAATATGACAGTTTACTTACACACTCCAAAACAAGCCCACACCCCATAAGGACTAAAATTAAAACATGTAAGAAAAGTATAATTAAAACATACAATTTGTCTTCCCAAAATGCATTATAAAAGTCTAATTTTAACTCCCAAACCATAGGTATGGTTGGTAAATGGATTTAAGAGGTATGGGACAAGTTTAACTTGTCCCACAAGCCTCCAAAATCAGCCTCCAAGGACAAATTCGAATTTCCAAGAAAGTGGAGTGTTTCACACTCAAAATTCAACTTACACATTACTTATAACACTTTAAATCATGGCCAACAACTCTCATTAATTACCTTCTTATGACATATTTGATTTATTTATTTTAACAATATGATTACTCACAATATTTACACACCATTTAATAATTAATGAAAGGGTAAAAGCACCACAAAATAAACACATGCAAACATTAACAAAGGGACCAAATAAAAGAAATACATAAAACCCCTTGGTCACATTTAAAGGTGATCCCCCATGGGAATCCCTAACTAAAAAAACAAACACACACAAACAATACAAGTTGCCATGGTGACCTTGTTGAATTCATCTAGAATTCCAATGTGGTTGGTCTCCAATCCCCGATGTTTGTTGTGATATTTTAACCTGCAAAACACAAATACCTCCTTCGGCCTCGTGGCCATATCAGAACATCCAAAATAATATAAATATAATTCCAAAATCATCTAGATATATGAATCACAACAACATCAAAGCAATCTAACAATATCATTTACAGTTTTATCAACAACTATATCATCATCCAATAATTTCCATTTCTAAGTCTACTCACAATATCCAAATATCACATGTCCAAACAACATCTATAATATAACCATGTCAAATAGTATATGATCATGAACGCGTACAAAATGTCTCTAATAATCATCATGCATCATAATTGAATCAAGATCAACAATAATCCATTATCTAACATCTAACATCATACTATCAAAACCATAATAATGTCCATAATATAATCAGCGGTATTAAGATCAGTATCAAAAAGGTGTCAAATGGAAGTGGGAACTACATCCCCCTCCCATTAGACTCGACTTCCTCGTGGAAGTCACTAGAACAAATGTGGAAACTGAACTCATAGTAATGTAGCATCCTCCCATGTAGTTGTAGTCTCATTATATCTATCCCACTACACCCAAACTTGGTCAATCTCTCTTCCTCGAAGGCCCAGGGTCCTACGAACTATAATGTGAATGGGATTCACCATCACCTACACCTGATCCTGCACCTGCAATGATGTCCAATCTAGTACATGAGAAGGATCTGCAACATATCTCCTAAGAACTGAAACATGAAACACATCATGTACGCGAGACAAGCTAGGTGGGAATGCTAGACAGTAGGCCAAAGGGATGATATTCTCTAAGATCTCAAAAGGACTCATTAATCTAGGATCTAACTTAGATCCTTTTCCATAGATAGGGTTCTTATGTGGCCTTACATGAAGGAACACCTTGCTGCCCGCATCAAAACTACGGTCAGTCCTATGCTGATCTGCATACTTCTTCTTCCTTTCATGTGCCTCCTATAGTCTCTGTCTGATCAAAACCACCTATTGCTCCATGCCCTACAACAAAGCTGGTCCAAGAGAAACCTTGTCCTCTAGCTTTGTCCCGGCTTAAGAGGTGTCCCGCACTCTCTACTATACAAAGCCCGAAAAGGAGCCATGCCTATAGAACTCAAAACTATTATTGTAGGAAAACCCAATGCAAGCAATCCAAATTAGCCAAGAACAAGCATGCAACAATCTTCCAAAAACTTCTTCAAAGCAAGAGCTCCAAAACAGCAAAAGAATTCACCCCAAAAGGAGTTTCCAAAAGTGAAGCAACCCAAAACAAGGCAAGCAATTTAAATTTTATAGGAGAGGGAAGAGAAGAGGATGAGGTGGATCTAAGTAGGATGCCACATCACACATCCTCAACCCCAACCCAAAATTCAACTTCATTCTCCAATGCATAATAAATAGGTGGGTGAATAATATGACATTTTACTTACACACTCCAAAACAAGCCCACACCCCATAAGGACTGAAATTAAAACATGTAAGAAAAGTGTAATTAAAACCTACAATTTGTCTTCCCAAAATTCATTATAAAAGTCTAATTTTAACTCTCAAACCATATGTATGGTTGGTAAATGAATTTAAGAGGTATGGAAAAAGTTTAAATTATCCCATAAGCCTCCAAAATCAGCCTCCAAGGACAAATTCAATTTCTAAGAAAGTGGAGTGTTTCCCACTCAAAAGTCAACTTACACATCACTTACACATCACTTACATATCACTTACACATCACTTATACATTACTTACACATTACTTATGACACTTTAAATCATGGCCAACAAATCTCATTAATTACCTTCTTATGACATGTTTGATTTATTTATTTTAACAATATGATTACTCACAATATTTACGCAACATTTAATAATTAATGAAAGGGTAAAAGAACCACAAAATAAACACATGAAAACATGAACAAAGGGACCAAATAAAATAAATATATAAAACCCCTTGGTCACATTTAAAGGTGATCCCCCCATGGGAATCCTTAACAAAAAAAACGCACACACACAAACAATACAGTTGCCATGGTGACCTTGTTGAATTCATCTAGAATTCCAATGTGGTTGGTCTCCAATCCCCTAATGTTTGTTGTGATATTTTAACCTACAAAACACAAATACCTCCTTCAGGCTCGTGGCCATATAAGAACATCCAAAATAATATAAATATAATTCCAAAATCATCTAGATATATGAATCACAACAACATCAAAGCTATCTAACAATATCATTTATAGTTTTACCAACAACTATATCATCATCCAATAATTTTCATTTCTAGGTCTACTCACAATTCTTATATAGGAATTTGTCCATTGACTTATATATACTTTACTCAATTATCATGATGCACATAATTTGTACCTTGTAAGGTTTTTACATTTTCCAAGTCACTTTCCATAACCTTTTTATCATTATCAAATGTGCAAAACCAATACTATATGACTAAGACATATAAAATGGTAAGAAATGTCTAGCTAATTTGGTTTTTATTTTCTTCTAACAATTTTGGCATATCTACATTCTCGGTCTATTTATAAACCTCATTTTACAATTTACACAAAAAAAATGCACACACCACTTTTAGTAACTTGAAAAATAAAATACATCCATGCAAAATTATCTTAGATTCATGCTTGTTAATATCCCAAAAATCATTAAAATTTGGCATCCTGTAATACCTCTAACATCTCTTTGTAATTTTAGATGAATTATTAAGAAAATTTTCCCATCAAATAGGGCTCTTAAATGAGCAATTTTCCTTGGAAATATTCCTAATTATGAAATTAACCTCTAAATAAGTAATCAAGTCACATTAACCATTTTGTGAACAAATAATGAAATAAAAAGTCACATTGTCTACATAATTGAAAGCCAAAAACTATATTCATTAATATAATATTATCCTAGTAAGATTCTCTCTCTCTCTCTCTCTCTCGGCCCCTTCACTTGGAAATGTTAGAAGAGTTGTATATCTTACCACAAAGCACCAATCTCTGCATGATTAAACAGATCCTCATTATTCCCTTCATTGAGGGGATAAGTCCTAAATAGATACTCCACACAGTCATTTTCTTGTTTGCTCCTTTTCTATGCAACACTAAACATGACATCTCGTAACTATACAAACATCTTCAATATTAGGCTTATCACCAATACCCATATATATTAAAATCTCTTACTAAATCCTCTCATTCCTTACCTACAAACCATCATCTCTTATTTTCCAAACTAAAAGGTGGTTTAAAAATAAGAAATGCATATATGAGGTTTCCATTGTCCCCAAAACAAAGGAATTGCATTCACTAATATTCCATGCCTGATTAGAGTTATGTATTTTTCTTACAAAAACACTCTTGATAAATTCTTTAGTCATTATTTGTTCCAATAGTAATTCCACAGTCTGTAATACTAAAATCATGGATAACACCCAATATCATGTTGACATAAAGTATAAACAAATCCCGAATTATGTAATTGAAAAAAAAAACATAAGATACTAGGATCATTTCTGGTGAGATATTTCACCAGATTCGATCACCCAATAGTATTGGGAATTTTTAAAATGAGGTTACACTAATTATCTATGATGCAGCAAGAGCTCAATGTTAGAAGATTGACTATAATAGATGGCACACACTTAATATATATATATATATATATATATATATATATATATATATATATATTCTTTTTGCTTCTTTGGCTTCACTTGTTAACATTGTTATAATTTGAATGATGCACCCAAGGGGCATCAAAATAGAATTGAGGAATTGTAGTTAATGAGAATCCAATGAAGTAGAGATATACCATTCTCAAAAATAACATTGATCGGTGAGCATACCAAGTATGAAATAGAGTATGATGTTACAACCGCATAGGAATCCTAAAACATCTTAAGTATTATTTAGAAAATTGAATAAAAACATATATTCATGCTATCACAAGACCACCCCATGGAATATTTTAGGAGTCCCCTATAAAACCATGATATTAGATGGAGAATCAATAAACACATAAATACACAATTAAATTGTTTCTGTAAGTAAAATACTACATATTAGATTGAGCATTATGATATTACACTACTAGTAATCCTCTTAATTACGTATTGTTCCTAATTTCAATTAATGAGGAAGTATTTAAAAAAAGCTATGGAAAGGAGAAAAAATAGAGTTGAGATGAATATGTTCACTTTTCAATAGAAGCAAGAAAAATCTCCATGATCTTTCATAAGTGTAATGGTAATTAAAAAATAGAGAGTGCAATGGCCGTTACTTTTTCAATTATACGATTAACAAAGGGATGGGCTAAAATTAAAAAATCATTTCAAGAATAATATATTAATTAAAAAGAATAAAGAATTGTGGCAGCTTGCCAGCCTAGGCTAGAAATAATCTATAACTTGTGTATACAACAGAGTTTAAAATGGAATAAATTCTTAGACTAAGGTCTTGTAGGTGTGAGATTCATGATCCCTCGTGGCTGGAGGAGGAATGTGTGGGAATTGAGGTTGTGGGTGTTTTAGATGCCCCCATTATTTCATCTACCCACACTTGTATGAGGAATCTTGAATAATCCCCCTTTCCATACATTCCAAAACATGCTGACACAACCTCCAACTTGTTAGAAAAAGAGTAATTATGCCCCCAATAAAGCAAAGAGAAGTTTGTTTTTTACTTGCTTTTATTTTTTATTTTAGTTTTATATGTTCTTAAGTTTAGGAAAAACCAATAAAGAAAATAAACCAAAGATTTGTATTGCACAAAAGTATGTGCTTTTAGTTCTATTTTTAAGAGTTGGGTGTTTTATTGTTAGATGAAGCCATCTATTTATTAGACGTAATTGTAAGTGTTTTTATATCAAACACATTCGAGAGAGATTGTGAAACCAGATAGAGTTTATGAATTTTGTATTTTGGGGAAGCAACATAGAGAATCCTTCCCAGTTGGCAAAACAAAAAGAACAAGTGCACCACTTGAAATTTTTCACTCATATTTATGTGGACCGATGCAAACAACTTATATTGGAGGTTTCTCATACTTTATGACATTCATTGATGACTATACAAGGAATACATGGGTGTACTTTTTGAGACACAAATAAGATGCTTTTGATATATTTCAGCAGTTCAAGGCTTTAGTGGAAAAGCAAAGTGGGTACTACATCAAAGTTCTAAGGACAAATAGAGGAGGTGAGTATGTTTCCAATGCTTTTATGAATTTTTACAAATATCATGGTATACACAAGTAGTTTACTTCCAGGTATACACCGTAGTAGAATGGTGTGGTAGAGAGAAAGAATAGAACCATCATGGAGATGGTGAGAAGTATGATGAAGGCAAAGCATCTTTCAAATGAGTATTGGGCATAAGCCACAACCGTTGTTTACATCATAAATAGGTGTCCAATGAAAATCGTTCATGATATGGTTCCTCAACAAGCTTGGACTAAGAGGAAACACAATGTTTCTCATTTTAGAATATTCAGTTGTGTGGCATACACACATGTTCCTAATGAGCTAAGGAAGAAGTTAGACAACAAAGGAGAAAAGTGTATATTTGTTAGATATTCAAAGAATACAAAAGCTTACAAGTTGTTTAATCCAATTACCAGAAAGGTCATAATCAACAGAGATGTATAGTTTGTTGAAAATGAGGTATGGGATGGAAGTATTGAAAACATAATCAGTGTAGTAGCATTTATTCCTCATGATGATATGGCAGATGAAAGCATAGAGCAATAAGGTATTGTATCTTCTTCAAATCTTGGACATGCACCACAAGTTATAGCACAAGATACACCTCCATCTAAATCTAGGATATCTCCAAGATTTCATTCATCTTCAACCATCCAACAAATGCCATAAAGAACACCAGAAGATACTCCTTCAATACAAAATAGTCCATCATCAGATAGCCCTTTGCAGCAGAAAACAAGGATTCTTAGTGAGATTTATAATGTTGATACAACTAATAATTTTTAGTTTTTGCATTGTTTTCTCAAGCTACAGATCCAGTATACTAAAAAGAGGTTATCGAAAATGAATTTTGGGTTCAAGCCATGGATGATGAGATAGACGCCATAGAGAAGAATCAGACATGGGAATTGGTAGATCTTCCAAAAGGAAAGGACATGATAGGAGTGAAGTGGATATATAAGACCAAATATACTATTGATGGTAAAGTACAGAAACATAAAGCAAGGTTGGTTGTCAAATATTTTTCACAGCAATATGGAGTAGATTACAACGATACCTTTGTGCTTGTAGCACATTTGGACATGGTAAGAATGGTTTTAGTAATTGCAGCTCAAAACAAATAGCCTATTTATTAGATAGATGTAAAATCAGCATTCTTGAATGGTTTTCTTGAAGAAGAAGTTTATGTGAATTAACTAGAAGGTTATGAGATTGAAGTTCATGAAGGAAATGTATACAGGTTGAAAAAAGAGCTTTATAATCTCAAGCAAGCACCTAGAGCTTGGTACACTAGGATTGATTCTTATTTGATACAAAATGGTTTCAGTAGGAGCAAAAATGACCCTATATTATACATCTAGATCAATGAGCAAGGTAAAATTTTGATTGTTAGTTTATATGTGGATGATTTAATCATCACTGGAAATCTATCTATAGATTCATTCAAATCGATATGAAGAAATAATTTGAGATGATAGATCTAGGCCTTGTGCACTATTTTTGGGCATAGAAGTTCAATAATTAGAAGCTGGATTTTTATTTCACAAGAAAGGTATTCTAATGATGTTTTGAACATATTTAACATGTTGAATTGCAAGCCGGTGCCAACACCTATTGTTGTAGGTTTGAAGTTAAGAAAAGATGACATCGAATCATTTGTAGATCCAACATTATTTAAAAGAATAGTTAGAATTCTCATGTATCCGATGGCCACAATGCCAAATATTATATACAAAGTGAGCCTCATCTCAAGGTTCATGTAATATCCACAATATTCAAATTGGCATGCTGGAAAAAGGATTTTTAGGTATGTATGTGGAACTAATAATCATGAAATTTTGTATTCAACATCGATGAGTTCAAACTCATAGGTTACACTGAGACAATGATAGTGCTTTGGAAGTATAGATGACAAAAAAATTACATCCACTATACTTTTCAATTTGGAATAGGCATAGTTTCATGGGCATCGAAGAAGCAACCCATAGTCACACTATCTTTAGAAAAATCGAGTATGTAGTAGTAACAGGAGCAACATGTCGACTATTTGGATGAGAAGAGTGTTGAAATATTTAAGGTAAAATCAAGAGGATGCTACACATATTTTTGTGACAACAATTCAGCAATAGCATTGTCCAAAAATCATGTTTTTCACAAGAGGAGCAAGCACATAGACACAAGGTATCACTTCATTAGGGAGTTGGTTAACAATAAAGAAATTTGTCTTGAATTTTACAAATCTGAAGATCAATTTGTTGATATCTTTACAAAAACTTTGGGAAATAAAGTTTTTGTGTGTTTGTGAAGTTGTTTGGGAGTTTGTGATCATGAGTATATCATATCCGGAAGTGCATACTCAAGTCCGGAAGAATAAAATTTTGAAGGTCAAAATTAAGGGGAAGCATAAGAAAAAGAGTAATTTTTCCCCCAGAAAAGCAAAACGTAGTTTGTTTTTTACATGCTTTTATTTTTGAGTTTAGTTTTAGATGTTCTTAAGTTTAGGAAAAACTAATAAAGCAAAACAATCAAAATCTTTTTATTGCATGAAATCATGTGTTTTTAGATCTATTTTTAAGAGTTGGGTGTTTTATTGTTAGATGAATTCATCTATTTATTAGAGATAATTGTAAGTTTTTATATCAAACACATTCAAAGAGATTATGTTGAGCTGAAGCTCTGAAACTAGAAGAAGAAATATATGCACAGAAGTTCTAATCTGAGTTTGCAATAATATGTTTTATTTGTAATTCTTTATTTTATTTTTGTTAGTTGTTATTTTATGTGCTTAATTTGTACACAATGAATCTCCCTTATCTCCTTCAAAATATCCCATGTTGAAAGGATTTGTCACTCTCCAATGATAATTGTGGCAATGTTTATGATCATTCACTCAATGCCCATGTCACCATTAGGTGTGAATAGAGTAGGGCTCTAAGCAAAGACGTAGAGGATGTTGAAATATCCACACACATTTCCTTGGGCACTTCCTCACCAAGTTTCCCACCTACGAGTAGGCATACGTGAACAATCTTATCTTTAATTAAAGGTTGCGCTACCCCGAAATCTACATAAATTCTTGCAAAAATACTCCACAATAACATCATCAAATATTAGAAAATAAACTTTTCCCCTTTCTTCTCCTTCTTCTTCTTCTCAAGTGGAAGCAGAGCTCCCAATTTTACAACACCTTGCACGAGAGTAACAATGTCCTTCCTTTTCACACACTCTTCTAGCGAGTAGGTTTCTTCCACCCCCTATTCCTCTAGTGTTGGGTTGGAATTAGAGGGACCAAAGCCTTCGCATCATTTTTTCTTTTCTACCAGGTGGAAAAAAATGTAGAGGGGGATATTTTATTTCCATTTCTCAATCCCAAAGACTACACAAAATCTATCACAATGGCACATTGTTCGGGGTGAATTTACGTTACTAAAGGATATGAAGATTGAGGAGGGGCATTGTGGATAAGATATGGTCATTGTGGTATTTTATAACAAGAGGTTATTATTTCACTAGAGACAATAGTTTCCTCCGAAGGTGCACGGAGAGACTTGAACTTGGACCACCATTCAATGCTGACAATGACATGACCACTAAACATACCACCCATAATACAACCATGTTAATCGAGCAGACAAACAACTAAGGTTGATTTTTTTGGGGAAATATCATAGGAGAAAACTACAAAATATTTTTGGAATTGTTATGTCACAATATTCGACATCAATTGGGCTTATATAGGTAGCAAGCTTACCACGAATGGAAACCATTGATTCCTCTCGCCAACTCAAAGAAACTTGCAATGGAGTTTCTTGGAAAAAAATTTGGTTAACATTTTTATAGCTCGGTCTCTTCCTGGACACCAAGAATTTCCTACATTTGAAATAATATCCTTCCAATACCATATCTATTGACAAATGAGGTGTTGCATAGGAGAAATTTCAAAAAAATTAATTGGAACAATTTGAATCTACTTTCACGCTAGATTTGGAGAGCTATGTCGGGTTCCTAAAGCAGTCACCAATATTAAAGAATTAATGGAGAAGTTTGTTTGACAGAGGAGGACGATCCATTATGTGGGTATTACAAACAAACCACCTAACAATAATATGATATTTTTAAGGTTCTTCAACTCGCAAATCTTTTGAGGAATAAAGCCATAGAACAATTTTCCCTGAACTTCCAAAGCATTCAAGCTTCGAATATGAATTAGCTGAGTTAGGCTTCCGCTAGGACTTTCCACCGATTCATTATCAAAAAAATTGAGTGCTACAGATGTTACACTCCCCGTGTTGGTGTTACAAGTAGCTACACTCCAGGACATAATAATTTAGATACCCATTCCAGCTTTGCATTAATGCTTTTGAGTCTTCCTCTCTGCAAGGCTTGAATTCACATAGATACCCACTCCATATCAATACCATTGTCGATAATATTGTCATCACATTTACGTGAGTTTCCATCTACATAGAAAAATAATTAGATAATTTTTGTTACTATACATTGTAGAGGATGAGCCTATATATTACCTAAGTTTTCATAGTATGGGTATAATGCATCTCGGGAAGTTTTAACAAAATAAATAGATAATTTAATGTAATTTGTTTTGTTACTTGTTTTAAATAACAATACATTATCTAGTTGTTTAAGAAAATAACACATCACTATATTACCCTGTCACAATTTTGGTACATTAATTTTATCAACACAAAAATATGGGACATAAGTTGAAAGTAAAATTTTATCCTCAATCATAAGTTGTAGGCATTTCAAACTACAGTGAAATTTAGACAATAAGACTAGAAATCGTGCATAAGCAATGTGATGTGAATGTTGAAAGGGATCATGTGGAGGAATGAAGAGTGGGGATGCACAAAGGCTGAAACAAAATCTAATAAATTTGTAGGAGAAACAGAAATAGAAGAACTTGAGAAGGAAATGTATTGATTTCGATGCATATACATTATGTTGGAGACTGTAAAGTCTCTCTAGGAGAAAAGAAAGCAAGACATAAATGTTGAAATATAATTGAGTAGTGATAGCAAGGGATGTAAAAGTATAGTTGTGTTGGGGGTAGCTTAATGGTTGGAAAAGTGTTTGTAAGAGGAAAGGGAATGGACTCAAGATTCTTCCTTTTTTTTGGGTGCGTAAGAGGGCCATGGGACATTTTTTAGTATATCTCAAAAGAGAAAGGAGGTGAAATGAGGAGATCTATAAGGAGCTATCTCTAGAAATAGCAAGTGAAGATAAGACATTGTCTCTCGGTGTCACAAATGTCAACAATAGCTTTTTGTAAACTAAGACCATCAAATTTGTAGATAGTTAAATCCCAAGCCATTTTGATTTGAAGTTGTTTGTGATTCCCTATTGAAATTGGTACAAGATGAACATGCCATGGGATGTATGTGTTCCAACATGGCCTGATATATTTTTGAAGATGACGACAACAAAAAGAGGTAGTGCAAGAGGTGTTGTAAAATCATTGTAAATAGTGTCAATGATGGTATCTATTGAACCATTGACAAGTCCAACCTCAACCCACAAATTTATTATGAGCATTAATTTTTATTTTTATAAATGATAACTTGGTGTTGTAACTAATCATCATTGGGCTTCCTTGAATTAAAATGCTCGGTAGATTGTGTAACAAAACGACCAATGGGAAGGTTCAAAGCTTTTAACATATTGAGGTTGTGGAGGTCGACATTGACATGCGGTCCTATAGATGTTGTCATTGATGAAAAATCACATTAATGACAAAGTTGATGATGTTTTGGATGGTTTTTACGTGCTAGCTCGGGGATTTTAATATGATTGAGGGAGATTTAGTGAGGTTTTATTTATCTTACAAGCCCACTCGGTGTTCTAGCTATTTTATGAGATGTTATATGGAGGTAGGAGATTATTGGTTTCTTAAGAAGCATGTTTGAATGATGGATAGAAGGTTTGGATATTTATTTGGCACTCACATCAGTTGCAAGGATTATATACAAGTGATTCATTATGTTATAGGTGCTCATTTGGAGCATGTATGGATGCTAGGACATGTGAAATCGACTCTTAGAGCTACATGAGATCTTTTATGCTTGTATTCAGGTGAATTATGGTATACAAGGTATGTATGGGTAATTTTGAGTGATTTATTGATGAGTTATATAATTATTTTAGTTGACCTAGCTTTACAAAGTGAAACCCTAATGGGTTACTATAGAAGTCTTAAACCTCGAGAGTTTGAGATATGGTGATAACATTATGAGGATTTGATATGTTATAAATTGATGTTTCATTGTGCTTTGAGAAAAAAATTCGGATGCTATGATGTGAATTTTTCAATATATATCATTTTTTGTGAGACATGGTCAAGAACTAATGCATTTCCATCTCAAATTTGATCTTATGATGCTCACCCTGAATTGTGTGATTTTCATAAGACCTTGTGGATTTCAGAATGTTTCTACATTGAGTCTATAATTTTTCACAAAAATAATTAGGTCAATTCATCGTTGGGGTTTTATGAACAAATGTTGAGAAGGCAAACAACTAGTTATGGGTTTGAAACCGTAGCTTGAAAGTGGTATGCAATAAACTCTTCCTAAATGGCCGCTTTTAAATCCTAGTGAATTGATGATGATTGAAACATGTATAGGAATCCTTCAGATTTCTAAAAAGGTATGGTAGAGGACATGTTGATGAGTTGGCCCCACTCAAATAGGTCACATCCAAAAGATTAGCAAGATAAATTGATTATGCATGATGTATGTGAGTTGATATTGATTTCTAAAGATGTTTCCAATCATGTTCATGCAGTACATGGTAAAAGGATCTCCATTCAGGTTGATTGGTCAAAGGGCATTTTTTAGGCCATAAAAAGGAATGTTAAGTAAAATGGGCATAACTGGAGTTGCATGTGAAATTACGAGGTGATTAAAGGTTTTTTGAAATAAGTTTTAGAGATATTTCCATTCATATGAGGAGTTTCTCATGATGATAATATTTTATATGGTTTCTAGATCAATTCTTGGACAAGAATACTTTTTCTAGTGCGAGACAAGATAGGATTTATTGAAATTTGTGAGTTGTTTGAGGCATGAGATGGAATATGTGATGATTTATATCACATTTAATGTGAAGAGGGATGAATTTAGCATCCAATTAATTCATTTATAATTCTTGGTTGTGTCTAGAAAGGTGGTAATCAGCTTATCTTTAAAAATAGATTTTTGGTAAGTTGGATGATGCAGCCTAGAATTTACCATGAATAACCCAGGCGCATTGGCACATCACCCAGCCTGAGCTGAGCGCTCACCCAAAGTGCGCAAAGGTACTAGGACCCTCCTTAGATTTTCTTGTGTAGGATGTGAACATGATGAAGATATAATGCATTTAAATCCATAAATAGCATAAACATTCCACAAAGCATATTCTAGATCTAGATCTTAAAGAATCATGAATCAAATGATAAACATAATGAAATCAACCATGTAAGAACTAGTTACAATCATGTTTAACACCATTATTCACCCAATATACTCCATTATATTAAACACAGTAAATACATAAGCTTCTTACAATAAATAGTATCATAAGTTTATGCGTGCATCAAATCTGATGAAAGATAACTCCACAATAACTCATACATAGTATCTCTCTAACTACACATATTAATACATATTTATAAGGTTGGGGACTTTCCCTTCACCACTTACACACTTCCAAAAATAGGTTGCATGCTGAAAATAGTCATGCACCTTTACAATAACATGTACACATGCAAGTCTACTAATAATAGATCTCTTACAGTTAACTAGTAGTAGTAATCCTATTATTAACTCAAACTCATGTATGGTGCTTAGTATACGCTCTTCCCAAAATAACATTTGCATGTCGCGCAAGTCTCCATCCCATTGTGTGCTCCATATGCTATCTCCAAAAATATCTTATTGCCATAAAAATGGTGAAGTCCCGAATCATTCTGTCTTTCACGTGTGTTTCATTCCCTATCCTTCCACACCTTCAAATGTGCCTTTCTCCCATGTGTGAATATTTTGTGTGCCCTCTCCTTAGTGTCATATTTTGTTTGCTCAACATTACCCCACACTAAACTACATTGTCATCCCGAAAATGGGGTTCCTCCTGATGTTCCCAAAGAATAAAGAATAAGAATGGAAAGAATGTAAATAATTACTTTACAAATAATGGACTTCTATTCTGCAGCACCCTCTGCTTCAACTAGGAGGATCAACTCTAGATATTCTTCTTTAATCTCAGCCTCCAAGGCTTTCCAATCATCCAATGCATTTCTAGTCTTCTCTGGAATGTCTCGCAATGAATGGATTCCAACTCATCTTGGGTTATCTCTCCCTTTTCATTCTGCAATACTAGGACAACATTATCCATAGCAGACATCCTTCCCTCCGAAGATCCATATTTTGTGCTATGATATTTCCAAGATCATCCATCCTCTCCTTATGCAGATGTTGTGTTGCTGCAAGGGCTTCGCGCTTTTTCTTTACTAATGCCAATCTCTCTGCATGCCCTAAAGTATCATCCTTCATTTCCTTTAGAACTTCATTATCTTCTAATATAGTTCTAATCTTGATCACTGCTTCTAGAGCTGCACATATGTTCAAAGCTTGGTCTTCTTTCTTCAGCTCATCTTGTAAAGTTTGGAGCAATGCCTCGTATGATGAAATATTTCTAACCACGGAGGCCCTTGCTCTCTTTGCTTCCTATTCAGGGTCCTTTGGTGCTGGCATGCGAATTGGTCCATCCTCAAGCACCAAATCAACTAACATATGCACATAATGCATAGCTAAAGGAAACTTTTCAGGTACCTTAGACTCTAAGTGCGGTCTTGCTTTCAAGACATAATCACCAATTTCTTCTGCCATGTTGATGAAGGCTTCATTATTTTTTTGTTCTAATTCCTTCTCTCCTTTTAGACGCGTTATTTCTATGGATTTTCCTTATTATCTTCTCGTATCACTCTAATAGTGGTAGCCTTATCAATGTTCCTCCGCGCCACTTCTGTAGATACCTTAACCAAGGAATTGCTCACCTACTCATCAGATATGAAAGTGGGATTTATACTCATGTGTCTACTTTGTGGTGCCTTCTTCATTATTATTGACACACATGATTCCTCACATACATCAAAATTGGGCTTGTCCATGTGAGTTTGCATGGACCAGAAATTTGTTTGCTCGTGTGCATAGTTGCCATGTCTAGGTCCATCAAATCCCATCCATACAAACCCTTAAGGCCCATTATGCTCTATAAATGGGCATATAAAATATTATTTGTGTCCTCAGCATAGCCCATATGTAGTCCAACATACTCCCCATTGGTTCTCCTCATTATTGGCCCCTTAGGAATTTGAGCGCCAAGGTTTGGAGTTAGTTATTCCATGTTTCGAGCAATATCATGCTCTCTTTCTTTTGCCCCCTTCCCACCATCCTCTTCATCCTTCATATCCTCATCCCTGGGTTCTTCCACATCTTTTGGTTGTATAGGGGTTCCAAACGCACTCCTGCAGACTCATCTACCTCCTCATTCAAATTTAGTTTTCTCCTCTTCCTCTCAATTGTCTCTTTCTAAGGAGAGAGTCATGGTGACCTTCTTATAGGATGTGAAGATCCCAAGACTTGGGTCCTTTTTCTCCTAAATACCCTTTTAAAGTGGCACTCTCCATGGATTGTTTCCACATCCAAGTCTTCATCTTCTTCTTGTACCTAAGGTGGAGTACCCACGCACTCAATCTCTACTTTTTCTGTGGGATTCCTTTGGCCTCTATGATCTAAGCCACCACTATCTTCATGTTCTTCATCCTCCTCATCTACCACTATAGTTTCTACAGGATGTGGGGTTGACACATTCTCCATTGTATGTTTGCCTTTAGGCATCCTGGGAGCGTGAACTCATTTTCTACATACTTTTTATTCTCCATCTTAGGCTTAAGTGAAGGTATATGAGCGCACTCCACTATCCCCAATATCCAAGCTTATTGGCTTCATACTTATGACATCTGAGATGAGCCTCTCAATATAGGCATTCCGGCCTGGATACACATATGCCTTCCTCAGAGTGTGGTAGTCATAGTCTACCTTGTTTGCATTAAATTTCAGGTGGTGCACATCAGTAAAT
Organism: Taxus wallichiana var. yunnanensis; assembly: GCA_018340775.1. Classification (NCBI taxonomy): domain Eukaryota; kingdom Viridiplantae; phylum Streptophyta; class Pinopsida; order Cupressales; family Taxaceae; genus Taxus; species Taxus wallichiana. Next base: position 968,819,497 of record CM031242.1, read on the forward strand.
TGGTGGACTGATGCCTGGAAGTAGCGCGTTATGAAGGAATATGGAATTTTGCACCATGGGCTCCATGCCCCATCCCTCATAGAAAATCATGTGATGCAGAATTGTTGGTACACCACAAACTGTACTGCCTTTCCCACCACCGAAGGTAGCTCCTTGGGAATGCACCACTCCTTCTCAAATGTCACGCGAAGTCGGTCATACCACACCTCCATCCTCTAATTAAAAACCCACTCATTTATCCTTCACATAAATATGGGAGCTCATACAACTGATAGACTCCTACCTACTTCAACAATTTCTCCCCAGTGTCGTCATATACTGGCATATCCTCCACCGTGTGCTTGTTGGTCTTTGTATTCAACAATGCATCCAACTCTTTCTTGTTGTCAAATGTATGGTGGTTGTAGTCACTTATTTTACACTCTGTGGATGTGGGAATCCCACTCTTTTCTGACTATCACACCTTCTGGGTACTGCATCTCTGAAAAATTACTCTCGAGAGCAATCTCAACTTCATCTTCTACCTTCTTCTTTCCTTTCATGCCTGCTGCAGGTGCTTTCTTTGGTGCCATCATGAAAATCCCATCTTTTGTCTTCTGTAACAAGCAAGTTTAAAACCTATCTTGAATCTGTGTGCCCTATCTTCAAACCGCGTGCCCTAGATTATTTTCAATGCCTCTACTTTGCTCAAACCCTTCACCAATGGGGACACAAGCCTCTTCCACACAATAATCCACTCTCCACGTCTAGTTTCACACTCTCCATACCTTAATATGACTCGATCGGCTCGATCACACTTAGCTCGCTCAAATACTTGTGATTGCAAAGGTAAAAATGAACCCACATCACGTCCTTATATAGATTTTCAAAAATTTAGTGCATTTATTACTCCTTCACTAACCAAAAATCCTCTCATTAATTGACCATTTTCACAATCTCTGTGTGGTACATCTTTGCACCCTAGCTATAACCTTCTAGCATGCCTTCCTACCTTTTAATGACAAACTTCTCTTCAGCACCATGCACCAGAGTACCTTGCTACTATGCCTTCCCCGGTAGTCTCCATGTTCGTTGCTTACCTTGTGTTATAATTCTCCCTCGTTCATCTCTAACTACGGTCATTTTTAAAATCAATCTCCTTTCTAACAACTCCTCTCCAAACTTGAATAACACATGTAGCAGTTTGTTCCTTTATGTGTACCTAGTTGTAAATAGCCACCCCACACCAATGGTATGTGCAGTCCTTTACGCATAAAAATTCTTCAAATGGTAATTATCTTCCAAAGGTCGCAAACGCGCTTATTATACTAAACACCAACTAAATTAACAAAGCATAGTGATGAAGAAGAAAATGCATTATGGAAATACATAAATGAAAACCTAGTCTAAATGGCAACACTACCTTATTACAAACACCAAGAAGACTTATTTATAGTAGGGCTTCATTCTAATCCCATTGAAATAATCGGTAATCTGTATTCCATCAATAATCTCTAGCTAGAAATCTCTTGTTTCAAGTATGTGAGTGATAACATACGGTCCCAACCAATGTAATTTAAGCTTGCCTGGATGGCGCAGAAACTTGGAGTCATAAAGAAGTACCATTTGTACCATCTCAATATTTTTTTCCCGATGTCTTTCATGTCGTGCCTTATGCCCTGGCCTTTTCCTAGTTTTGAATCCAACGTATTATTTCTCATCTCTTATCCAACTATATCAACTTTTCAATTCTTTCTTCTAGTTCTTTCTCATTAGCTAGACCCCCAAGAGCATGTAATACACAAATAAGGTAACATGAATTCCATAGGAAGAACTGCTTCTACACCAAACACTAACTAAAATAGTGTGGCCTTGTTCAACCTCTTGTATGTTGTTCTATACGCCCAAAGCATGATAAAAACTTTATCATCCCAATCTTTCCTTCCAACATCACAAATTTTTTTCAATGTCTAGCTCAAAATCTTATTGAAGGCCTCAATGTCACCCCATTTTACTGAGGATGATAGGGTGTAGTCTTATGGTGCGCAATTGTAAATTCATCCAATAGTATCCCGATCGTCTCATTTAGAAAGTGTGTACCCCTATCACTTTTCAAGATCGGAAAACATTCATACCTTGTAAGAACATTTTCCCACAAGAACCTAGCTATTGTAGCTATTATACCATAATAAGTTCTTATTTAAGTAGGTGCATTACTCCTCAAAAATTGGGTTGTTAGAGCAATCCTAACTTCATTTCATTCTACAAGATTATCCCTATGAACCACCCACCAGCGCTACTGCTTTCCCGCATAGGGTATATGCTAACATATTTCTTCTTTTAAATTGGTCTACCCATTGTTTCTCCATGGTGTGCATGAATAATGTAGGGTCTCCTTCTCCAGTGTAAAAAGGTACAGAGATGTTACCTATCCTTCTGATGTGACAAGGTTTTCTTTTCCACGTAAATGCACTCCTTACTTCGTGCCCAACCATCTCATAAGTACCATGAGCCAAATTATCACAAGAAATACTTGTAGTATCACTAATAGATTGTGCATCTTCCCACTGAAGGATTCCTTCCTTAGATGGCTCGATTACTTATGGGTCTTGAATGACACATACATAGATCTTATTCAGATCTTCCTCAATCAAAGGCTCAACATAGGAAAAATATTTCCCATCTATTAAAGGGATAATAACTCTTTCCTCCTTGTTCACAAAACTGATATATCCCTTGTTGAACTAAAGATCAACATTATTTGTGTAACACCAAGGACTCCCAAGTAGATTTGGGAAACTATATGCTTCTACAAGCACTAAAACCTCAAAATCCCCAGTGAACTTGGCCCCTTGTATAATAATGGATGCATCTTTTAAAACTTTGATAGGATTGGCCTTAGTTCGATTAGCCATAAATAGTACATTAGAAGATGGTTGTAATGAAGGTCTCCCCATTTGTACCCATGCATCTAAAGTAAGAACATTTACCTCCGCACCTATGTCAATAAATATATTACTCAAGAGCCATCCATCAACAACAACATTCAAAGTGATCTCCTTGTCGTAATCTAAGCTATGGGGGGGAAGATTTGCATGCAAGATTTGACATCCATTCTCAATATTCATGTGTAGAGTGTTTCCCTTTAGCCAACTCCCTAGTAATGGAATGATATTTTCCTAGCATAGCATTCTGCATACCTCCTTCAAGTCATCAATATCTGACTGGACCATCTCTGCTGCCTTCTTTTGTTCCATCTTCCGTGATTTCTCCTTTAAACATTGTATTTCCCCTTAAAGGTCTCTGAGTACTTCCATGGTCTCTTGATAAACCTCCTTCTAGTGCATAGGATCCGATACCTTGCATGCAAAACATCCTCCTTAGTGATGGTAGGCTTCTGTTGTAACGCTTCTCTAGTGCACGTAGCTTCAACACGTGTAGTGATATTTACAGGTAATACCTCAGGTTCCGATGCCAACTTTGGCATCCACTAATTTTCCACAGCACGTTGTATCCTAACCATCCTTGCACCTTTGTTCTCTTGTTTATGCTACTTGCTAAGATGCTCATATATATCTGGGCATTCCTCATAGCTATGATTCTTCCCATAGAAAGAACATGTAATATTCTGAGGACATTCACACATGTAGTGGTTAGGTTATCTCCATATAAAGCATGTTACGTGAGGGAATTCTCTTCATCTACCACCATAGCCTTAACCTCTGAATCCACCATTGTATCATTGACCTATGTCATGTCCTCCTTCATATAGCCCCTCGTTTCGATCATAGTGTGTTTGATTGTGATTCTGATCCTGATGCTCAACTTTACCCTTAGAGTTATATGATATTCATGTCTCGCTGCACATAATTATCTATGCAAATGAAAAACTCACCCTATGGATCTGACACTACAAGAATAGGTGTTTTAGTGAGACATTTCTTTAGTGTCTTGAAGGCTTGATCACACTGTCTTACCGAATAAACTTCTTCCCTTTCCTCTCGAAGGGAAGTGATGGGGCACATAATCTGAGAGAAGTCCGAACAAATCTCCCGTAGTAATCGGCTAATCTCATGAATTTGTGCACCTCACCACACTAGTGGGTGTTGTTCACCCATGATAGCTCTAATCTTAGAAGGATCGATGGTGATACCTTCCCCGAAAATGATATGACCAAAATATCGCACCTCTGTCTAAAAGAATGCACACTTCTCCAAGTTCTGTAAAGCTTCGCTCCCGAAGATGTTGAGAACCCGGAAAAGGTTCCCCTCATGCTCTTCATGCATATGTGAGTAAATCAAATGTTATTAAGGAAGATGAGTAGAAAGTGGTCTAAAAGGTCCTAAATACCCCATTCATCAAACTCATAAACACTATGGGGCATTCGTCAAACCAAAAGGTACCACTGTGAACTCATAGTGCCCATATCTCGTATGAAAGGTGGTCTTATGAATATCCACCTCCACAATCCTCAACTGATGATAGCCTTGACTTAAGATCAATCTTAGAGAAAATTGTGGCTCCTTTCATTTGGTCAAATAAGTCATCAATGTGCGAAAGGGGATAATGATTCTTGATCATTACCTTATTCATTTTGTGGTAATCAATACACAACCGCAAGGATCCATCCTTCTTCACAAAATCACCGATGTACCCCAAGGGATACACTAGAATGGATAAGGTCTTTCTCTAGAAGGCCTTCCAACTGTAACTTGAGCTCGTAGAGTTCTGGGGTGGTCATATGATAAGGTGCTCGTGAGATAGGCTCTGCTCCGAGAACTAGATCTATATGAAAATAAATCTCCGTGGGGTCGTAACCCAGTGAGCTCCCTAGAAAGACATTTGAAAACTCTCTAAAAATGGGATTATAATCTAGCGATGGTCCACTAGAGCCATCCTCTAATCTCTCACCGACTATAACAAAGATACATCCTGCAACCCATCGCACACACCTCTTAATTACATAGTAGAGATGGTGTGAATAGAAACGGGTCTCCTAACCCATGAAATCACCAACTCAACTCCCAAATCATCTGCACAAGATATAATCTTATGGTAACAATCCATCTTTGCCATGTGTGTAGACAACCAATCCATACCCAAGATGACTCCATATGAGCCCGAAGGAAGGATACGAAGATCTGAGGTAGTGGTGAAAGGTTCCAAATCCACTACACACTCCTTGACTAAGGAGTCTACAGAGATCTTGGCTCCCGAAGCCATCTCAATGTCCCAACTAATACCCTGCCTAACTGCCACCAACCTGCATCGCTCTACTAGAGATCGTGTAATGAAAGAATTAGAACAACTAGAATCAAACAAAATGGAGGTAGGAATGCCACCAATGCTACTTGTAGTCTCAATAATAGTGCTTTGATGCTCTGCCTGGTGGTTCTCAACCACTACATATATCTTATGACTGTGCCCCATGTCACCGATAGTAGGCTTTGAGATTTGTGTTTTACCCTTGTTATTAGGGTTATGTGGGCGCCTCTCCAAAATGTCTAATAACACCACAACCAAAAACTTCCCCGATCCTCTCCCCCTGTAACAGGTCCGGCCGGTACTTTGGAGGTCTGTGGTGTGGATCTTGATGATCCGATGGTGGTCTACTAAGGTCTCTGCTAGTGAGATCTTGTTTAGTGAGCTATCTAGGCACCATGTTTCTTGATGGGACCCCTAGGAGGAGGCCCTATACTTTGACCTCTTTGTGCATCAAACCTATGTAGAGGTCTCTAAGGTGAGTGGGATTGTTATTGGTGTTGTGGTATAAAAGATGATTGCGCTAAACCCTGTCCACCACGAGGAAGAGGTACTGACCCCCTCGATTTGTTGTCATGCATCTGTTATATTCAGCTCGAACTCGCTCTATCCTAATGGGTTTTTCCCCAAGTCTCCTCTAATATATAGGCCTTCTCAACGGCCTCAACTAATGTCTGTGGACAATGGATCTGCACTACACCTCCAATGTCTAAATTCAGGCCCCGGATAAACCTATGGATCCACACCTACTCATCCTGCATGAAATCAACATACCGGGAGTAGATCCAGTAAATCTAATCTCATACTCAGCCACTGTAAGAGATGCCTATCGAGGTCATGAAACTCATCTATCTCGTTGTTGTATGAACCTCCATGAAAAATATCTACTCGAATCACTCCTCAAAGAGCTCCTAGGTAACTATCTCAAAATCAACATGGAGCTTATGCTCCTCTGTCTGCCACCAGACACTAGCTCCATCCTCAAGACATGGATCGCAAACACGAGCTTTCATGTTGCTAGAATAAGGACAGAGCTTGAAGCATCCACTCAAGCTCACCAACCAGGCCTCTGCCTGAAATCCACCTATGTCACTAGAATAATGTGATGGTTGAAGCTTCAGGATCTCCCTGATGTGATCTACAACTGTGGTCTGACGGCCTCTAGGCCTCTCTGCATGCTCATCCCTAAGCCTAGGGCTCTGAGACCTATCTCTATGTCCTGAAACCTGGTCTCCCTATCCCCTCTATAGTGACTTTTCGCCGGCTTACTCCACATGGGATTTCTCTCCTCTATGCTCCTTACGATGTCAAGGAGATGCATGAGCCTCAATGGATGTCACCCTATCATGCCCAACTGAATGTGCCCCTATGGTCCCTCCGCGTAGAGCGGCATTAACATCCTAAAGAGTCTGCAAAATCTGTGGTAGGATGGCTGCTACAACATGATCTAGTGGTGGTAAGTCTAGGTCTATGTGAAAAGACCCCTCATCTCATTTACACCTCCTTCACAAACCAAGGTGAGAATTAGTTCATCTTTCTAAGTTCTTATTCAATTTTCGTGTTTACTAAAATATGTAATCTCCCGAACTAAGTTGTTTTATAGATTTAAAAGTGTGCTAGGTTTAAGGTTCATGTCTCAAGCTTTCTAGTGTGCCTAATGGCCCAAGATTTTGAACCCCTACTCTAATACTAAGTGTAATGCCTGTAAAAACAACCCACTTGAGACCCAAGAACAACCTAGGATTAGTTAGGAAATTTATGGAATAATTTTTTTTGTTTAAAAGAGTCTAAAACCAGGTTAGAAGACAACAAAATTTGTAAGCAAATTTTCAAGCCAAATACTATTAATAGATTATAGTTTTATTAATATGAAAATTATAAAAGATCTCAAGGTCCAAACTTAGGGTTAGATGAATCAATTAGGTTAAGAGGGTAATTTATCACTATATCACTCTCTAACAGGCTTAAAAGATTCAACCTGGTTTTTCTCAAAATTAACACAATCAAAACTTCCCTAAATCATTCCCACTAGATAGGAAATTTCCTCACCTTTCCAATGATATAAATAAAACCTCCGAACTCCCTGTATTTCAAAAGTTATGGGTCGGCGGGTCTTGGGGTGAAAATTTTCCCCAAGGGTGGGCCTTTGCCGCCTAGGGAGAAAAGTTTCCCCAGGGGTGGGTCTGCAGGCCGTGGGGAGAAAATTTTCCCTAGGGGTGGGTCTACAAGCCATGGGAGACATTTGGAAAATTTTCCACGTGGGGCTAAAATCCACCTCTGCACCCGCACTCCCGCGAGTCTGCAAGTCTGCAGGGACACGTGACACCTCCTAAGCCAACGCAGGAAAGCAGGTGGCGGGGATAAAAGGATTTTAATGCCCAAGAAGAGAGAAAAGGTTAAAATTCACCTGTGCCTCCACCAACAACTCACGAGGCCACGTGGCAGCTCTTGATTGGCTGCAAGCCGGCGGGCTGGAGGGGAAAATGTAGAAAATTTTCTGAAAACACAAAAGGCGAAAGGAACCCGGTCCTCCGCCGATGCATCCCGACACCACGTGACAGCTCCCGATTGGCTATGGGCTGGGGTGGCATGGAAAATTTAGAAAAATTTTCCCAAAAATTTTCTCAAATGCTAAGTTTAAAGGGGATCCGTTTCTCTGCTAACGCCCTCTAACGCCACATGGTAAGCACTGATTGGGTGCATGAGTGACGAGAGCAAATGGGAAAATTTTGAAAAGTTACCCAATCTTTTTTGAAAATTTAAGTTTGATTTTTCAAGCCGAGAAAGAAGACAAAGGGAAAAGCGAGGATGGCGGGTCCGCGGGGGAATTTTTTTCAAAATTTCTTTTTGACAGTTAGAATAATTTTTGAAGCCAAAATGAAGTAAAACTTCAGAAGGCCATAACTTTTGATAGAAAGCTCGGTTTTGAGAAAACAAGGACTTTCTAGAAATATATTGAAGCAATCTTTGTATATGAATCATTAATTTTATATTTTAATAAATTTTAAGAGATTCATTTCGTGAAAAAGTTCTGCAGGATTTTACAGTGCAAACTAGTAAATTTTAACTTATAAAATTTGTTCAATTTGATCTTCTTCCTCTCTCAAAATGTCAAATAGACATGGAGAGTTTTTCTTAGATGGATTTAAGAAGTATTTCAAGATTTAATTTTTCTGATTGAATTGCAATTTGAAAATCTACATCTCTTGACAACAAAATGATTGTAAGAGGGTTGAGCCCATTTTTTTGTTTTGCAAGGTTCGAAGGATTTTTCCTTAAGTGATTTTGTCTAATTGCATTCATTTATAACCTAGCATGTTCAATTTTAATTTTTCATTGTTATTTCTTGATTGCAGGTTTGGTCAGTTCATTTCTGGTAAAATTTGTAGAGTTTAACGTGAAGCAGAAATGGAAACAACAAAATTAACTCAATGGTTCTTATTTTACTTGCCTTACAAATGAATTCATTTCATGCTAGTTTCAAATAGGTTTCATTCCTTAAATAAAATGATAAATACAAGAATGCAACTTTTATTCTTTTCAAATCATGCACTTCACAAAACAAAGTATTACATTTCCTTCATACACATTTCTTTCTTTCAAACAGAGATTACAACTCACATTTAGGTGATCAAATTCAATACAATGATGCAATTTGAGGAAGGTTATGCAATCCTTTATTGATTCCAAAAGACATTCATGCATGTAGTATTCGAGGACATTCATGCATGTAGTGGTCAAGTTATCTACATATAAAGCATGTTCGTGAGGGAATTATCTTCATCTACCACCACAGACTTGACCTCTGAATCCACCATGGTACCCTTGACCTATGTCATGCCCCCCTTCGTATAGCCCCTCGTTTTGATCATAGTATGTTTGATTGTGATTCTGATCCTCATGCTCAACTTTACCCTTAGAGTTATATGATATTCGTGTCTGTCACACACAAATATCTATAGCATCATAGATCTGACCAATCAACCTGCAATATTTTGAATCATGAGTTGTGGATTGGAAAATCTTACAATAGCATTTTACATTTTTCTTTATCGTGCATTGTAATAATGGGCAGCAGCTAACATCTTGATTTAGGTGACATATCTCATAGTCAAGCAATAATGAATGTATTTTTCTACGGGGATAACTATCTTTGGTGTGCACTTCCTCTTCATAGTTTTTACACCAAATCCCACCGTATGTCTCATGTGCCAAATTTTCCAATAGTTTCTCCGATCGCTTTTCCATAGCTACAATTTGTGCTTCTAAGCATGGGCTAACTCAGTGTCTATACTCCCAACTACCTCAGCGTGTAAAGCTACTTCAACTACTTTACATGGATTAGTGTATACATTATGTGATAGCACCCTTTTAAAAGGTGTGATCATACCACCAACGAACCATTGTGTATGTTGGCTTGCATAAATATCATAAGAAAGCTTAGATAAAAGTGTTTTGAAATGGGCATCATACTCTTAGACACTCTCAGTAGTGCCCTACTTAATATCCTTGAGTGTGTTTATACTCTTCTACTCAAATTCAAGGATATAGAACTCTTTAAGGAATGCATATTTGAATGTTGCATAATCTACGCAAGTTTTATCAGGTCAAACTTCTTGTACCAACTGTGTGCGCGCATCTATGTAATGTAGTTGACAATTGACTTGCCTTGCGCTCAAAAGTTATGATCCCTTTTGTGCACCACAATATCTCACACATGTGCATGTGTTTAGTAACATCTTCTATGCCCCTATACTCTAGAAGATAAAGATACATCTCCATGTAAATATTTTGGGGTTGTTACGGACCCTTACCACCGATCCGTAACCTCCTATGTTGCCTTTACCTCTAGAACCACCAAATCCATGAGAACTAGAGCCACCTATAGCCAAAAGTGGACCGAGAAGATGTACTTTCCCTTGTCCCAATAGTAGTCTGTACCAAACTCTTATAGTCTACATGGTGGTACTACTCCCAAAAGTGAGCGCTAAATTATGCGCGCTCAAATGTTGTGTAAATGATGGGCTTGAGAAGGTACCTCCAAAAAATAATGAAGACATTTTCCCTGCCATAGATGTACTTGCTATGTGATTTACTCCTACTTATCTACTGCCAAAATTAGCTTGATAACTATTGGATGTACTAGATACTAGAAAACTAAGTGCAAGGGCTAGTTTCTAAGTAGATTTATATGTGTGTCTCTGGGCCCATGTCATCTATGCTAGCGTGCTCTGTGTGAGATTAAGGAGGGTTCCCTGTCATGCTTTCCCGAATGGGGTAGTTCCTAATCCTTTGGCTTCATGCCTTCTACGTGACCTCCAAATCCTTCACGATCCATCTCTCTTCTCAATGCCATCCACTCTGTAATGTCACACTGCTTCTCTATCTCCCTCTCGCACACCTCATTGTACTTAAGCCTCCTTTCTTCTCTCTACCTTTATACTGCTAGTTCCACCATATTTCACCACACCTGCTCCTGCCCCCATGCATGGTGGGTTTTAGCTAGCCATCAGTTTTCCTCTAATTTCAAGGTTACCATCAAGATCTTGATCACCAGTGGAATGCCTTACAAGTAAGTTCCCCTGGGATACCGTAAAAATTGGAACTTAGCTACCTCTGGGAAAGAATAAGTGGAAATTGAGTACTCCAGAATATAATTGTTCAAAACACCATGAAACCAAGTATCCACAATGCATGTCCAAATCAAATCAGCATCATACAAGGCCTAAAATTCTTCCTACATCCAGAAAAGTGTGTGATACCTCCAATTCCATTTAGATGCATAAGCAACCAGCCACTCGTATAGTTCTACTAGGAAAATAACAAAGAATATCTCATATAAATAGTCATATAGATTATTTTCCACCCACACGCGTGTGTCAAACTCAAATCCAATGTTGAACCTTCGTGCATACTCTTCTTCTAGATCTTTTATCCACTCCTCAACACTTGTTAGGGTCAACCGGTACGTCTTCATCGTGAACCATCCTAAAAACAACTGAAAAGTAGGTCCCAACAATGGAACCAATGATGTAGCCTAGAATTTACCATGAATAACCCAGACATGTTGGCACATCACCTAGCCTGAGTTGAGAACTCACCCAAAGCATGCAAAGGTACCAGGCCCCTCCTTAGATTTTCTTGTTCAGGATGTGAACATGATGAAGATATAATGCATTCATATCCATAAATAGCATAAACATTCCATAGAGCATATTCCAGATCTATATCTTAAAGAATCATGAATTAAATGATAAACATAATGAAATCAACCATGTAAGAACCAGTTACAATCATGTTTAACACCATTATTCACCCAATATACTCCATTATATTAAACACAAGAAAATCCGAAGCTTCTTACAATAAATAGTATCATAAGTTTATGTGTGCATCAGATCTGGTAGCATAACTCCACAATAGCTCATACACGAGTCTCTCTAACTACACAAATTAATACATATTTATAAGGGTGGGGACTTTCCCTTCACCGCTTACACACTTCCCAAAATAGGTCGCATGCTTGAAAATAGTCATGCACCTTTACAATAACATGCACACATGTAAGTGCACTAATAATATATCTCTTATAGTTAACTAGCAGTAGTAATCCTATTATTAACTCGAACTCATGCATGGCGCTTAGTAGACACTCTTCCCAAAATAGCATTTGCATGTCGCGTAAGTCTCCATCCCATTGTGTGCTCCGTACGCTATCTCCAAAAATAGCTCGTAACCATGAAAATGGCTAAGTCTTGAATCATTATGTCTTTCATGTGTGTTTCCTTCCCTATCCTCCCATGCCTTCAATTATTCCTTGCTCCTGCGTGTGAATCTTCTGTGTGCCCTCTCCTTAGTGTCATATTTTGTCTACTCAACATTGGATTTGGTGAACACAAACATGGTTGTGGTTTGAGCAGTGATTGTTTCAAGTCTTCTAAGATGATTAGAAATGTTTTACAAGTTCTTTAATTTCCATTTATTTTTCACATGACATAGTTTGGATGTTTTGAAGTGATATAGTGGCCTAGAGAAATTTTTAGGGTCCTAAAGGGTATAGAAACAGTTGATTGTTTCGACAAGTACAAAGAACATTGGACCCATTAAATAAAATAATTTAATGGTTGAGATAAATTGTGACCATGTATTATTTTTAAATGTTAATTTAAATGTTTTTGATGATTTATGGGTCATGAATAAGTATGGTTTTGATGTTAGGGCATTTTTATCTTTGTGCCCATAGGGATTTGACCATTTTTGGAGCATGAAATGTTGTTTTTGGATAGGCTGACCTACTTGGGTCACTTATGAATATTATATTTAGAATTATGCATGTTTTATGATGCATGGGTTGATCCAAAGGAGGGCAAGAAAATTTAATTTTAAATGAAGAAGAGCTTATAAAAGCCTTATTTTGGGTGCTTTTTGGAGATAGTGGTGTGTGTGTAAGAAGTGCGACCTAGGTGAGAGATTTTTACAGGTGGTTGAGCATAATTTGAGTTCATATCAAGTTTTTGCTAGGTTGAGAAGGATCATTAAGTATGTGTGTATGTGTTTGAAGCTTGAGAAGTGACGAAAGTGATTACAAGTAAGATATTAAATACCTAGGGTTTGTATGAGGCTTTGAAGAAGTGTGAGTTGAATACTTAGTCTCCATCAATTTTGGAAGAAACATATCAAAGATCATAACATCATAAGGTATATGTGTATATGTGTGTGTGTTTAATTATCTTGGGGTTTGTATCCTCCTTGTGGAGTTGGTGCTTCACAAAATTAGGGGTTGGTGCTCCTTGTAGGGTTGTAGCTCTACTAAACTAGGGGTTGGTGCCTCACTAAATTTTGAAACATATCAATATAATATTGTGTTTTGTTGTTTTTTCTTCCCCTTGAGGGTTTCCCACTTATATCTTGTGTCTTATGTTTATTATCTTGTTTATGGTTCTTGCACATGTGATGATTTGTTATATGCACACATTAATGGATGGTTGAATGTTTATGATTTTTTGATTAAGAAAATCTAAAATCTGAATTTAAATTATTGTAAGGACTGATTCACCCCCTCTCAATCCATTGTGCTTCTAAAAATTGGTATCAGAGTAGGTCCTTTTGGAGAAGTTTTACATCTTGAAAGGAGATCCTTGAAGCAAAATATGGAGAGTAGCACAATCATTGGAAAAGCACCATTGTTTGATGGAGTGAATTATGATTTTTGGATCTTGAGAATGAATTCCTTCATTATGGCTCAAGGGTTTGATGTTTGGGATGTTGTGGAGCATGTCTATAATCCTCCTACCACCTCTCCAACTACTAAGGAGGAAAAGAATGCATACACCAATAATTCAAAATATTTTAATGCTATCATAAGTGGTCTTAGAGAATCAGAGATGGGAAAAGTGATGCATTGCAAAAAAAAAAGAAAGAAAGCATGGGATAAACTAAAAGTTCTATATGAAGGTGACACAAAGGTAAAATTTTCAAAACTCCAAACTTTTAGAAATTATTTTGAAGGTATTAAGATGAATGATAATGAGTCCATTGTTGCATACCTTCTTAGAGTTGATAAAATTTTCAATAGCATGAAAGGGTTAGGAGATGAGGTAAAATAAGAAGTTGTTGTTCAAAAGGTTTTGAGATCAATAAATTATAGGTTTGTTTCCAAAACTTTTCTATAGGAGGAAACGGATCTAACTACCTTTAAATTAGATGAGTTGCATGGTACTTTGATTGCTTATGAAATGAGAATAGGTGACTCTAAACAATGAAATAAGCAGATTTATTTCAAATATAAAATGAAGGCTAAAGGTAAGAAGGTAAATGATGATGATGCTACTCTTGAGATTGAAGATGAAGAGCTCTTTTCTATGGTGGCTAGAATATTGAAGCATGGATCTAGTAAGTATAGTGGTAAACTTCCATTCAAGTGTTTTAATTGTGGTGAAGTAGGAAATTTTGCTTCTAAGTGTCCTCATAGGCATGAGAAGGAGGATGATGATGAATATCATGAGGTTGAACCTAAAAATAAGAATTACAAGTTTGGAAAAGGTAAGAAGAACTTCAAGAGGTTTAATCATAAGAAGACAAAAGAAGCTTCTATACAAATCAAGATGATGATTTATCTGATGCAAGTAATGGTGTTTCATATTTGGAATCTGAATCTAAATCTTATTGTTAAAACATTGAAATAAGGGTTTTTCATTACTAAATAATCTATGAGGTATTATAGTGATTTATCTTATTTGTTATGAGATTTAATTTCTGGTTATTACGGTTATTCTCATTGAAGATGATTATGATAGAAAATGTGATCTTAAGAGCATCAAGAGAGAGCTAAAACTTTCTGAGAAATAAAACAAAAATATGAGTTTACATATCAAGGAATATGAAAACTGGTTTCATAATTTGGATGAACAATACGTGTGTGAATATTCCAAGAAAAATGAGTCAATCAAATTGCTAGAAGAAAATATGAAGTCTTGTTTCAAATCTGTAGGATAAAGAGAGTTTGTGCTCAAAATATGAAGAAGATATAGATTTCTTAAGGGATGAGTTACTAGAGATTAGCAAGAATACTATGTCCTTACAGAAATTTGAGAAAAATGCTAAATACCTAGATGATCTACTTGGAAAACAAAGAGTAGCAGATGATAGAACTGGTTTGGGCTTCAAAGAGGAGTCTAAAGACAAGGAAGTGAAGAAAGAAGTCATTGTTTCAAGCAAAGAAAAAGGTGAACCTATCATCAAGGAAGAGAAGAAGGAGACACTCATCAAGGACCATGAGAAGGTAAGATCTATTAGGTAGCCTAATGCTTCAAGGTATGAGATAACTTTCAATGGTCATTGTTTTACTTGTAATGTATTTTTTCATAGGGCTAGAGAGTGTAGAAGATCTCATAGAGACTCTCATCCTTGGAGAGATAATAAGAGTGAGTTTGCTAAGAGGATAGTATGCTATAATTGCAATGAACAAGGTCACACTACTAGGTATTTATTGTATGATTCACCTAGTCAAGATGGAGGTTTCAAGAGGCAAAATTCAGTAGTATGTTACAACTACAATGAGATTGGTCATGTGGAAAAAAAAAATTCATGCTTATTTAAGACAAAATAGATGGCTTAAAGTTATATAATTCAAGATAGTGGAGTTCAAAGACCTAGAATGTATGAAAATGGTCCTAGAAGGACTTGGGAACCAAGAAGAGACCACATTATTCCTCCAAGATTAGTTGATGATGGAAGACATGTTAAAACACATAGTTATGATCAAAAGAGAGGATGAATTATTTTTTCAAGTTCCCAAGAAGTCTTGGGACCTCTTCAAGTTCTTCTTTTTTAGGTCATTATGGTATATATATACCTTCACTATGCTTCTTAGAGGTATATCAGTGCATATGAAGCATTCATGTGAGGAGGAGTGTTTGAGTCAATTTGTACTTCCTCCATAAGGTCAAGGTATGTCATTTTATGCTCTTATCCATGATATTTTTGGTTCATGATGGTGGTTAGTGTGTGAGATTTCATGATCTCATTCTTGTGTCGTCATAAGTAGTACATGTGTGTGTTTTTTTATTCTAAATGTTGCATGTTCATTATGTGTGGCTGGTCTAAGATATTTGTGTATGTTCATGAGTATCATTTTCATGTCCATTAAATTATGTAAGTCTATCTAAACTAATGAATCATGTTTTATAGTTATCTGAGTCTATGCTTAGTAGTATTGAAGGTGTATGTGGTCTATGAGAAGTATGGAGACAAAGTCTAAGTCTTGATGTTGTCATAAGGAAATTCATTTTTGTAAGTGTAATTTTCATGTGTCTATGAATCCTTGATTTATTTTATATTAGGCTTATGTCTTGAAGTTGTTTAATTCCTTTCAAGAGGTCTAGATAGTTTACTCTTTTTAGGTTGTGTGTCTTAGTCATCTCAAAGAAGGGTTTAAACTTGTCCATTGGTATAAAATTTCATTAATTATTGTGTAATTAGCTTCAAAGGATATAAATGGTTCTTTTCAAGTTCTTGAAAATGCTCTTGTCCCATCATGAAGGTTGACCTAATCTTCTAGTATGAAGATGAAGACCTGTGCAGTTTTCTTAAAGTCTAAACAAGACAAAATCAAGAAGGTTTCAGGTATGATTTTGGGTATTCTTTCTCCTTAATCATTGAAAGTGGTGTTTATAATGTTAAAAAGTGTATCTACAGTATATATGTTCAATATTGATATCAAGAGAGAAAATTTTGTACAATTTGAGGTTTCTCTTCCCTTGATCGTGTTTTCACAATACATAATGAACGATATTGATGGAAAGTAAAATTTGGAGGTCCAAATGATGGAATTTAGGTATAAAATTTTGAACATATAATCTTGACAAGGATGTATAAAGTATGTAAGTGGTTTTATGTCCTAATAATTCCTAGAGTCAAGGTATTTTCTAACAATTGATGAACTTGACAGTTTTTGGTGCTAAAAGGTCTAATCGCAAGATGAAATGTCTATAAGTTGGGAAAGATGTACTCAAGAACTAAACACAAGGCTTTAGGAGTTTGTTGTAAGGATAAATGGGTGTCTAAATCAAGCATGATATCTACACAAAATTACCTACATAAAAATTTATGATTGATTCTCTTTGGTACATTGACTAGTGGACTCGTGAATGAGCAAGTTAATGGTGAAAGGGAAGCTTAGTGATCTTCTTGTTGATTCTCAAAAAATCGGTCATTGAAAGATGTACTAAAAGTCTCCTTGTGGGCCTTTAAATTTAAAAATATTTATTAGATACATTCATACCTCATGGTACTCTTGGTTCCACATAATTGATTTGAAGAAGTTGCATGCACCTACATGTATGATCATTAGTATATATCATCTTTGATGGCTCTATCCATATAGAGAAATTTAATTCATGTGTAAAGTGGTCCATGTACCTTGAAGTTTACTATATAAGGAATGAATAATTTTTTTATATTCCTTTGTCATTCTTTGAGTCAAATTTGACTAGCTACAAAAGCATGGTATCTTAGAGGCATAATATGTTAATCATTAAGGTATGAGAATTTTTGTGCATCATCATTATTGTGTTACATCCTTAGAATCATGTTTATGCATCTGTGAAGATATCTTTATGCCTTAGAGGATGAGTTGAAATTTATCTCAAAATTGATGGGGTAGGGAGAGTAATTTTGTTGATATATGTGATATCATGACAAGCTACAGGTAAGAGGATTAACTTTTGCATATTTGGAAAGTCTTAGATCCTGTGAAGATGGTATGTGCATAAGTAAAAGTGTTATGAGCTTTGGATTTGAGTAAGGAAGGTGACCCCATGAATTTTTTATTTTTTTGACTCACATAGGACTCCATAAGCAAAATTATTGGCTACATGTGCAGAGAATGCATGTGAGGTAGAATATGACATCTCATAAGGTATGTTGAGCTTGTAAAGTCTATCCTTGGAATGATAAGTTGCTCTTAGACTTGTTCTTGGGATGTTGGAAGATACTAAGACATATTGTCTTGGAATTTAGAGAGTTTTTGTGACATTTATGGCTCAGAGGCATCAAGTACACTATTACTATGATAGTTATGATGATTTATCGGGGAAAGGTATGTTACATTCCCTTTCATGTCATATTAGGAGATTTGTAAGGTTTTGAAGTGAGTTTCTTAAATTTAGTTAGTCATGATTGAGTCAAATGAAGGGTAAAGAACCAAATTATATTGATATAGTTCTACATTGGTCCAATTAATTACATATATAGGTCAAGAAGCTACTTCTACAAGTGTATTTATTGCTCAGGTACAGAAAATACATTTATGACACTAGGGTAACAAGGGATTTTTCCTCTAGAACGGTGATATGAAGACCCAAAGGAAGTTTGAGGTATGTACAATGTGTCTACACAATAAATTATTAATTTTTTTTACTTAAATGCATGATCTCAGTCAAATTAGGACTGTCAAGAATCGAGAAAATGGTTTGGGACCTAGCAAAAGTGGTCAAGGTGATTTCTAGCCATGATAGGAAGGTGAGTCACTCAAATTTGTGCTTATGGGCTAGAAATGGAGGTCTTAAGTCCAGGGGGATATGGTCTGCATGGTCAAGGTATGTATTTTATTTTAGAACTTTCCAATGTTGGTCCTAAAAGTACTAAAGAGCTACTTCAGGGCTCTTAGTCCTAATGTGGTATGAAAAAGTAATAAAGTGTATATTAAAGCTAGTCTTATGCCTAGAAAAGATGGAATTTTCTCAAGAAATATGGTTTTATGGTATGACATGATCATTTATGGAATTTTTTGCATGTTCTCGTATATATGGCTCGGGTTATTATGGTCTCACACGGTGCTGCAATGAAGGCAAAAACAAGGGTTAAGGATAAAATAGCTGATTTTGCATGCCTAGATGGTAGAATATGATTTATTGGCTCTAAATAAGGTAAAATAATGTTTTATTCATAATTTATTGACATTATCATATGTTTATGATGTTTGGCCCAAGGGGAGCATGGTGATTGGATGCTTAAAAAGAAAAGAAAATCATATTTTGAGGCAAATTTCAAGGTTTTGAGCTAGTTTGAGACCTTTGGTTGATGTTTCTAACTAAAAGAAGATGCTATGAAGCTGAGGAAGGTGAATAATATGCTACTTATAGGTATGCCTTTTTCATTAATGTAAAAAGGGGGAGAATTTTAGGTAGTTTTCCATCAATGACAAAGGGGAGATTGTTGGCATGTGGTCCTATAGGTGTTTTCATTGATGAAAACCACATTAATGACAAATTGGATGATGGATTAGGGTCATATGATGTTTTGTATGGTGTTGACATGTTGGTTCAGGTGATTTCATGATGATTCAGGAGATTTAGTGAGGTTTTCTTGCTCTTGAGATCCCATTCGTGTGTTCTAGCTAGGCTAGGAGATGTTGCATGGAGGTAGGATATTCTTTGTTCCTTGAGAATCTTGTTGGAATGATGGATAGAAATTTTAGAGAGTTCTTGGTAACTCACATCAGTTGCAGGAGAAGATACAAGTGATTTATTGTGTTATAAATGCTCATTTGGAGCAAGTATGAATGCTAGGAGGTGTGAGATTGAGTTTTGGAGCTACATGAGATAATTAATGCATGTATTTAGGTGAATTATGGTATACCAGGTATGTTTCAGTCATTTTTAGTGATTTATTGATGAGTTATAGCATTCTTTCAATTGACTCTAACTTCTTATAAAACCCTAAGGGGTTTCTATGCAAGTCTTAACACCTAGACAGTTTTAGAGATGGTGATGAAATGATGATGATTGGAAAATTTATTTTTATGTGTCATTTTTCTTTGAGAAAAAATTTAGGATGTTATCATGTCAATTTTGCAAGATATGTCGGCCAGGTGAGACAGGGTCAAAACTAATGCATTTCCAGATTTCAATTTGAGCTTATGATGCTCACCTTGAATTTTTTTATTTTCATGGGACCTTGTGGATTTCAGGGATGTTTCTAAATTTATTCTATAAGGTTTCACAAAAATTATGATATCATTTCATCTTCAGTTTTTATGAACGAATGTTAAGAAGGTAAACAACTAGTTATGGGTTTGAAACCCTAACTTGAAAGCGGTATGCAAGAAACTCTTCCTAAGTGGATAGTTTTTATTCTAAGTGCATGAATTATGATTGGAAATTTTATAGGATTCATTCATATTTCCATAAAAGGTATGGTTGAGGACATGGTGATGAGTGGGCCCCACTCAAACAATCAATTTCTGAAGAAGAGTATTTTGGTACAAGGTTGTCCAAAGGAGTAGCAAGCTAAATCGATGGATGGTTCATGATGTATGTGACTTGATATTTATGTTAAAATATGTTTCAAGTCATGTTTATGTAGGTACATGGTCAAATGAGCTCCATTCAGGTTGACTTGTCAACGGGTAGTTTTGAGGCCATAAAAAGCAATATTCAATAAAATTGGCATAAATGGAGATATAGGTGGAATTATGAGGTGACTCAAGTTTTTTTAAAAGAGTATTTAGATATATTTTCATTTATATTATGATTTTATTATGATTATAATATTTGATGTGGTTTCTAGGTCATTTTTTGGACAAGAATACTTTTGTCAGTTTAGAGACAGATAGGATTTCTTCGAATGTTTTGAGTTGTTTGAGGAATGAGATGGATTAGGTTATGGTTTCTATCACATAAAATTATGATAGAGATGAATTTGGAATCAAAATAATCCATGTATTAGTCTTATTTTTGTTTAGAAATGTGGTAATCAAATTGATCTTTGAAAATAGCTTTTTGGGCAGTTGGATTTGGTGAAGACAAAAGTGGTTGAGGTTTGAGAAGGTGATTGTTTCAAGGCTTCTAACTTTCTTTAAAAAATTATATAGGTTCCTCCATTCACATTTATTTATCACATGACATATTTTGGATGTTTTGAAGTGATATAGTGGCCTAGATAAGTTTTCGGGTCCTGAAGGGTGTAGGAAACAACTATTTTGACAAGTACAAAGAACATTGGGCCCATTAAATGAAATAATTTGATTGGTTGAGATAAATTTAGACCATTTATGATTTTTAAATGTTAATTTAAACATGTGTGGTTATTTATGGGTCATGAATAAGTATGGTTTTTATGTTAGGAATTTTTATCTTTGTGCCCATAGGGATTTGACCATTTTTGGAGCATGAAATGTTGTTTTTGGATAGGCCGACCTAATTGGGTCACTTGTGACTATTATATTTATAATTTTAGATGTTTTTATGTTGCATGGATCAATTGAAATGAGGTAAACAAATTGTTTGAATTTTAAATGAAGAGGAGCTTATAAAAGCATTGTTTTGGGTGCTTTTTAGAGCTAGTTGAGTGTGAGTGGTGTGTGTGCAAGAAGTGTGACCTAGGTGAGAAATTTTTATAGGTGTGTGATCATGATTTGAGGTTATATCAAGTGTATGATAGGTTGAAAAGCATCAACAAGTATGTGTGCATGTGTTTGAAGCTTGAAAAGTGAAGAAAGTGATTGCAAGTGAGAGATTGAAGACCTAGGGTTTGTATGAGGGTTTGAAGAAGTGCAAGATGAATAATTGGTCTCCATCAGTTGTGGAAGCTACATATTAGATATCATATCATCATAAATTTTTTGACTAGGTGCTTGATCATCTTGGCGGGTTGTAGCCTCCTTATGGAGTTGGTGTTTCACAAAATTAGGGGTTGGTGCTCCTTGTAGGGTTATAACTCTAATAAACTAGGATTTGGTACTCCTTGTTGGGCTGGTGTCTCTCTAAATTTTGAAACATATCAATATAAGATTTTGTTTCAGTGGGTTTTATTCCCCTTGAGGGTTTCCCACTTATATCTTGTGCTTTGTGGTTATTATCTTTCTTATGGTTATTGTTCATTGGATAATTAGTTGTATGCACACATATATGGGTGGTTGAATGATTATGAGTATTTAATTAAGAAAATATGAAATCAGAATTTATAATTTGTAAGGATTGATTCACCCTCCCTCTCAGTCCATTGTGCTTCTAATAGTCGATCGTGTTTTTCTTTGCAAATAAATGTAGAGACTCACTTTGAATATTTGAAATTATTGTTATGCAATACAAGAATCAGTGTGTGACATGAGGAATTTATATTATTCAATGCAAGGAAATGCATCATGAATGTTGTGTAGAAGTTGGCGAAAGGAAAATTGTGCGATCGAGGAACCATGTTGGTGAAATATTGTTTGTAAAGAGACTCATGTATTGAAACCCCTCCAAAGGATGACACCATAAGAATGGCTTGTATACAATGGTTTTTCCATGACAAGTGGAAATTGGCCCAATTCAACGATGAGGATGATTGATCTTCTACCAAATTTTGATGTCTTGAAATGGGGAAAATTTTCCATGACCAAAGAGGATGTGAACCTAGGATATTCTATTTTCTACCGAGGTGATTTTCTTGTCCTTTTAGCATTTAGATTTTGGACTATGTTTACATCACCTACTAATTTCATAATAGATCAATTGAACAAACATTCAACATAAGAATACCAAAATTGATAAATAAATAAAATAAGGAACTTTATTTTACAATCCTTTGAAAAGGTTTTACTTTTTAAAAATTTCAATGCAAATGAACTTTAAGTGAAATCAGGTAGAAAAAGAATTTTAACATACATCATGGGCTATTCTAATATATCTATAATCAATAATATTCGAGTCTTCTTATGAAATATTTGGTCTAGTTTGGCCCTTAAGAAAGTTTTGGGAAATGGTGTGTAATAATTATTTCTTATAGGAACTATCATCCTTAAATCAAGTATTTTCCTTCTCATTTGGATTTTACGTTGACCCAATCATTTAGTTTTTATTGACTATGGAACATGTTCCATTTAACAATGTACTAATGGTAGTTTAACGAAAGGGGTAAAAACATATTTGGTTTTTACCTTAAAAAGTTAACAATATAATGTGTTATGAATTTTTCCGTCAAAAATAACAGCAATCTAATGGTTGAATAAGAAATATTTTTTATTTTCTCAACATAAATTGTACGAACTCACATGAGGGATAAGCTCATTTAAATATTTTTTTACTGTCTCTCGTTAATGCATGTCACTACACACATAAGTTAGCAAACACAATTTTGAAAAATAACAATTATAACACATCATTCATCAACCTTAATGGTGTTACACACTGATTCATCACTCATTTTTTTATTGATCATGTTTTATGAATGTTCATACCCTTCAAAACCTTAAAATATATAAGATACAAACCCTTTCATATAATATAATTTGCAAAATGCGGCATCATAAAAAATAAAGTTATTTCTTTAACAAACAACAATATTCATGTCATTCCATTGAAACATCTATTAAGGAAATAACATATTATGCTATAATGTTAAGATCCTCAACTCTTCACAAAACAATATTTATTTATGTTTTGGAATGCAAGCATGGTTGTTGAATGTGTACAAGGGGGATTTTCTCTATTGTACATGGACAAGATGGAAGATTGCATTAATAAATTTGGAGGAGAAATGGTTCACTTGGCCAAATATGTATTAATTATCTAATTCATCTATAGTAATTGTTTCTAATTCATTAAATACAATGAATTTAGTATGTCTCTATTGATATGGCACTACCAATAGAAGCAAATAAACCCTCAATGAAAGAAAAGATGGAATATGCATACATAAGTATTTGCACGAAAATTGAAAAAAAAAAATAACACAAGAATATGTCTAATAATAGTAAAATTACATTAAATAAAAAAATTGAAATTGAAATGTTTGATAAAAATAGGACCCTACTTAGGTCTATTAATAAAATGCAAAGGCATGTAAGGTTCTTCACTCAAATCATAAACAATCTTTCCTCCCAAACTTTCCTCCAACACACACCGGACATCTGATACCATAGCAAGGTAAAGTATGAATAAAGTAAATATGCATACAAATACCTTCCAACACCAAAAACCCATGTCTTTGTAATCTGAATGCAAGTGGAGGAGAAGGAATATGAAGGTGGATAACACAAAGCTCACGCAGACAAACGGACACAATAAATGACACACTTCTCCTAACCCAAAGTAGTAATCCCGACTCTTAAGCCTGCACACACAAGGTTTCAATAAATCAGTAGCTAGAAAATGTATTAAAAATGTAAAAAACAATACCATATTTATTGGCACAGCTTATTTTCTTACCTACAAGCCACAAAATTGTTACATACTAGAAATTCTAATCATTTTCAAGTGGCAACTTAAAAAAGGAGACAATAATAGGTCAATGAGTGTTATGAATGCACCATGGTGATGCAAATAACTTTTCATAAATATTATTAAGGATCTTCATGACATATAAGACTATTTATAGCTTTCGACGGAGCCATTTCATTGGTACCACTCAATATTATACAAACATGCATGCGTTACAAACAAGCATAAAACATACAATTTTACTCCAATTAAACCTTCACAATACCTGCAAGTTGGGTCTTTTGTAAGACTATTTACGTAACCAAAACCTCCATACTTGAACAGAGATCATTTTTCTCTTATGCATCACAACCGCGTAAGACATAGATTTGGGAATCCACACAAAGATTATCAGCCCTCATTTGCATCAAAACAATGGATTCTATATTTACTTTAGGGTTTCCAATCACATCTATGAATTTCATCTTCTCATGCTTCAACCTCTTCTCACCTCATCTACATTGTACAAGGTTCGACACTTGACATGTGTGGAATGGGATTTTCTAACAGTGTCTAGGTCTTTCGTGTAATCAACCACTCTCCAACATCTATATTTCAATGTTTCTTGCAATGCGATCTCAACCTTCTATATAATTGAGTTTTGTTAGTGGCGAGTGGGTTCATTCAATATTGTTTTGTGAAGATTTGAGGATCTTAACATTATACCATAATATGTGTTGGCATGCAAGCATGGATCTTGAATGTGTACAAGGGGGCTTTTCTCTATTGTACATGGACAAGCTAGAAGATTGCATTAATAAATTTGGAGGAGAAATGGTTCACTTGGCCAAATATGTATTAATTATCTAAGTCATCTATAGTAATTATTTCTGATTCATTAAATATGGTGAATTTAGTATGTCTCTATTGATATGGCACTACCAATAGAAGCAAATAAACCCTCAATGAAAGAAAAGATGGAATATGCATACATAAGTATTTGCAATAAATTGAAAAAAAGAGAATAACACAAGAATATGTCTAATAATAGTAAAATTACATTAAAGAAAAAAATTAAAATTACATTACCTATTGATAAAATAAATAGCAATATTAAAATAAAAATGTTTGTTAAAAATAGGGTCCTACTTAGGTCTATCAATAAAATGCGTGCACTAACTTTATTTCTTAGGGAAGGTTCTTCACTCAAATCATAAACAATCTTTCCTCCCAAGACTTTCCTCCAAAAACACACGGACATTTGACAACCATAGTAAGGTAAAGTATGAATAAAGTAAATATGCATACAAATACCTTCCAACACCAAAACCCATGTCTTTGTAATCGAATGCAATTGGAGGAGAAGGAATATGAAGGTGGCTAACACAATGCACACACGTAAAAATGGACACAATAAATGACACACTTCTCCTAACCCAAAGAGTATTCCCGACTCTTAAGCCTACACACACAAGGTTTCAATAAATCTGTAGCTAGAAAATGTACAAAAAATGTAAAAAAACAATGTCATATTTATTGAACTGTTAGTTTCTTACCCGCAAGCCACAAAATTGTTACATACTAGAAATTCTAATCATTTGCAATTGGAAACTTGAAAAAGGAGAAAATAATAGGTCAATGAGTGTTTTGAATGCACCATGGTGATGCAAATAACTTTTCATAAATATTATTAAGGATCTTCACGACATATAAGACTATTTTTAGATTTTGATGGAGCCATTTCACTAGTACCACCCAATATTATACAAAAACGCATGCACTACAAACAAGCATAAAACATACAATTTTACTCCAATTAAACCTTCAAAATACCTACAAGTTGGGTTTTTGTAAGACTGCTTTACGTAACTAAAACCTCCATACTTGAACAGAGATCATTTTTCTCTTATGCATCACAACCGTGTAAGACATAGATTTGGGAATCCACTTAAAGATTATCAGCCCTCATTTGCATCAAAACAATGGATTCTACATTTACTTTAGGGTTTCCAATCACATCTATTACTTTCATATTCTCATGCTTCAACCTCTTCTCACCTCATCTACATTGTACAAGGTTTTGACACTTGACATGTGTGGAATGGGATTTTCTAATAGTTTATAGGTCTTTTCGCGTAATCAACCACTCTCCAATGTCTCATTTCAATGTTTCTTAATGATATCTCAACCTTCTATATAATTGAGTTTTGTTAGTGGCGAGTGGGTTCATTCCACTTGGGAATACACATTTTTGCGTAATAACACTATTAATTTTTTTATATAAATTCACACTTAACCCATTGATAAATCATGATGGAAATATTTTAAATTAAATTATGTGTCAAATGTGGTTTGGGAGACTCAATATATGAAATACAAAACATAAAAAATTTAATGGCCTAAAAACATTATAAAAATACACTCATATAATTGATTTAATAAAATTTAAATCTAAGATAAGGATAATGTTGATTTGATGGATAAAATAATAAATAATCATGATCAAATAAAGGAAATACAAGTAAGATTGATATATAAGGTTTAGAGAATGACTCGGCTTGTAACTATAGGTATCGATTGATTTTGGACTGATGAATAGGTTGGAAAGGCATATTCTAGACTGTATTAGCTATGTGTGTGATTCTAAAAGTGAATATCTCATGGACAGAGCACCTAGAATGGGATATGGACACCTAGGCGCTCACATCTATTTTAGGTGATGGTGTCTCAGAAATACTTAGAACCCGATTCTTTTGGATCACTCAATGTCGTTTCTTGTTCACCGTAAGTTATATCAAATTCGATGTGTCACAATTACACCTACAAAATAAAATCTTAGATACTTGCACAAGATTTAAGTATACATTATATAAATAAACATATGCATATACTTAAGTCAAACTCGACCTCGGTGGTCACCACAATGTGATTGTCATCAAGTGTTACACTATATTTCCGGATAAATGTATTTCTAGTGTGTGTGTGTGTGTGTGTGTGTGTGTGTGTGTGTGTGTGTGTGTGTGTGTGTGTGTGTGTGTGTGTGTGTGTGTGTGTGTGTGTGTGTGTGTGTGTGTGGGTGTGTGTGTGTGTGTGTGTGATATTGGAATAGTGTCCCTTGAGCTAGGTTTCCCAAATGTCAATCCCACAAGAAGATAGCAAGATACAACTACTTCATCTGTAATACAAATGTGTGGTATGAAATTTAAAATAAATCCTCCTATGCAGTGAAGTATGCAGTTCAAAATGTAATCCTTGATGTAGTAGATAGAAAATATTAGCTCCTTGTAGATGTATGTGCCTCTTGAATGCTCGCCCTAATGAGGTTAAATAAGACATGTATATATATGATTCATTTGCTTAAGTTTCATCATTAACAAGTGAAATACTGACCAAGGGTGATAAAATAAGACAAGAAATAAGTAACATTTGAAAGATTAAGAAAATACACAAAGAGGAAAGACGCACCCAGAGGGGACACTAGCGCTCGGGATCTCTTTTCCTCGATCCTATACAAGTGCTTATAAGGTTAGATAGTTAAATAAGAGATGACTAGGATGTTTGGTATACAAAACTATATTTTTCAATCATAAATAGCACGCAATAAAGATGAAAAGGATAAAAGCAATGTCAAAGTAAAGTAAAGGGGTGTTAATGACTAATTTTCTTGCTTAAGAATCATGTATATAAATGACATATTTAGAGGATAGATGTACATAGTAAGTGTGTGATTTAACGATTAAAATTTCCCCACTTTATGGTGGTGAATAAGGATTTGGTAGTATAAAGAAGAAAATAAAATCGTACCTTGGGGAGTTGAGAGAAGATTGTGCCAAGTAGTGTGCCGATGATTTTTGTAGTGTGTTGAATAGAAAATTGTAAAATGTGTACAATAGAATTATAAGGAGAGAGAAGGATAAGGATCATAGGGTGACATTTCATTTTGTGAAGTGATAATGATATGTGCATCTGATTCCTCAAAATGTCATCTCATTTGAAGTGTGCTTGAGATTTGTTTCATGGTTTTTGTGTGTTTTTCCTTCGTTAGGATATGACAAGACCTATAAAAGAAAATAAGTGTATTCAATGCTCTAGGTAAATGTAATTAAACTTTAACTTGGAAAATATGTAAAAATGGAAATGTGTATTGGAAAATCTAAACCAATGGGTTAGAGTACACTTGGAGTGTTGAAATAGAAAGGGATAGAAATTTATTCTTGCTTGTAGACTTGATGCTTAGGAGTTGGTTGGAATAACATGAAGGATTTGGGTGTCTTATTTCCAAACTAGGGATTTGAGCATCTTGACGTTAAAATTTTGATTTAAGTGTGATCTCATAGCTAAAGGAAAGTGTATTGAGAGAGTGTTTTGTTTTTCCTTCAACCATTAATGCTTCTACTTGGATAAGTGTCACTATAGATGATCACAAACCTAGTTTATAACTTTCCTCAAATGACACATTGTTCTAGGTATATCACTTTCTCGCATATACCCGAGGTGTCATTCCCTTATTTAATTCCTAATTTGGTTCTTGCTTTGGTTCCTAAGTAATTAGTTCCTATTCTCGACTGATTGTAATCTAAAACTAGATTTGTAATCGCTGATATTAGATAAAATTGTGACTTGGCAATCGCTGAAACTTTTCTCGTAAGTTTTTTTCCCCAAAAAAGATCACCCATAAGGGACACTAGTGCCCATGTGTTCCTATGTATTATAGGATATTCTATCCAAGTTGTGAATTTTTCTAAGTCTATTTTTGGCCCCGTTTCAGTAACTAATTACATTTCTATTCATATTGTTTTTGTTTCTATAATTGTTTTTGTAACTACTAGGAGGGTGAAAAGGTTCACCCGATGGTTTCCCCACTTATTTTGGGTGCATAAGATGAAAAAATGTGAATGGATCCCAAACTAGGAAGGTTGAGTTTCATGTGCACATATGATATAGGAATCATACATGGGAATAAGAATTATGCATGGTAGTTACCATGGCACAAGAAAAACAATGGGAAAATGCTAGCATACAAGTGTTAGTGATAAACAAAAATGCACATTAAAATAAAAACTAATAAAAGCATATAGGAAAATAGAAAAAGAGGATAAAGAAAATAGTTGGCTACATACATGAGTCACCACTCAAGATGTCACAAGACAATAAAATCTATCAAGGCTTATTCAAACAAGATAATAAGAAAACATAATACATAGCCTCAGTAAAATGTGACAAAAAAGTACAATTAAATCAAACAATCATGAAGGATTCATGCAAGGAAAATGTTACACATGAAGAACCCGTTAGCATGTTAGGAAAGATAAATAGTATGAAAAAATGTAAGATCTAAATATAGGAATGAATATGTGAAATATTGCAATGATATAACCTAATAGTAAGTGGGAAAAGATAGATGTTCTAAGCGGTCTTAGTGGGACTTGTAAGTAATTGATAGGACCAAACATCATACATCATGTCAGATTGGGTGAATTAGTACTTCTCTCGAGATAGTAGGTATGTATTTTAGAAGGTATTTGTAGAAATGGACACATCCAGATAATTTGAGTTGGGTGAATTATAACTTCTCTAGGATAGTAGGTATGAGGACAAAAGAAAGCAAGGGAAGTTTTATCTACTTTAGACTAGACCTTGTGTAATAGACATGTGCATTAAAGATCACATTTATTTATTGGGAGATCTCCATGATGAATTTTTGGAGTTTCTTATCAATGATAGGCATCTCAAACATTTCTACAGACTAATTTCAAAAGATCAAGAAATCCCTTATATAGTGTATATATGTGTGTATTTCCTATTTACCTCTATGTGTGTACATATTCTTTTCTTTGTATTTATTTATGCCATTTTCCCCTTTTTTATTCAATTTTGTAGTCTAGTTTGACTTATTTGAATCCATTTGGTCATCCACTTTGTAGAATCTTATTCTTCTTTACTTAAGATAGGTCACCCCATTCATATTGAGTACTACCCCATTCATTTTGTATGCACTTTCATTTCCATCACACACTTTTTTGTTATGTATCAATCCCATCGAATTACAATACCTTAATGGTTGGGAGTCTTTGTATTCGAAGTTGTGTATGCAACATGATTGGTTTTTACATAATTTTGGTAATGTTTTCCACTACTTGTGGTTGTCAAGTGTCTCCTAGTTTAATTTTTTATTTTTGGATTGGTTAGGAGAGGTAAATTTTTAGAAAATAATATATTGGCGATATCTTTCATGAGTTTTGAGATCTTTAGATACCCACGGGATATCCATCCCAAAGTTGGAGCTAATGTTGGCACCCAAAATGTTCCACAACATTTTGGGGTCTTTGGGAAAAAACAAAGTGTCTTTGTTGTTTTGACAATCAAGTGTTGTGTTTTTTTCTTGAAGATATGAGGAAATATTCATTCAATCATTCAAGATAATTTTAACACATTTATTTGGAGTTCTATCACACATCCGTTGGATAGAGATTTGCAATAATTTTTTTAAATTTGGATGCTTTTATGTTAAATTGAAGGAGTCATGAGGGCTTAATAGCCTAAATATTTCCTTTATGGGAAAGAATTAGAATTTATATGGAATCTAATAAGTATAAAATTGTATTAGGATGACTATGGGATATTTTCAAGTGGAAAGATCCCATGAATCCAAATTTTAAAGTTTGGAGTGGATTAGGTTTAAGAATTGAAATTCCCTGCAATCTAGAATTATAATATTGTACCATGTGGTACAATCCCATAAATTTTTGTCATAGTGAAGTTTGGGAAGATCAAGTGAAGGTCCATAATTTATTCATTATGGGAACACAATATTGCACCATGTGGCATAATACCATAAACGTATGGTCGTAAAAAGTTTGGGAAGATCCTGTAAAGGTCCAAGTTTGTATGAATATTGTATATATGATATGGAAACACATTTCATACCTCTGCACATCCACACTATGAGACAAAATAATGATATAAAAACAAGGCAAAGATAGTGAAAATTAAGGAACATGGAGATACATGATTGTGTCATGTGGTGTAATCTTGTAACTCTACAACATTCAAATCCTATAAGATATAAGATGATAAGGTAGATGTGAGAAAATCCCAATAATACATGGTCCAACAATATAGATGGAATGGGTGGAATTCTAGGTAACACTACATATAAAAATGGAGAATTCTATGTGATGCGATTTGAAAAGTGAAAAATATACTATAGTTGCAAAATCTTATATTTTTCCAAAATTTAATTATACTTGGCTGCAATGTAGAGCTCTAGTTTTTCAACCATAACACTTTACTTGAAGACTTGTTTTAAGAATGGTTGGTGGTTTGGAAATATTTTCTGAAATGTTTGAAATAGTTATGGTGTTGGGGGAAATTGTGGATGAAATTGATTCATTTACGAAATAAAATCTAGATCATTTTTGTCCCTTTAATGAAAGGAAGGTTTCACTCAATTGTCATCAATTAGGAAATTGTGCAATCCCCTAAAAATAAACAAATATTCCTCATTGGTTCTTTGTGTGAAATATACATTTTTGGGAAAGCGACATCTAACTTCTTTAACTCCTTGATTTCATAGGAGTGCATGTGTCTCTTCACTTAAAGATTCATTTCTTTTTGTCATAGACCTCTTTTGGGAATAATTGGGTTATTGTCAAGCAACATTTTTGTTCCCATCCATCTCAATTTGGCATTATAATATTCCTTGAGTTATATAATCATGATCTATCATTTTCATTCATTGGTTGAATGACTATTCTCCTATCATGTTATCTTTTACCTTCTTCTCAACACCTAATCATATCTCATGGAATATTTTTTAGAATAATTTTCTTTTCACTTTTATATGTTTCTATAGATAATATGAAATATTATATATTGAAGGAAAAACCCTTCATGGTCTTTTGGCTCATGAGAAAATTATGTTTCCTAAAAGAAAATTTATTTTTCTACAAATTTTAGCAATTTTCTAGTAATAGTCATTATTTTTAAGATGTAGGTTTTCATAAGGTTTTTAACATGTATTGCATCTCTATTGGGGGTCATTAAA
Organism: Taxus wallichiana var. yunnanensis; assembly: GCA_018340775.1. Lineage (NCBI taxonomy): Eukaryota > Viridiplantae > Streptophyta > Pinopsida > Cupressales > Taxaceae > Taxus > Taxus wallichiana. Next base: position 968,851,468 of record CM031242.1, read on the forward strand.
TTTAAGATCAATCTTTGGTATTAAATTTTGTGCTAATGGTGTGTAGTAATTTGTAGCTATTAAGTTCTAAAAAACATTATATGATCTCTTTCCTATGTATTTTTGGTAAGTTGTTTCAATATTATTCTTTGATGTTTTGTGATGTGTTGATTTAATGCATAATGAGATATTTATGGAAGGTTTACTTGTTATAAGTTTGAATTATGGTTGAATTTGAAAAAATTGTGTAAGTTTTGCCTTCTTTTAGCTATCTTTGGTTCAATTGTTTGAGTTTGGGGAAAAAATGTCTAATGGCTTCTAGGAAATGATCATGGTTAATCTACCAAATATTTCTACTATTTCCATAAATATTTGTGTCCTACAAAAATATCCATCAAATCTTACAAATCCCTTTGATATTTTTGCTATTATAATTGAGAATTCAAGTTTTTAAGCTCTTCCTTGTTTACTTTGTTGGTTCTAAGAGAAATGAGATGATGAATTATGGATATATTTTCTATAAATATTTGTTTTCTTGACATATTTTCCCAATATTTAACGTATTTATGCTTCTTCCTACTACTAAAAGTAAATTCAGGTGGGAAATCATGGTGGTTAGTCATGAAATATGGATAGAGTTATAGAGATTAAACAATAATAATCTTCATTGATTTCTATCACAAACTTCTTACAAATATATAATATATCGACTCCTATAAATTGGGCGTAGGTTAAACAACACGCCCCTATAACCCCAAATAAAAACCTCTAATCTAAGTACGTAATATTGTTATTATATACAACAATATTACTTAATGAACCACCAAATATAATATGTTACAAATAACTTGTAACCATACTAACAAACTAGTAAATACTTATGTTCATGAATAGATTAGATATGTTATGGAAATGAAGATAAAACATATAAGCTCGAGCATGACTCTAATCTACACTAAACCACCATGATAAGAGATAAACAATAATAACATCTATCATTGTATGAACTAGATTAACTCTAAAATAACATGATAAATGTCTTCTCTACTCTTTAGATCAGTAATTAAATACTAAGCCTAAGAAGATCAACTTAGCAATCAAAGGTGTGATTAGTTGTTTATGGTTCTCAAGCTTTCAAGAATGGAGTCTCACCATTAATGGCTTCAAGGACAATGGTTCTCTCCATATTACTTAAACTTGGATTATGGATGCAAATGGAGGTTATTAGCTCAACAATGGAGGAAGGAAAGATTTATACCAAAAGTCTAATTAGCTTAAATTTAATACAAATGAGATCAAAGGCCAAGATCTCCAAATGTGAGAGAGAAGGACTTTGTTATGTAAATAAGGTGTAAGGTTAAAAGGAGGGTGACCCTTCTATTTATTTTTTTCCACTTAGGAGAGTTTGGAATTCTTGTGCATGTGGGACTAAAGTCTAAAAAGAAATTTAGGATTAGGAGCTAAGTAAACATGCTTTAGACTAGTTAAGCTAGGATTAGGCTAGTTAAACTTGATTAGCAAGTGATTAGAGACTCATTGAGAGTTGGGAGGGGTCTGGTTAATCATTTGTGATTGATAGATAGCCTATGAAGCCTACAAAAGTGGTTCAGAGAGAACTAGGGAGGTTATGAATGGTCAAAAGGAGGAATGTTTAGCTAATAAGAGAGATATTAGCCTAATTAGCTGATTATAAGAAGAATACAACCAAGAAAGTGTTGTAACGCCTACAAAAACAACATTCTAGGAATAGGTTAAAAATTAACACTTATCTCAAAATTGAGGCTAATTATTTTTATAAGTTAAAAGGTTACAAGGGTGTCAACCCCTAGTGTACATTAAATTAATTTTCACCAATAGTATCTACTTTACAAAGGATGGACCAGGTCTAAGTTAAATGATTAAATATTCTTAGTTTATCTCTAAGGTCGATTAATTAAAATCAATTAGGAAGGTGCCATACTTAATCTTCTTGGTTAATGTTTTTCTCCTTCTTAATTAACATTCACACCCTAAAAGATTTACCTTATGCTTAGTTACTTTAGTTTCAAAATCTAAATAACTTAAATGTCCATTTCATTAATTTTCTAAAACATACTAGGAACTAAAGAAATGACTTTGCACACCAAGGTAATTAAAATGCCTCATTTACCCATCTACCCATACCTTAAAGTTTATTTAAAACATTTATAAAATTCATTTCCTACCAAGAAAAGGTATGGTTGATCCTCAACCCTTGGGTCAATCTAATTATGGCCACTAGATCTTAGGGTTCCATACTAACCCTAAATATCCTTATGAATTCTTATTAAATCCTTTTCTTTACCCTATTCTCCTCATTTGGTCACTTTGTTTTTGTTTAATTTGCAAGTTGGAGAAATGGAAGCCATGGGAGCAAGGAAGGAAGAAACTATGGAGGAATTCTCAAAGTCAAGCTTAGTTTAGTCTAGGTTGTAGATTTATCACTTGTAAATTCTTTCCTTCCAAGATTGAAGGGGTTTCCACTCCAAATCTAGAGTTATTCCAAATTTATTTGTATTTTGAGTTCTTTATTTGGGGCAAACCCTACCTCCATTAATATATACAAGATTGAGTACTTTGAATTTACCATTTGAAGATTTATTTGCTTTAAACAATGAGATTTAGCCATTATTTGTTCCGTGAGGTTTCCTTGTAATTTTTACAAGCTTATAATTTTTTTTTGACCAAGTTAAAAATTTACAGGCATGGATTTACATTTTCCGCAGTCAGTGATAGAACCGCCACCCAAAGTAGGTCGGTGGTCCTGGGACTGTCGCCCTACCTGGGTGATGAATCATGAACCATCACCTTTATGGAGTGGTAGTTCTGAGACCGCCACCTTTCCTGAGCGGTGGTTATGATACCACCACTCTGCATAGGGCGGTAGTCCTATTCCTTAGAAACAAAACCTTCAAACCCAAAAATTTCTAAAAACAAAAGTTGCTAGGGTGTTCTAAAGGTCATTTTGAACTTGATTTTATATGCCTAAAGTTTCCATTTACAATATTTAAATTCATCTACTCATTTCATAGTAAAATTACTCAATTTAAAAAATTTCCTATTTCAATAATAACAACAACTACAAGAATCATTTTCATTTTGTTCAACAAACTTTCTTTCAACAATGCAAGAAAATGAACAAGATAGTCTAACTTCTTCCTTTACATGCCTTTCAAGTAACACAATGAAATGTAATATTTCTTCATGCAATTTTTCAACATTCCACAAGAGAGTTTCAACAATATTTCCAATAATTTATTTAGAACAAGAGCAACACATTTTTGTGGGAGATAAATCAACTACAATGAAATAATATATTTCCCCTATAACTTATTTTCTATTTCAACAAAACTAGCTTTACAAGCACAAATCTTTCTTTCCTTTTTCAACATACAATACAAATTTAATATCCAATAATCAATACAAATTTTCTTCACAAAGGTTAATACAATATCTTCCACTTAAAGTGGGAAATTTTACAAGAATGAAAGCTAAAATGAAATACAATATTACAATTCTTCCACCCTAAGTGGGAATAACAAGGAGGTTTTATCACAAGGAAGGATTTCTTAAGGACACCAACAATGCTCCAAGTTTCACATCACCAACAAAAGAGATCCTCCATGCTTTTCTTGATCCAAAAAAAAGGGGGGAGGGGGAGAGGCAACACTCTCCACCCAACCAAAAATCCAATGAGGAGAAGAAGCTATCCTCCTCATTGGCCCCCGAGCCCCAACCACATTGCAATGAAAGATGGATCCAACTCATGGAAACAAAACAAGATTCCACATCACAAAACAAAGTTTTCACAACCATACCAAAACACAACAACACAACTACAATCACAAGAAGGAAACCACAAAAATATACAAGGCTTCAAAATGTAAAGCCAAAGGAGCAAGAATCTATGGGAGGTCACTTATGCCTCCCAATGGGAAATAGGTGCCCACCTTAAAATCCTCCAATACACATCTCAAAAACCCCTACACACTCTTATTCCTCCCTCAAGATCCTCTTATGCCTCCCACATTCTCTTATGCCTCCCTACTATCTCTTATGTCTCCCTCATAAAAACAAGTAAGAAATGCAAGCATTTCTTGTCCAAGGTGGGGCACCCAACCCAACTCCCTCCAAAACATGAAAAAAACTCTTATGCCTCCCTACATGTAAGCTCCCCATAGTCCCCTCCTACACCACACTTAGGAAATCTACCCAAGCACCCAACAAGCATACCAAAAACACAATATAACACACACATATACATAAATAAAGGAAAACAATAAACAAGGGTATAGCTCCTACCTTTCCATGGTAGAGCTTGATCCAAGAGTCACACACCAAACTTCTTCAAGCCCAAAAAATCACCAACAAGATCTAACAAGATCCACAAGCACTCCACAATCCTCCAACTCCAAAAATCAAGAGCACAAAAGAAATGAAGTAACCCCCAAACAAGCAAAAGAACTTGAATAAATAGAAAATGGAGAGAGGAGGGTGAGGTGGCTCCATGTAGGATTCCACATCACTCATCCTCAACTCCACATCACAAGTCAAACCTCAACCCCAATGAACAATAAATTGGTGGGTAAGAGGAATGACAAACCTCTTACACACACAAACCAATCCCACACCCCCTAAGGAAAAAAATTTAAAACCCATGTAAGAAAAGTGCATTAAATGTCAATTTTTGACTTACAAAACACATAATGGGGTCTATTTTTGGACCCCCAATCCATAAGTAGGGTTGGTACATTAATTTAAGAGGTGTGGGACAATTTTAACTTGTCCCACAAGCCTCCAAAATTGGCCCTTAAGGCCAAATACGAATTTCCATGAAGGGGTAGAGTGTACAACACTCAAGATCATAAGAACTCAACTTCAAGCACTAGGTCCACTAAGGTAATTACATAGTGTATTTCCTAAGGAAGCATCTTTGGTACCTTTGGTTCTAGGTGTGGCCTAGCCTTCATAACATTATCACCAATTTCCTTTGTGAGGCTGATAAATAAAGCATTCTTCTATTCCGAGTCTCTTCCCTGTATTAGGCACATTATTTATCCATCCTTAGTTTTAATGTCATCTCTGAGCACCCTAATTGTGCTAGCCTTGTCAATATTCCACCTCGCCACCTCTGTTGAGACTTTCACCAATGCATTGCTTACTTGTTCATCTAACATGACAGTAGGCTTTACCGTCATGTGTCTAGCCTGAGTTGTCTTTTTCAACCTCCTTGATACACATGACTCCTCACATACATCAAATTTTGGGTCATCCATGTGTGTGCATGAACCATGATAACTGCTTCCTTGTGCGCATCGTAGACATATCTTCATCCATTAATTTCCAGCCATATAAGTCCTTTTGTGACAGTGTGCTCTAGAAATGGGTGTGGATAATTTTACCTATGTCCTCTACATAACCCATGGCTAGAGGAAGGTGGTCTCCACTTATTATTCTAGACTTTGGCTACTTAGGAACTTGAGTCTCCAAAGTTGGAACTTATTCCTCCATGTCCTAAGCAGTCTCTGTGAATCGTCTCATTTGTTCCCTTTTCCTCCTCTTCTGCTTGCTTCATTTCTTCATCCTTCTGTTCTTCCACATTCTCTATATGTGTAGGAGAATTAGGAATGCTTTCCTTTGACTCTTCTACCTCCTCATTCAATTGCATCTTCTTTCTTCTTTGCGTTGTTGTCTCCTTTTTTTTGAGAGAGATTCTAGGTGATCTACCCACCATTTGTGGAGTAGCAACTTGAGTCCTTTTCCTCTTGAATCTATGCTCTCCTTGGATTACATCTAAGTTCTCCTCATCCCCCTCTTGTGGCTGATGTGGTGTAGTGGTGCACTCTGCTACATCTTTGTTCGTAGGATGTCTCCTACCCCTATTCTCTAAATCACCACTATCCTCGTGCTCATCCTCTTCATCGACATGAATAGTTTAGGTAGGCCTATGTGCTGGAATATTTTCCATTGTGTGTTGACCCTTTGGTGGTGCTAGAAGTGCGAACTCATCTTCCACATACTTATTATTCTCCAACTTGGGCTTCAATTGAAGGTACACCAGTGCTGCTCCAACATCTCCCACAGCCAAACTTACTAGTTTAATGTTCAATACATCTGAAATAAGCCTTTCAATATATGCACCCCACCCTGGATACACATATTTCTTCCTTAGTGTGTGGTAGTCACAATCTACCTTGTCCGCGTTGAACATGAGGCACCGCACATCTAAGAACCTGTGTGGTGACACCTTGAATTACCTTGTTGTGAAGGTGTATGGTAACTTACACCAGGGGATCCATGCTCCATCCTTCATGGTGAACCGTGAAATGTAAAAATGTTGATATACCATGAACTAAACTATCTTTCAAAACACCGAAGGTAGTTCCTTGGGGATGCACCAATCGTCTTCAAAGGCCACGTAGAGCCTATCATACCACTTCTCGGCTCATTTCTTGACCTATTCCTGTCATGGATCCTTCACACAAGTAATTTTTAAAGAATTCTGCGGGTGACTTGTGCTCCATGGGATACTCCCATATCTTCTATTTCTGTCCATCGTGTACTCACGATCTCCATGAACACCAAAGTGACAAAGAATAGCTCCAAAGCTTATCTTTCCTCGTGTGCATGCTTCCTCAATGATTGTTTCTAAAATGTAACACAAAATATTGTAAACTACCCCTTCAGACATCTTTTTAGCAATATGCAACCACATGGTATTCACTTGTGACCACCTTTCCTTGTCATTTAGCTTTGTAACGAGGTGTGCAGCTACTTGAACAACTAGACATTTCTTCATTTTATCAATTTCCATACAACGCAAACCCTTTGTATACCCCAAATCCTTTTTGTTCTCCAATATTATAGCCTTGTTTGTTAAATCATCCATCAAGTCTTCTCTTGTGCCCTTCAACTCATTACCGTGGAGATGAACGCGACTAAAATTCTAACTCGTGTCCTGCAAAGTAGAAAAAATCATCATGCACTCTACTCATGAGCCACTAGTACAAAGGATCATATTTCTCAAAGTAGGAGATTTTGTATAGCTGGTAAACTCCAATATTCTTCAAGATCTTCTCGCCAGATCATCATACACCGGCATGTCTTCCGTCGTGTGTTTATTTGTCTTTGTGTTCAACAAGGTATCAAGATCCTTTTTATTCTATACGATACCATGGTTGTACTCACTTACCTTTATTTTTATTATATGAGAATCCCACTCCTGGCCTATGATAACCCCCTCTATATATTACATTTCAGAAAAATTAGTTTGGGAGCCATCTCCTCTTCTTCTACGACCACCTTCTTCTTTCCCTTCACTCCTGTTGTAACTACTTTCTTGGGTGCCATTTCTACCTTGCAATCCTTTGTAGATACTCACCTCTTGAATTCTATAGCATGTGAATCAAACCCTAGCTCGATTCAGTGTACCTAGGTGAAATCACGTGCCCTTGTTCCTCTTTGTCACCTTGCTTCACTCAAACCCTTCACCACCGGGGACACAAGCTCTTTTTGTGCATAGATCTCTTTGTCATGACTAGTTACACACCTCTTGCACCTTAATTCGATCACTCGGCTCTTCGCACTTAGCTCTTTTTCAAATAATCTTAATCACAATGGTAAAAATGAATTTGCATCCCATCCTTATATAGATTTTCAAATTTTTGATGCATTCATTGCTCCTTCACCTACCAAATATCCTCTTATTAATTGATCAATTTCATCCTTTTTATCGTTACATATTCGCGCCCTAGCTATAACCTTCTAGCGCACCTTCCTACCCTTTGTTCACCTTTTAGAGAAATATCACTTAAATAGCACCAAACTTGCACCCGTATCGGTTTATTCTTTTCACCTTTTAGTTCTAGCAGAACATGTACCCGGATATCAACAACCACCACCCCACAATAAAAGTATGTGCGATCCGCACATAAATATACTTCAGATTGTAATTAGCTCCATGCGCATAAGCACACTTATTAAATTGAAAAAACATAGCAACAAAGAAGTAAAAACATTAAATAAATACATAATTGGAAACCTAATCTAAATGGCAACACTACCTTATTACAAACACCTAGAAGACTTATTTATAGTAGGGCTTCAACCTACTCCCGTTGAAGTAATCGGGTAATTGTTTTCCATCAAGTGCCTCTAACTAACAAGCGCCAATTTCAAGTACGTGAGTAATAACATACAACCCCAACCAATGTAACTTGATCTTTCCTAGATGGTGCAAAAACTTAGAATCATAAAGGAGGACCATATGTCCTATCTCAAGCTTTTTATCCTTGATGTGCCTATCATGCCATGATTTTTTCCTTTTCTTTTCTTGCTTCTGACTCCAACGTGTTATGGCTTATCTCTCATCCAAATTAATTAGCGTTTCAATCTGTTCTTCTAATGCTATCTCATCAGCAAGACCTCTAGCGCACACAATACGCAAAGAAGGTAAGATAAATTCCATAGGAAGAACGGATTCTGTGCCAAACACTAACTGAAATGGTGTGGCTTTGTTTAGCCATTTATATGTTTTCTGATATGCCCAAATTACTACAGATACTTTTTCATCTCAATCCTTTCTTCCAACATCACATATTTTTGTTAATGTTTGGCTCAAAATTTTGTTGAAAGCCTTAGCAGTCCCATTTTCCTGAGGATGATAGGGTGTAGTCTTATGGTGTGCAATCAAGATTTCATCCAATAAAATTCTGATTGTTTCATTAAGAAAATGTGTACCCCTATCACTGGTCAAACTTAAAGGACACCCATATCTTGTAATAACATTCTCCCATAGAAACCTAGCTGTTATAGTCGTTATCCAGTCCTTTGTAGGTGTTATTGCATGCGATAGAAAAGTGACATGCGAGCATGAGAATCTACAAGTAGCCCTTCTTCATACCCAACGTCCCAAGGTCATGCCGAGATAGCTAGTGGAAATGAAATATATGTGGGTATATACAACCTAGTTTGGCAATTGTATATCCTCAACACGTAATAATGGGATATGCGAGTCTAAGGAAAGAAATCTCTCCTAACCTGAATTGGTGTAATGGATCGTTTAGATATAATAGTTGCTTGGAGGCTCCAATCAATGTTGAGCTCTACCGAGATCCTATCTATTGGATTTTGGATGTGTGGAAAGTGACCTGTAGGTGCTTTGTGTATATTTCTAGACAAGGTCACGAAAATGGTAGTGGATTTATAGGAAACTATGGGCAGTTTTCTGGTCTAAAAGAAAAAATATTAGCTTGATTGGCTTATGTGTTTAATGTGGAAAATTGTGTCATGATATCTGGTGGGAGTGGCAAGGATCTAAATACCAACGTACGTAAACTACTGTCAATGTTTAACTGATTAGCAGGCCCATTGGGTTGTGGGACCTAGGGATCACAACCATGAGTTCGTGGTTATTGTGGACCTGTTATGGTCATGTGAAGAATCAATCTATTCTTCTGACTATCCAATAGTCATAATATTTTTCATCTTCTATGTTTAATACTAGGAGTTGTGTAATTTTATCAGAATACCTTACATATGTTCCAACTTGTATACGTAAATGCGTGTCTATGTCAATGAGAAAGTCTCTTACATTTGGCTATAGAACTAATGGATCACAACCAAATATTTTCTCTCTTTTGGGCTCTTGTATGGTCATGCGGATATCCTATCAAGGCAATCTATAGTTGGGTTGACTTGACCAGAATGTGTATACTTTTTGTATTCAATATTCAATTATCTCAATTGTTCACTAACTCGCTTTTGGTTTTATTGTCGTTTGAAAGACGTGAATTCTAAGACCTTGATCTATATCTCATTAATGTTGTGAAGATATTTGGATAAGGTACTACCGGTTCGAATATGTAATCCCTTGGCTCTCTGGGTCCCATAATTGTCATGTAAGAGATAATCGGACTCTAGCTTAAATAAGCAAACCAATTATGAAAATAAATCTACACTATGCTTATATTCTCTTTTTTTGTATTTTCAAGGATATGAATTTTGAAAAAAATTAAAGAGCAACTATTCTAATATATTTAGATATGAAAAATTAATCTAATAATAGAATTAAAACAAGCAAGTTAGCCTGATGTAGTTATTTTCCTGTGCACTTGTGAATTTATCCTAAATATTGAATAACTAACTAATTTAACTAAAAGACTTTTAATCTTACCTCAGAAGTGAGGAATAAATCACAACTTCTCAGAATCTATCATTCCCCATAGCTTCCCGGTAATACTGAAAGCAAGCTTAAACTGAAATAAAATGATTTTCTATTCTATTTGATATATTGTAACTACAACTTCAACAATTCAAACCTGGAGTTTACAAACAACAAAAAATCCAGTTGTATCATGACTTGTCCCCTCAGTGTGATCTCTTCATTCCTTTGTGTTCTCATGAATCCAAAAAAGTGGGAAATGTGACAGTGGCAGTAGGAGAAAATGCTCAAACAGTGGTAGCTTGGACATAATCCAAATAGAATGTGAGTAGGAGAGAGATAGTGCAAGAGAATAGAGCTTGACAATTCAATTCCTAGTGGGATTGTTACGGGGATACAATACAAGCATACCGAAATCTATAATACTTATAATTCCTGTGACAAAACAATAACCTATAATTCTAAGAAGAATCAAGATTCAAATGGACATGATCTAGGACCAGAACTGTGGAGCCTTGAACTGAGAGGCTGAAAGCTTTTACAAAATCTAAACTTATTGAAGAACTTTCAAAACACACTGAATAATAATTCATAGAAGGTGAGGGGCCATTTTCTTGTAAACAAGCTTGGTATTTATAGCATTTGGATTTACCAGAGGGTAAGTTTGAATTGAACTCTTCTATTATAAACAAAGAGAAATTACTATTTACCAGGTGGCTAAAACATAAATGCAAGCAAGAGTGGTTGAGAAATGCGAGTGCCACTTGATTTTTTACATTGACGAAAGCATTGGAAAGTTCGGAAAATGCACACAGGACACCGCCCACAGCAGGTGGCGATTTCAGATCGCCACCTTGTCCTCCGGCAGCAGTCATGGGACCGCCACCCGTGCCCCAAACTAATGATAGAAATGCAAGGAAAAGGGGGACAAGGTTTAGAATGAAGCATGCAAAGGTTGGATAAGGCATTTTAGGATGCAAATGTATACTTGGCAAGATTTCTGGATTCCAAACACCTTGCGAAGAGATCTGAATCACCATTGTGGTTTCGTAACCTCTTTATAGCAAAGATAAGACCTAGAATTTTGGGTACGTACATATCACCCCCTCGAGAAGCATTTTAGCCTTGAAGGGGCATAAAATAATGGGTCTCAAGTATGGCGGTCCCAAAATGGGGAGTTAGAAGCTATAATCGACATACCCAGTGTGTCACAATGTCACCATCCAAATTCTGTTATATGTAAAATGAAAAGATAACTCAAGTGCGAGATAGATAAATAAATCGAAAATTAAATACTAAATTAAAATGAAATGAGGACTTACCATTTGCATGGGGATAAAAACTTACCTCCGTTTCGGCACCCTAACTCTACGAAAGAACATTCAATACAAGGTTAGAATGTTATATATATATATATATATATATATATATATATATAGCTATTTTCCTATTCATTTTCCATTCATTTGATGTGTTGGGTAATTTTTGAGCTCTGGGACCCACAAGTAACCCTTTTTATGAGAGTACATTCAAAATGTTCGTTACGAGATCGTGATCATGCCTCTCGAGAGCAAGAGATCAACTCGTGAAGTCTCAGGTTAGTTTTCCTCAATTTATTGTTTTTGAACCTAAAATATAGAAATTTTGAAATCTTTGTCTTAGGGGGTTATTTTCAAAAATGTTAGTGTTAAATGAGTCTCTAGGGGGCACCCATAGGGTAGGTTTTTATTTTGTTCAAAATGGTGTATTTTACCATTTTTAGGCACTTTTAGGGCTTTATGGGTGCACACTAAATCAGCATAGGACCGCCGCCCTGTACAGAGCGACGGTCACGGGACCGCCATCTTGTGATGGCGGCAGTCGCATGACTCCCACCCTTAGATGGCGGTGGTCACGGAACCGCCACTCTGCACATGGTGGCAGTTCTAGATAGAAAATGAAAACAATTGCCTTAGTTAAATGTTTTGGCATTTTTAACATTTTTCTATGTTTTTGATGAGCTTATCTATTAGACTATGTTGCTAACTTGCTCTTTTTCTATGTTTTGGGTGGATGCAGAAGGAGGATTATATTAGATGGAGTAGAGAGAGGGAGTGTGATTGGCTCCCAAAGCAGTGAGTGTTGGACATGCTTCCCAGAAAAAGAGAGACAATTTGCAGAGGGCCGATATTTTGAGGATCTCACAGGTTCCTCATGTTGCTCCTGCTAGTCACATATTATGTGACTTGTTCTCGTATTGGGATGCGAGACTAGAATACTTTCTGTTTCTAGGTGTTAAGGGTGAGTGGACTATCACCCTGGAGGATGTCTATCACATACTAGGGTTTCTATTCTTGGGAGGTAGCTATCTCTTAAGACAACAGGATCTAGGTCTCAGATGGTTCAGTGGGCTACCTATATGGGAGATGTTGTTGTCTCCTTTGGCTCAAGAAGGGGGTGAAGGTCCGATCTATTATTGCTTCTTCCATCCCTATCATCCGTAAGGCCATTATGGGTATCTTGGCCTCATGGTTGATTGGGGATAAGGGAGGAGATACTCTCTTATACTATTGGGCTCCCATTATTGCACAAATTGAGGCCCATGGCCGTACTTATGCTTGGGGAGTAGACATTCTTGGGACCACATACCATGACTTATACAGGTGGTCAGGTTATAGGGGTAGTCCTTGAGTCATCCCACTCTAGTTATGAGTTGGGTGTATGAGCACATCGTCCCCTATGGAAGGGGTGTACTAGCAGAGGATCTAGGGGCTGTTAGAGCAGTGAGGTGGATGGGGATGACAAGTACTCAGGGTGCCACATCAGCCAGTGGCTTCATTGACTACTGCAGATATGGAGGCCACTCCTTATGAGGCCATGGCGGGAGTATGGGGAGAGGAGACACTTACATTGATTTCCTGCTCTACTACAAGTCAGTTGGTAGATAGGATAGAGAGGGTGGAGGTCCACCCATTTGACCGAGTCCCTCAACAGTTTGGCCTCCCCTACGTTGATATGCTTCCTCTAGCGGGGCCAGTATACAAGACTATTCGTGAGGCCCGGGGAGGCCCTAGAGGAGATCAAGGTTGGACCATGGTTACTCCTAGAGTTCCTATCATGGTTAGGCGGGTGGTTTGGGCTCAAGGGCAGTCAGTTCTCCTCGAGCACCTTTACTTCAAATCAAAGTCACTCCTACTTTCAGTGGGGGGGAGGATGAGCCTATTGATGTGGACTTAGACTCTGAGGATTTCACAGGAGGGGAGACAGAGGAGGAGATGATGGGATCCGAGATTGGTGGGATGGTCGAGGAGGATGACAAGTGATTCTGAGTGGCATGACACTCAGGATATCTTGAGGGTCGAGAGGGAGGAGGTGAGTGCAGAGAAGGTGACCTTGATTTTAGAGGAGTTGCCTTCTCAGGACATTGGGGGAGATGATGAGTCTGTGGCAGGATGTCATTTCTTTCCCGATTTGGGGAGGTTCCACAAATCGGCAGTCGAAGCGTCGAAGCAGTACATATCCTAGAGACCCTACCTAGATTCTTAGAGATCCGAGTGAGTTACTACTCTTTTCTCGACCTTGTTAGCTAGAAATGTTTAGTTGATATTTCCTTTTTGTTGTTTCCTTTTTTTTCCTTTGTTTTTGGCGATTTTCGAACTTGTTATTTCTCTTTTATTTGCGTGATGTTAAGGGATGATGGGATTTGATTCATCAAGTGTGTACAAAACCTCGTTTCTCCCTTCGGAGAGTACTCGAATGAGCTTACGAGGACGATGGAGAGCCTTCAAAGAAATGGTGCATACATACGATGTTTTCCCTGTCTCGAAAGTCTACAAATTTAGTGACCTCCCTTCGTGTTGAGGTAGCTGGATATAGGACTGTTGAGCATATGATGAGGTGGAGTCATTCTCATAGTGAGACCATAGCCAGTGGTCATGATCATGAGCACTTAGTTCATTCGAGCGCATCATAAAGCAAGAGAGTCCTGACGCAATCGTGTACCCTCTGAGGGATCCCATAGGGATTTAGAGGCCATTTGGTCTTTTTGTAGTGAACTTTATGGATGTTTATATAAGTCACTTTTGTATTTTTGGGTTCATTGAGTGTTTTGACCATGCCTAGTGCATGATGGCATCAGATGTAAAAGACGATGATTCTTATATATATATATATATATATATATATATATATATATATATTTTTGATCTAGATCTTCTTTGTATCTAGAGTTTTTGTGGTTTGTTTCCCATGTGTACACTAGATGTTTTTAGAATATTTGTTTTTATATGCTTTTCAGAATGTATGCAATGGATGACAAGTGATAACAAGTGTTGAATAGAATGTTTCTCTTTTATTTGTTTTTGTAATGTTGATATGTGATGATGCAAACATATTGTAGTACTGAACTTTTGGATTCTTTGGGCAATGTTCGTTGCTTCTTTTTGTTTTGGAAAAACGTGATGAATATGTAGTGATAATGAGATGAACTTGCCCCATTCCTAACTCCACGCAACTAGTAAGATGCGAGGGCTCAACACCAAGAGTTGGGAAGGGTGAAAATTGTATGAGTTTGACTGAATGGAAATGATGAGAGAAAGACAAGGTATTGACAGAAATCAAATTTAGACCTACGTACTTACTCTTACTCAAAACTACTACATAGTTCAGAATGTAACTTACTTTCCAGTTTATCTAGACTTAGATCCATGGATGGCAATTTGGTTGACAAAATATGGTTTTGAGGATTTGATCTCTTTGGAATTTGGATACTTAATTTCACTTAATACACTTTTCTTTGCATTTTTAAAATACTAAGATTCATTAATTTGCGTGAATGGACCCCCTACGCCCTGCCCCATGCTACTAGTAAGAAGTATGGGCTTGTCACCGAAGGCAGGACATAGGTGAGTAAGGGCACTTCTTTCCTTTCTCAACCTCGCATCACTAGTAAGAGATGCAAGTTGATCACCAAAGGTTGGTGGGGCAAAATAAGTGTGTAAAATAAAAATATTCTATTTTGTTTACTATTTTTTATTCAATTTGGTTTCAATATTTCTGATTTGTGACTTTGCAGTATCCTTGTTTCAAAGAGATGTAAAAGGATATATGTGACACCAAGAAGCTTCTAGAACATATCGTAGGTAAGAAAAACTTAACCTAGTAGAAGAAATGAGTATGACCAAGTATGTGGGCCTTGGTATGGTTTTTTTCAAGACTTTGTCTATCAAATTGATGAAATGATTTTGAAACCATTTGATGATATTATGAAAATTGAAGAGATATGATTTGAATGTTTTTGCCAATATTTTCATAATCTTGTAATAACTTGCTTAAGAATAAGTTCCTTGACCACAAAATTTACAAAATGGGTCATCAAAATGAAACAACTAAGTGACTAATGCAATGTAGGTAGATATAATATACAAATGGTGGTGTTGATGATTTATGCGTAAAACCGTTTAAGATGCAAGGAATTGACATTTTCATTGAATTCCTTGCCTTCTAGTGTACACAAGAGATATACACCATTTTCGTAGTCTTTCATGACTTGGTATGGCCCCAACCACTTGGGTTGGAATTTCTTTCCTTCCTCGGTTTTTTATAAATCCGGTTGTCTAGTCTCAAAACTAGGTGTCCTCATATATTTCTCATTCGTAGACATTTTTTTAATATTGCTGACACATCTAGTCAACATAGGCTCTGTGCCATTGTTCGGAATTTAATCTGGCCTCATCAAGGCTTTCCAGTTGAGAGAGGCATGCCTCTCTTCTCCCAAAATCCCTTGTCATGAGATGCGGAGACTGGGTATTTTGACCTCAAGCGGGAGAACTGCTTCTACCCCGAATACTAATGAGAAAGGGGTTGCCCCTATTCGTGTTCTTATTGAGGTTCGATGGGCCCACAAGGCCGGTATAATTTTAAATGCTAATCCCATTTATTCTCCTTAACTGTTTTGAGGAGAATGGATTTTAACGTTTTGTTTGTTGCCTCAGCCTATCCATTGGCTTGGGGGTAATAAAGAGAGGCCATGTGATGGTTTATCTTGAATTTGCTACATAACTCACGAGACCTCATCATTTTTTAAGGATGTGCCATTGTCTAGAGATAATGACTTATGGGACACCGTACCTATAAATGATTTGATTTAGGATGAACTTAGCGATTACAGAACCTGGTACGGTGGTGAGAGGCATGGCCTCTACCCATTTAGTAAAATATTTTGTGGCTGTGATTATAAATTTGTAGCCATCTGTTGATGAGGGAGATAATTTCCCTATCAAATCTATGCCCCATGTGGAAAAGGGCCATGGGGTTGCGATTGGTTGTAGAGCTTGTGCTGGCATGTGAATCTCGTGGGAGAACTCTTGACATTTATGACACTTGTGCACAAACTCTACTACATCATGTTCTAGAGTGGGCCAAAAATAGCCCATCCGATGTATTTTGTGAGCAGTGGCGTGGCCACCAAAGTGGCCTCCACATATCCCACTGTGGGATTTGTAAAGAATCTTTTCATTCTTCTGTGTCAACACATCTTAAAAGCATTTTGTCGAAGGCTTTACGATAGAGCACCTATTCTAAAATAAAGTATTTAGCAGCAATAATGTGTAACCACCTTCTTTTTGCGATGTGGTCCCTTCCGGGTACATACTGTCCATGATGAAATTAATGATGTCAGTGTACCAAGGACATAGATATGGGGGGGTTGTTTTCGACAAAATATATGCACTCATCGAGAAATTCCAGATCTACCGATTACCTCCATCTAATGGATTGTTAGCTAACCAGTCTATAATGATTTGTCCCTTAACGGAATTTTGGTTTACAAATGTTACTTTAAACCCACCCATCAAGGTTATGAAACATCCAACCTTTTTAGATAAATACCCTTACATGAGGAATGTCCGTAAGGATCTGTCTTTATAATGACCCTTGTTTCTTGATTCAACATGTAATGTCTTAAATGTTTTTCAAAAAAACTATGGCAAGGCATTCTCTTTCTTTTATGTAACATGTTTCATAATCAAACAATGTTTAGCTAAGGAAATAAACTACACATTCCCATTTATCACTATCTTCCCGAGCCAACATGCGCTAGCAAGACATTAGTATACCGTGAATACATGATCAAATGATGATCTGTTCTAGGAGGCATTAGTGTGGGAGGAGACAACAAGAAGTGTTTAACTAATTTGAAGGCCTCGTTACATTCTTCCATCCAATCAATGCTATAGTCCTTTAATAAATTGTTGATTGGATGAATAGAAAAACTTAAGTGCGAGATGAACCTTCAAATTGCATCGATTTTCCCAAGAAATGATCTAATACCAGACTCATTTGATGGTGGACTCATTTCAAGAACAACCCGGACTTTGGATGGATCGACATCAATCCCTCGTGATGATATAATGTAGCCCAGAAGCTTGCCTCTTGTCATGCCAAATACACATTTCTCTGGGTTCAATGTGACACCATATTCGATCAATCATGAGAGAATGATATGGAGTACTTTTGGGTGATCGCAACGCTTCTTGGCCTTGGCCAATAAGTCATCTACGTAGGACTCTAAAATCTTATGAATAAGGTCATGGAATATGTATGTCATTTCCCATTGGTATGTAGTGCCATCATTCTTATGACCGAATGGCATGACAACGTAATAATAAGTTCCCTAAGGAGTTATAAACATAGTCTTGGCTTGATCCTGTTCAGATATTTTGATTTGATTATATCCCAAGAACCCATCCATGAGAGACAAAATCTCAAATCCAGTTGTTACATCAACAATGAAGTCGATGGATGGTAATGGGAAGTCATCTTTGGGGAAATATTTATTAATGTTCTGGAATTCTATGCAAATGTGTATCTTACCATTCTTTTTTAGAACAAGGATGATATTAGATACCCATTGTGAATAGTCGACTGGTTTGATGAATCCCATTTGGAGAAGCTTCATTACTTCTTCTTTCACCATGAGAGCCACTTTTGGTTTCATTGGTCTCAACTTTTGCTTGATTGGCTTTGCATCTGGTTTGGTGAAAATATTGTGTACTGCAATATGTGGTGTAATTCCCATCATTTATTTGTAATTAAATGTGAAACCCTTTTGATTTTCCTTGAGGATTTGGGTGTGTATTTCTACCTCCTCATGAGTTAACGAGGATCCCAACTTCAATATCTTAGGTTCTTCCTTCGTTCTAATATCTATGTCAATCGTTCCCTTGATTAAGGAAGTGTTGCCTTCTTCAAATTCAGACGGGGCAAAAGGTAGTTCCAAACCTTCTCCATTCTCTACCTTGTAGATATCGAGATACTCTTGTGGGGAGATTCTATCATGGGATTTCCAAAATAGGAAGAGGAATGTGGGATTAGGGAAAATATACTATTTGATGAGCGAGATGTAATTCCGCATAGGCATTTAGATATTCAAGAGTGAATCTATCGTTGTCAAAGTGATCTAGGATAGAAAACTCATTCTCAGCTTCTATATGTGTCAAGATTGGGGTTTTGGTATTTTTCGTACCAATGGTTTAGTACGAAGTGATACCATGAAACTTGTATTTTCTAACTCACTGCGTGTAGTGAAACGGGAAGCTGAGGTTGCTATTAAATCAGCGAGAAGGTTTTTTTCTTGTGGGATTACTTCGATTGATATGAAGTTGAATCCCTTGGTTAGATCTAACACCATCATTTTATAGAGTTGTAAGTGTTCAGCTCTAGTTTCATATACCTCAGATACTTGGTTTGCAACTAATCTGCAGTCTCCTAGCACTCTAATGTTATCAACGCCCATCCTTTTAGCTATGATAAGGCCAAGGAGAAGGGATTCGTATTCAGCCCCGTTGTTCGTACATTTGAAGTTTAATTTAAAGGAAAAAGGTAGGATCTTTCCCTCGAGAAGTAAAGATCACACCTACCCCAGCTCTGAAACAACATCTAATTCCATCAAAGTGGAGAGTCTAATATTTTCTCAGAAAAATGGATGTTGGGACATTCTTTGTGTCTACTTATTTTGCCTCGGTTACTTCTACCATACAAACTTCATCTGCTGGAAGGGAGCCAATTCCTAGGGTGTATCCCATACCCATGGAATCAAATGGTAGGAGAATAGGTAGATATTTCTCTAGTAACTCAACAATTTTTGTAGTAGTTCCTAATGACACTGTCTCTATGACGTTAGTCTCATTTTTGAGTGTCGAATGCCTTTGACTAGATTCGTGATTTCTAATTCTATTGTAGGTATCAACTTTACTTCTAGTTTTGAATTGATTAGTTTGTTAAGTTGATTCGTTGGGAGTTCAAACGAGAGTGAACACCTGGTCTTTTCTTCAAATCTTTAGGTGTATATCGAATGGTTTTGGGTCACCTTGCACCACAAATATTTTTCCCAGGTGTAAAAATCTTATTTCCTAGAATAATGTAGAAGGGATTGCCTTCATACAATGTATCCATGGTTGACCGAGAATCATATTATAGTTGGTTTCTGATCTATAATATAAAATTCAGTGAGGACTGTCTTGGGTCCTAAGGTGACTGGTAACACTATAGTCCCAATTGAAGTGGCCTTGAGGCTATCATAACTTCTTAGCATATTTTTCATTGTAGAACAATGTGTTTCTCCATATCTTAGCTTTTGAAGAAAAGAGAAGGGGACTATGTTAACTGTTGCCCCATCATCAATCATTGCACATTTAACATAATTATTGTAAACCCGTACTTACAAATTCAAGGTTGGGTCACCTCTACATGCAATCTCAGCGTTTTTGGCATTTTGCTTATATCGAATATAAAATCGGTGTCCCTATCTAGCTGCCCCTGAAGGATAGACGCAAAGTCTACATGGTTTACTTGCATTTCAGGAGGATGAGTGATGTTAATTAGATGACCAAAACCTAATGCTTCTAAGAGAGCAGCCCTATGGGTGGGAGAGTTCTTTAAAAATCCAAGAAGGAGATGTGAGAGAAGGTTTTTGTTAGGTCATTAATTAGATCGTAAGCCCCTATGGGTTTTACTAGTGTTTGTTGAATGTTGTCTAGTTCTAATGGGTAGGTTGGAACTAGTTGAGAAGAATAATCTTGTGTTCTTGTTATGGTTTGTACATGTAGCTCGGTATATAAATATACCAGACCAACTATCTTGGTTTGTGGTCGACTTCCTAATTGGGGTGCGACCGGTGGATTTAATGAAGTTGATGCTTCATGATCATTATTTCCTATCATAACACCCTTGTTCGTCCCGTTTGGATCTAACCTGTAATTGTTAGAGTGATTTGGGAGAGGATCATTAAAAATCTTGAGGGGTGTATTTTTAGGGGAAACTGCTCCCGTATAAGTGTTTAGTGTGGCTAATGCGAATTTGCTAAAAACATGTCTATAAAGAGTTGTCTTTGGTCTTCTGGAAAATGTTGCATGAATTTATTGTAGTCACGGAAAGTCCTAGTATTATGGCCTTGAATTTTGTGGAAACCACAATAAAAGTTGGGATTATAGTTTCGAGGTTGTTGGTTTGAAACCTGTTGTGGTCCAAAACTCTGATTAGGTTGCTGGTTGTTAGATTTAAAATTTTGAGGTTATTTCCTTTGGTTTTGATTCTGATATCCAGTTGGGTTTCAGATTGGACCTTGTGTCTAGATTTGTCATTGTTGTTGTTGTTTTCGTGAAGAATGATTAAAATCCACCGCGTTGATTGTTGGAGTGAAATTATTATTTCATTGATTGTTGATGGGTGGTGAAATTTTCATGACGTTTTCCCTTTTAACCTAGTCTGTGAGTCCATTTGTTGTAACCCTATGGTTTTTGTTAAAGATCTTGGGTCCTTGATTGGTATTCCTGACATTAGGATAAGTCGTAGTGTTTTTATTAGGAGCGATTAATTTCCTGTTTGTTCCATGTCTTACAACCACTTTCTATTGCCACTTGATCGATTTAGAGGGCACTCTTGAGTAATTCATCATAAGTCCTTAGTGGGAACTTCTGGACTTCTTCCTTTATCTCTCTATTGAGAGAATGAAGGAATAAGTTACATAGTTCCATCTGATCCATGTTTGGAGAACTTGCTAATGAGTAGAGGACTATACGCAATATTTGAATAAAATGGACAGCAGATTCATTGTGTTCTTGTTTAATATGTAAGAATTCCTTGATCCTTTTTCTTAACAATTTGTTCATAGTAAAAGCTTTGATAAATTTTGACACAAGTTGTTTGAATGAGTGTATCGAGACCTTGAGTATTCTATAATACCAATCAAGGGAAATACCCTCTAAGGTTTTGGGGAATATCTTAGCAACAACTACATCCCAAGGGAGCAATTCTCGAATGGCCATGGCATAGGCCTTGATAAGTGCATTTGGATCTCCCTCCCCTTTGTATTTAGGAAAATCGGGAAGAGGTCTTGGAAACATGATGCTTCGTATGGTGAAATCTAGAGGTTCTTTCAAATATTTTGAGTAACTTCCTACTGCATAGGTTTTGACCATCGATGGTGCCTCTGAGGGGGGAGAGGTGGAATGGGTTGCTGATATGGCATAGCATATGTATTTGCAGGAGTGTAAGGAAGCCCCTGTGGTTGAGAAAACATCCCGGAGAAGAGAACATATCTCCCTGTGGTGATTTTGAATAAATGTTTAGATAGGGAGGAGCATTGCTCTGATATGGGTTATTTGGTACTAAACCAGGGGTATTATACTTTTACTGGAGCAGCATTTGAAAACATGGTTCTAGCTAGTGCTTGTTGTGGGTAGTTATACGATTGTTGAGGAGGCATGCCTAACGTGCATGTTCCTATGAGGAGGTCGATTTGACTAGGATAATGAGGAGGGTTGGGACTTCCTACTTGCCCCAAATATGAAGTTTGATTTTCTTGAGCAAGCTCTAGTCCTCTGACCCTCTCAACCAAAGTTGAGATGACCTCAATTGGTGATGGCCCAGTGTTTTTCCTTGATGGTTGTTGTGGTACTCTTTGAGGTTGTAGAGGCATATGGTACCCTGCTATGAATTGATCATTACTTTTCCCAAGTTCACCAAGAGTATTTTCCATTGGTGGAGGAATGGGGGTATTTTCTTGAAGCGGGGTATCAGGTTATGTTTGCAAACTTACTAGAGATGGATACATGTTTTAGAAGTATTGTTCATTTTTGGCGTAGCGTGCTAAGTACTCCTCATCCAACAATGGGAGTGGATCTGATTGCCTACTGATTTGTGGTCTGAATAAAACCCGAGGAGATGAAATGGATTCTCTAGTAAACATCATATTGTTAGAGCCTAAAGGCTCTGGTTGTTGTGTTTGTGTGAGCTGATCCAGATCCTCAATTCGAATGAAGAACTAGAGATAGTTCTTTGAGGAGGATTTTGTGATGACAAGTAGTTGCTTGAATAATTGTCACCCCATGCGAAAGCGAGGTTGATGGTTATCTATTTGTTTGACCATAATATTCTTTGATACTGAGAGAGGTCTCACATATGTGTCGTATCCAAACATATTCGGGGGGTATATAAATACCCGTAGAATAATGGGAAAGAGTGAAGATGGATGAAAGAAATGGAGATAAGAAAAAAAAGAGAACAGTTGTTGTGTTCATGTCATGTTCACCAATTTTGTATGATATAAAAGTGACATGCGAGCATGAGAATCTACAAGTATCCTTATTCATACCCGACCTCCTAAGGTCGTGTTGAGACAGCAGTGGAAATGAAATATATGTGGGTATAGACAAACTAGTTGGGAAATCTTATATCCTCAACACGCAATAATGGGATCTGTGAGTCTAAGGCAAAGAAAGCTCTCCTAACCTAAATTGGTGTAATGGATCATTCAGATATAATAGCTACTCGAGGCTCCAATCAATGTTGAGCTCTGCCGAGATCCTATCTATTGGCTATTGGATGTGTGGAAAGTGACTTGTAGGTGCTTCGTGTATATTTCCAGACAAGGTCATGAAAATGGTAGTGGATTTATAGGAAACTATGGGTGGTTTTCTGGTCTAACCTAGAAAATATTAGCTTGATTGGATTCTATGTTTAATGTGGAAAATTGTGTTATGATATCCGGCGGGAGTGGCGAGGATCTAAATACTAGCGTATATAAACTAGTGTCAATGTTTAACTGATTAGCAGCCCATTGGGTTGTGAGACCTAGGGATCACAACCATGAGTTTGTGGTTGTTGTGGACTTGTTATGGTCATGTGAAGAATCAATCTCTTCTTCCAACTATCCAATAGTCATAAGATTTTTCAGCTTCTATGTTTAATACTAGGAGTTGTGCAATTTTCTCAGAATACCTTACGTGTGTTCTGGCAACTTGTATATGTAAACCTGTGTCTATGTCAATGAGAAAGTATCTTGTGTTTGGTTATGGAACTAATGGATCACAACCAAATATTTTCTCTCTTTCGGGTTCTTGTATGGTCATGTGGATATCCTATCAAGGAAATCTATAGTTGGGTTGACTTGACCAGAATGCGTATGCTTTGTCGTCTTCAATATTCAATTCTCTCAATTTTTCACTAACTGCTTGTGGGTTTATTTTTGTTTGAAAGATGTGAATTCTAAGACCTTGATCTATATCCATTAATGTTGTGAAGAGATTTGGCTGAGGTACTACCGGTTTGAATACGTAATCCCTGGGCTCTCTGGGTCCCATAATTTTCATGTAAGAGATAATCAGACTCTAACTTAAATAAGTAAACTAATTATGAAAATAAATCTACACTATGCTTATATTCGTTTTTTTTGTATTTTCAAGGATGTGAATTTGAATGAAATTTAAAGAGTGGCTATTCTAATATATTCAGATAACAAACAATTAATCTAATAACAGAATTAAAACAAGAAAGGTAGCTTGATGTAGCTATTTGCCTGTGCACTTGTGAATTTATCCTAAATATTAAATAACTAACTAATTTAACTGAAATACCTTCAATCTTACCTCAGAAGTGAGGAATAAATCATAGCTTCTTAGAAGCTATCATTCCCCATAGCTTCCTGGTAATATTGAAAGCAAGCTTAACTGAAATAAAATGATTTTCTATTCTATTTGATATATTATAACTACAACTTCAACAATTCAAACCTAGAATTTACGTAAATAGAAAATCCAATCAGACGTATCGTGACTTGTCCCCTCAATGTGATCTCTTCGTTCCTTCGTGTTCTCATGAATCTAGAAAAGTGGGAATGTGATAGTGGCAGCAGGAGAAGATGTTCAAACAGTGGTAGCTTGGACGTAAGCAAAATAGAATGTGAGTAGGAGAGGGATAGTGCAAGAGAACAGAGCTTGACTATTCAATTCCTAGCAGGATTGCTACAAGGATACAATACAAGCATACTAAAATCTATAAGACTTATACTTCCTGTGACAAAAAAACAACCTATAATTCTAAGAAGAATCAAGATTCAAATGGACATGATCTAGGACCAGAACTATGGAGCCTTGAACTGAGAGGCTGAAAGCTTTTACAAAATCTAAACTTATTGAAACTTATTGAAGAACTTTCAAAACACACTGAATAATAATTCATAGAAGGTGAGGGGCCATTTGCTTGTAAACAAGCTTGGTATTTATAGCATTTGGATTTACCAGAGGGTAAGTTTGAATTGAACTCTTCTATTATAAACAAAGAGAAATTACTATTTACCAGGCGGCTAAAACATAAATGCAAGTAAGAGTGGTTGAGAAATGCGAGCGCCACTTGATTTTTTACGTTGACGAAAGTGTTGGAAAGTTTTGGAAAACACACACAGACCGTTTTCCTATGCAAGGCAATGGTTTCAAAACTGCCACCTTGTCCTGGGCGGTGGTCCTAAAACTAATGACAGAAATGTAAGTAAAAGGGGGATAGGGTTTAGAATAAAGCATGCAAAGGTTGGATAAGGCATTTTAGGATGCAAATGTATACTTGGTGAGATTTCTAGATTCCAAACACCTTGTGAAGAGATCTGAATCATCATTGGGGTTTCTATAACCTCTTCCTAAAAGATAATACCTACAATTTTGTGTATTTATAGCTACCTCTTCCCACATTGTCGATAATATGTGCATGTTATGATGTAGCGCAACCCATTTATGCATGCATATGGTTAAATAGGACCTATAAAATCTATATCCCATTTCTCAAATTATTCTGTGCTAGTAATTGGTCTCGGAGGCATTTGATCGCGCTAACTTGGTCTTCCAAGACATTGACAATGGTCACATTCCTTACATAATTCCTTACAATATTTATAGAGGGTCTCCCACCATAATCCAATGAGTAGAATCTTGTGCATCATAACATCACCTGCATAGTGGCCACTTGCAATTTCACCATGAGATTCTTCCATAATATCCATGTGCTAATGCTCTAATACACAACAGTCACGATACCTCATCGCGATGCAATTCGCATGCAGTCACCACTAATTAACATATAAGATGTAGTGCGTATAGCAAGTTGTTTCTTCTCCAAGGATTTCATTCCTTCTCGTGTCATCCATGTACGTAGAAAGATAGCAATGTCCTCTAGTTCGATGGCACGCATTATAACTTGTATAAATTTGTATCCGCATGGTATCTTTAATCGCTCGTGCTTCTTCTCCAGATCAGTATTATTGATAGATGGTCTAGTCCGTAATTACTTTTCCCGGTTTTCCCACAACTATGAATTCAAATTCTTGAAATAAGAGCATCCATTGACATATTTTCCTTGTAAAATAGGTTTATTTACCAAATACTTCAATTGCATGTGATCTATATAAAATAAATATGGCATAGGTAGTAGGTACTAGTGAAATTTATGTAGCACATATATCATTAACAAAGCTTCGCGCTCTGTAGTTGTGTAATTATGCTCTGCAGGAGTCATCTTTCTACTAGCAAAACATATATGATGATCTACAATACCTTCTCCAAGTTGATCCAACATCATCCTAGAGGCATCAACATGTACATGAAACAGTTTATCCCATGAAGGAAAACACAAGAGGCGTGGTAGTGAGTCTCTTCTTTAATGTGTCAAATGTGCATTACTGCAGCTTCTCCCCAATAGAACATACCTCTTCCTTTCAAAGAACTTTTCCAATGGTGTGGAAACTTTGCAATATCCTTTGATAAACTTCCCGTATGACCCAAAAATCATGCACCTCACTTTTATTGGTTGGATCTCTTAGGCCTATAATAATCGCAAATTTTGTTGGATCAACCAACAAGCCTTCCTTGCAGATTATGTGTCCTAAAATTATTCCAAATGGCGTAGCAAATATGCACTTTTTGATATTCAAAGAGATACTCAATTTTCTACATCGCTCAAAAATTAAGTGCGAGAATCTCACAAAGGATCTTTAACTAGTCCATATAGCATCCAATCATCTAAATATACTTGCAAAAAGTTGTGAATAAATTCCTTGAATTCTTGGACAACTATGCGTGAAAAGACAATGAGGCACATTCTTCAAACCAAAAGGAATTACATTATAGGCAAAGCTACCCCATTCTATATTAAACATAGTCTTATCTTGATCCTCCCGGGATATTCGAACTTGATGATATCCGGATAACCCATCTCGTAAACAAATAAATTTTGTGCCCTATAATTCCTTCTAGGATTCCCTTAGTGAATGACGTAGAAATGGATCAGTTACACATGTAGCATTCAGCTCCCCGTAGTCCACAAAAATCCTATTCCGTCCATCTTTCTTAATCCCGATGAGCATTGGACTAACCTATTCTCGACTCATCAAGGGGCTTGATAATTCTAGACTTCAACATGTTATCAATCTCTTATTTGACCTTTTCACAAAAATTGGGTTTCATTCTATAAGGTCTCTTTCTAATTGGGCTCGCACCCTTTTCGCTTTATCTTCATCTCCCTAAAGATTCATGCACACCTTTAAGTTTATGGTACCCCCTAGAAATAGGTCCTAGTAATCCCTTAGTAATTCTATGATTTTGGCCACTTCGAGTCCGACCAATAATGTCCAATTATGTCTTCCTTAGGCTTAGTATCCATTCTAATATTCACCCGCTTTGTCTTTATAGGTTCATAATAGGTGCGCATGGTCCTATCTGCACTGTCCAGTACCTCACGTTCTCTTATTGAATGGTTTATATCCAGATTATCTACTACTTCATCATCTACTAAATAGACCATTTTTCCTTCTTCTTTCTTAAGGAAAGCATGTTGAAGTAATGTTACATCAGCCTCTAGTTCTTCGTCAAAATGCACTCCTGAGTCTTCCTCATCTAATAATTCCTAAAGGAGTCCCTCACCTTAGCACTATCCCCCATAGTTAAGTACTTTATGAATTTCAATGCTTCTTCCATTGGAGGCTTTGTAGAGAGAAGAAGTCAAACGTCTGGACCATTCTGTTATTAAATCCTTCCAATTTCCAGCTTCTCTATGGATTTTTGCATATACATACCTGCACATGTGCAACCTTGTAAAGTGGAATAAATCAGTGCACCCATAGTGAAGGTGGTAAATCTTCTTGTTCATATGTCCAAAGTCTCTCACACTACTAGATGTGATGTTTGAGCGCTTTGATTGCCGTGATAATGAAATATTTGTGTAGGTGCATTGCTCCTAAAGAACCTATTAGTAAGAGAAATCCCAATTTCATTCCATTCGACCAGGTTATCCCTTTGGACAACCCACCAGCATGTTGTTATCCCACATAGTGTATATGTGAGTATATCTCTTCTTTCTAGTGGATCTATACATTGTTTGTCCATTGCGCGTAGGGATACCTTGGGATCCCCTTATTCTATGTAACTAGGTATCGAGTTGTTTCTTATCCTCCTGACACAACGTTGTGTTATGCCTCGAGGGAGTATGATCTTTACTTTGTGCCCTACCAACTCATAAGTGTTGTGAGCCCAGTTATCACAAGAAATACTTGTAGTATCGTTGATAGACTGTGTATCCTCCCAATGAATTAGTCCTTTGGTTGGTTCAATCATCTCTAGATCTTGGATGGCACATACATAAATCATGTTCGATCTTCTTCACTTAAGGGCTCAACGTAAGGTGTGGAATTTCCATCTATTAAAGGGATAATAACTCTTTCCACTTTATTTTCAAAACTGATATAACCCTTGTTGAACCGAAGATCAGCATTATTTGCATAGCACCAAAGATGCCCTAATAGAGCTAGAAAACTATCTTGCTCTTCCAAAGACTAAAACTTCAAAGTCTCCAAAGTGAACTTGGCTCCTATATGGTAATGGATGCATCTTTCAAAAATTCGATGGGAGTTTCCTTAGTCCGATTATCCATGAATAATATATTAGAAGATGGTTGCAATGGGGTCTTCCCATTTGTACCCATGCATATAACATGAGAACATTGACTTCCACACTGTGTCAATCAAGATATTACTCAATAGCCATCCATCCACAACAACATTCAAGTGTAATTTCCTTGTCATAATCGAGGCTATGAGGTGGAAGCTTCACATGCGAATCTGTTGTCCATTCTCATTACTTGCGCACAAAGTTTTCCCTTTTAACCATCTCCCTAATAGTGGAATTATGTTCTCCTGGCACAATATTTTACACACTTCTCTTAAGTCATCTATATCAGTTTGGACCATCTCTAATGCTTTCTACTCTTGCTTTAAGTATTGTATCTCACCCTAAAGATTCCTGAGAACTCCCATGGTTTCTGATAAACCTCCTTCCGATATGTAGGATATGGGTACCGTGCACGAAGAACTTATTCTATAGTGATAGTAGGTTTGTGCTTTGTAATATGTCCTTAGCGCATGCCACCTCAAAGACGATCGTGATCTTTACTTACAACTCTTTGGAATCTACTGCAATCTTGGTCATCCATTGATTTTCCACAAAGTGTGTTATATCCTAACCATACCTACACCTTTGTTTTCTTTTTTATGTTACTTACTCGATACTCATATAAGTCTGGGCACTCCTCATAGTTATGGTTATTTCGTAAAAAGAACATGTGATATTCTAAGGACATTCGCTTCTTGTAGTGGTCGAGATTCACATGTATAACATGTTCCATGAGGGAACTCACTTCTCCCACCACCACGGGCTCATCCACCAAATCCACCACAAGATACTTGAGCTCTGCCATGGCTGCCTTCAAAATGCCCTTCATTTTTATCATAGCGCGCCTGATTGTGATCCCAATCCCGATGCTCATTCTTACCCTAAGAGTTATCTATAACTCATGTCCATCATACAATAATATCTATAGCATCATGTATCTGTCTAATCAATCGGTAATCCTCCGTCTCATGAGTCATGGATGTACAGATTTTACAATAGCTTCAAACGTTCTTCCTTATTATGTGTTGTAAAAATGTGTAGCGGATAACATTATGGTTTAAGTGGCATATTTCACAATCCATCAAGCAATGAGCATACTATTCTATGAGGCAACTATCCTTTGTGTGACCTTCTACTTCAAAATCTGTCACCAAATCCCTATGCACGTCTCATGAGTTGAATTTGTCGATAGTTTCTCCAATGGTTTTGCCACTACTTGCTATGTGTGCTTCTAAAAATGGTCTCACCCCACTATCTATGCTTTCAACTGCCTCAGTGCACAAGGATTCTTCAAGTGTTTCACATGGACCAGTTTATGTCTTATGTGATAATGTCCTTCTAAAGGGTGCAATCAAGCCTCCAACGAACCACTACACATGTTGCCTTGCTTGTATGTCATAGGAAAGTTTTGATAACAACGTTTTAAACCATGCATCATACTCTCTAACACTTTCAGTAGCGCCTTACTTAATATCCTTGAGCGCACTTATACTCTTCTACTCAAACTCAGGGATATGAAACTCTTTAAGGAATGTATCATTTAATTCCGTATAATATACACAAGTCTAATCAGGGTCAAACTTTCTGTACTAACCGCGTGTGTACCCTTGTAACGTAGTAGCAAATTTTCTTGCCCTATGTTTAGAAGTTGTGATTCCTTTTACACACCACAATATTTCACACATGTGCACATGCTCGCAGTAGCATCTTCTATTTCCGGCTTGTGTCCATGCAAAGCGCTTTGTATCCAATCCTCTAAGAATAGCCAATGCATGGCGTGCACGTCTTTTCCTCGTTTTGTGCTCGCACGCCATCTCTAAAAATAGATCTTCATAAGAAAAAATGGCTAAGTCCAAAAGATTGAACTTCTTCTCCGCACGCTCATTCTCCCTATCCATTCGCACCTTTAAACCTTCTTTCCCACGTAGACTTCTTTTGTGCTTTCTATCAAGTGTTCTCTCGATCAACACATATCACCCGTGCTTGCTCATGATCTTGGTACAACACTCAAACTGAAGGTAGAAGAAAGAACACATCAACGTTTATCAACCATACATTGTCAAGAACACATCTGATTGAGGAGGATGGGAACATGCCCAGGGGTCATTTGCTTATCAACCAATCACTCTAGGGAACACATCTGACCTAGCGGTGAGAAATCAATCATAGACACATTTGAATAGCCTTCAATGGTTTTCCATAGGCTAACCACAAACCTAGGTATGAATAGGAACACATCTGATTTCGTTTAATCTTTTCAAGAATCACGATGCTAAGTTTCATTGTTCTCTCTATTCTTCACAATGTTATTACATCATGGAATTATGTAGGAATAGCCACATACACACGTGAATAGGAATGAACCTCTGTTATTATTTTTCACACCACACTAACAAGCTGAAAAACTGAAATCCACACCACACAACTGAAAACACAAGTCACCATACCGTAGTGTAGACCCATTGTTGGACTAACGAGAGGTTTTTATTGACCTCCATCCTTTGAAGTCTCTTTCCTTTGCATATATGATGCTAGCTTAGCTGGATTTGACTTGGAAACTCAATTTTATCCACATTGTTTATTATATCTTCCCTCACGTAATGTGAAATATTATTTTTTAAAGGCCAAAGTTACACCGAAAATGCATGTATGAGGAAATTTTATTTTATTTTACGGACTTTTTACAATAAAACAATATTTAGGCTCGTTTTACACATTGATGACGTAAAATAACTTTCGGCTCTTTCAAAGTGATTTTTACACTTAAGCGAATCTTGATAAATTGGTAACAAAAACCTAAAATCACCTAAATGACACTTCAACTACAACTCACAATGACTATGACATGACAAACTATAAAAACTATAAATTGATTTAAAGACCTCTATTACCAACCTTTATAATGACACACAAACTCTAGTAGTGACTAACACATTATTCACTATTAACAACTTGAATAACAAGTTTATCAAATTCATTTAAGAATTTTATTTAACTCTTAATGACCATTTAGTAGACTCACATAATAAGATAACTCACCAACACTTATAAGCACTCTCTAATAATTAAACACTATTAACACGTATAACAGATTTCAAAATTTAAAAAACATGTCTTATCGAATAAGGGATTGAAATCACGATTCAATTTTAATACAACCGAGCATATGAATGTGGTCACACGCGGAGCATCCGGGGTGTAAATATCAATTAGAACCATGGACTGTGGGATAATCAATTATCCTCCCGTATAAGATCTCGGAAGAGTGGTTGAGAGAAAACAATGCAAAAACCATGTGTGAATGTGCCAAATCTCAATGAGATAGATGTCAATGCAAAAATAATATCCGTAATGTGAGCAGAAATACGTTGTAAAAAATAAATGCACAAGGTTAAATATGTCGTGTTTAAGCTGGGAACATTTGGGTTGAGCCCGATGTTAAAGAGATTCTCTTTATGGAAGAGAATGTGCAAGGCTATGGTAGCCAAAAACTTGATAGATACATAGTTGTTTGATTCCCCAAAATGATCAGATATTAATCAGAAACATATAAAAACTTCCATCTCATAGCACCTCTTACAAATATTCAAATTTGACATAGTGCGAAGAAGATTTGAAAAATATTTTAATCTCTTTATAGATTTCTAGAGTGCTCAGTGGTAGAGAATTCAGTTTTGCATGGATGATGACACCTTTAATTGACCAAACAACCACGGGCTCATAGTAATGCTTGCGATAATTTGACCAAGGACACAATTCCAATACCATGTACCTCCTCTCAATCACAATAGAAACAGATCAAGGAATAATTTCAATAAAGAATAGAACTAATAAACATGGACTAAAAACATATATACGCCAATGTAGTGCCCACATTTTTATAGCCTCGATTACTCTATTAACTTATTTATTCATAGATATGATTTTATAGGAATTTCATATATTTTGGACATTATGTTAGGATATTTGACCTCCTTAGACATGTATGGAGATTTGGGCGCGTAGCGCCAATTTGACTTGATTAGTATGTTGACACCTTTTCATTTGATGTTGCAGATACTAACTTATTACGATGTTGTTTGGACCTAATTGATATATGTTGGATACTTTGCTTAGTCGCATGTCTGGATTATATGGATGTATGTCATTTATATTTATCTCTATGGCTAACTCATGGTAAATTGTGTGTAATTGAGCATGTTTTCGCACTTACGATTCCATGATGATGTTAGGATATCATAGATTTCATTGATCACTTATTGAGCAGTTGATTTACATTGTATCAGACATGTGTGTTTAATGTGTGCAATGAGTGTGCAGGTGACAGGTCACATGAGAACGTGGCTTTCAAGGCAACTACACAAATTTTACATAAGCGATCCACGGAGCTAAGCCCTAACCATGTTAGTTGTATGAGGCCTTATTATTACATTTCATTATTTTGGGCACCATGAGTGACCCTCAGTTGTAACATAGTATGCCATGTAAAATTAGTCTTGTTTAGGATGTTTTATTTTGTTAAGTAAACTTGGTTTGGAGACTTAATGCTCCCCACTTGCATTAAGTTTGGTATTTGGGTAATTGTGTATTGCTTAAAGAGGATTAGGGTCACATGTGAACCCTTGGGTGGTCCCCACATCCTCTACTCTTGTGCTTGTACCTGCTAAACCCGAAATTAGGTTATTTATGACATTTTAAGTGACCCCTTTTAAGTTCGGGAGTTCACTTAACATGAAAATAAGCCCTTGGACCCTACCTAATATGTAGGGGGCTTAATTTTCAAGGCATAAAGGGACTTTCCCTCCCATTTTGCCTCTCTTTAGTCACCATCCATGTAATATGGATTGGTATGTGTGTTTTGTAGAAAGTTGCACAATCTTGTTTTAATTTCATATTGGGAAGGGAGTGTTAAAAGTGAATTCATCTTTTCTTCTTTTTATTTTGGAATCTTTGACTTGTAGGGAAGACAGTGGTGACACATGTCACCCCCTCATTGGTGAGGAAATTTATTGGCTTCTCTTCAAATTCTCCTTCATGGGGGAGAAAGAGAACTTTTTTGTTTTGCTTTGTGCTTGGAGATTTTGGGGAGATAGAGCTTGCTTGCATAAGGAAGTGGAAAATATTAGAGTGTTGGAGAGATTTTAGAGGTAGGCTCCTTGAGCTCATTCTATGTTTATGTCATGATAAATCTTAGTCTTTCTTATATGTGAAAATGTGTGTTTTTGTTTATGTGTGTTGTTGCTTGAGTATGTTTTATGTTTCTATTTTTCTCCATCCATCATATGGTTTGATAGATTTCAGAGTTTACGGGGTAAGAGAGAGGGATTTTCTCTCTCAAACCTTATGGCTTGATGGGCAAGAGATGTAGGTTCTTGTTACTCCCCTCACATGGTTTGAGGTGGGGAAGGTGGTTCATATGGTTTGAACCCCTTCCCCATTCTTGGAGAGGAAACCCAATGGTTTTGAAAATCCTCCCAAGAAGGATTTTAGTGAATGGGTGGAGCAATAAGGAGGGTTTGTTGATTTGGAGGAATAAGGAGGGTTTGTTGATTTGGAGGAATAAGGAGGTTGTGAAGATTCTTGTTGTGTGCATCCTATGGTTGGCTCACACTTTTAGCACTTTGAATATCTCATCTTCTCTTCCCCATTTTGGAGGAATAATATAGTTTTCTCCTCCTTTCCTTGTTTGCAAAATTTGGTGTTTTAAATTGTGTTTGGGTTTTTTTAATGTGAAAATATAATATTGTTATGTCTCCCTACATCTTGTGCACAATTTTGGAAGTTATCTCTCTCTCTCTCTCTCTCTCTCTCTCATGGGCTTGGGGGAGGTTAGCATGTCTTCCAACCTTGGAAATGTATGTAATGATGCCTAAAGATTGGGTGGTGAACATTGTTTTTCTCCTTGTGTTGGTTCATTAAAAGACACTCAAAGTTGGATCTCAAGTTGGAAGATGGTTGGAGTTCCTAATATCTTGGCTTCTCATTTTTATCGCCAAATCTTGTGAACATCATCATCATTATAACTTTTTGGTTATGACTATGTGGGAGTTTTTTCTTGCTTTTTCTTGCACAATATTCCTTAACTCTTGTCAAGAAGTTTGAAATAATGTTACTTGAGTATTTCATGTATTGTAGAAATATATTAGATTTGTGAGGTTAAGCCCTTAAAATTGAAAGCTTGTAAAATAGTTTATATTCTTATGGATTGATGGAACCTCTTTTTGAAATAAATATTTTTTTTGGAAATATAGTTATTCTTGTCATGAATCTCCTTCTTGTCAAATCTTGTAACATTATTGAGTTGAAAATAAAATACCATTCTTGAAATACATCTCTTCTTGTAATTTTTGTAATTTAGTTAATAGAATAAAACTAGTGTTACTATCTTTCCTTGCTAACTTGACAAATGGTTTTATTAGTAAGTCGAGTGTGATTATACATCATCCTTCGCTAAGTTTAAAACTTGTTTCCAAGCCTCTTCCCTTAGTTGAAATAGATTTCCTACAATCTTTTGCTTTTATCACATAAAAATTAAATTATCTTAATGTGAGTATATTGGAAAGGATTATTGGATCTCATATCTAATAAAGAATGCCTAAACTTATCCTATTGTTCTCCAACTTGGATGATTTATTATTCTGTGTAATATAAATATAATATATAATTATATATAAAAACTTATATATTAAATATAGTTATATTTTATGATATAACCATGTTATACTCCTACTATATATATATATATATAGGGAAACATTGAAGTTGTATGCCCTTCAAAGATAAAAACCATGATCTATTACTTCATAACTTGAAACATTTTTTTAACATTGCAGATGATATAAATATATCAAAATGTATCTAACAAAATTATATTCTATGATATAACTATATTATATATACTAATTTATATATCATTATAGTTATATGTTTGTTTATAATAGTTAATAGATATAAGTTTATATATATAATATATTACTAAATCTAAATAAAATATTAACAAAACAAAATAAATAAAGTAAAACAAACTACGTGAGAGCTTGTAAATAGTGCAAAGCAAAAAAAAAAGGAGAGAAGAAAATGGGGAGGATCGAACCCTCCCCACACTCACCTACGCAGCCATACGGCTCACCCTCCCACCGTCCACCATGCCTCTCTCCCTCCACGCAATCAAACCCTATACACCCTCCCCTCACCATAGTCGCCCTCCCAATTTCTAAACCCCCTCAAATTTATTAAAATCTACGTTTTTAGTCAGGTTTTGTAATATAAATTTGTTTTTTTATTTGGGTTATAGATAGCACTTTGTATGTATATGTATATGTATATGTATTTATATATTTATATATGTATATGTATATAAATTTATATATTTATATGTGAGATCTCATGAAGAATTGTCATTTTCTACCAAAGAAATTATAAGGGAAATTTTCATACCCAACCTCTAGAGGAATTTTGGGAAGAACATTGACACAAAAAAGATAATAATAAACAAATAAGGAAACCATATGGAGGTTATTCAAAAATCCCATGAAAGAAAACTTCCAAGCTCCTCCTCAACCTACACCTGCAAAAGACAAAACAAAACAAAATGAGAAGAGGAATAGAAAAGAAAAGAAAAAGCACATAAGGATGTTTAGGGAAACTTTAGGTTAAGATTGAAATCTATGGCCAAGATTAAACTGATCCTAGGGTCCATATGTGACCCTACATAATTTTAAGTCAAAGTCATTTTATGGGAATGGGAGAATAAATTGAAAGGGGTGTGTGTGGTAATTAAATAAAAAGGGGGAGAATAACTAGTTAATTTTAAAGGGGTGTATATTTACAAGTGGTGACTCTAGTAAACCTTATAGAAATAAATATTTTAATTTAGTATGGGACTAGAGATTATTTAGTTTGGGTAAATTAAATTTGTATAAATTAATTATTAATGGGAAACGGTTAAGAAAAGGATTAGTATTAATTAATCACTTCAAAAAAAATTACCCTAATTTTCTAGATGTAATTTGGTGTGGTTTCCAATGTCCCGAGGAGGCATTACATTTGGTATTAGAGCGATGGTCTGCACACGTGGATGCTCTAGGTAATTAATCAATTAGTTAATAATATTTCAATAACATTAAAAAAATAATTAAAACATTTTCCGCAACCATTACAATTTAATAATCCATTTTCTTACCTCGTACACAGGATGACACCCATGAGATTATGATCAGTTAGGGATTTGGGAAGTAGTTTGCCTATGCCCAAAACACAGGCACCCAAGTTAGGACATCATATCTTAGAGGCTCTTCAGCAGTTGATCGATGTTGTGCAGCAGCATCTTCCACCACCACAGGAGGTGAGAGAGGAGGACATCCAGTTAGGAGATGAGGATCCAATAGGCGAGGACACACACTCGAGCCACCGGAGCATGATACCCCTAGGTGAGAAAGGTAACGTAGTCCTTTTGTTCACTACGAGAGGGTGGCCTCATACCTTCGAAGCCATTCACACAGTCTTGAGGGACCATTTGGGGATAGACGACCCCATTCACCTATTGGACCGCATCTCCAAGATCGTGATATAGGAAGTGTGATTTGATATCTTCTTCGCTTGCAGCCACCTATATACACCAACTCTATAGATGGATTTGGGGCAAGTGTCATGACTCCTTAGCCTAGATGGTTTCTTTTCCTTGCACTCTTACGAGAGAAATGTCAAAACCAAGTTCATCATACACCTCCTTCGAGACATAACAAGCATTTGGTGGAGGAATGAGGAGCAGAAGCTCCATTTGACTCGAGATACAGTGACCTAGGAGTTGTTCGAGGATCATTTTAGGGCTCATTATATGTCAGAGAATTTCATGCAGAAGAGGATTGATGAGTTTCATGACTTACGACAGGGCTCTGACATAGTGGCACAATATGAAAGTAGGTTCCTGGATCTTTTGCAGTATGTGGACTACCTGCAAGATGAGAAATTACAGGTTAATAGGTTTATTCAGGGGCCTTAATGCAGACATAGCAGGAGCAGTTAGGATGTTATCTCCTCCCACGCTTGAGAAGGCCATTGAGAAGGCCTATTTATCTCGGAGAGAACAAGAATAGGGCACAGAACACCGAGATAGAAACAAGAGAAAGTTTCAATATAGGATATAGGCCTTTCAAAGTCGAGAGGTCACGGGTACAACCACCCC
This sequence comes from Taxus wallichiana var. yunnanensis, assembly GCA_018340775.1. NCBI lineage: Eukaryota > Viridiplantae > Streptophyta > Pinopsida > Cupressales > Taxaceae > Taxus > Taxus wallichiana. The sequence goes on from CM031242.1 coordinate 968,889,056, forward strand.
ATAGAGGAGGATTCGACCTCCACCAATACTATCGAGGGCTCCACCACGTCCACAATAGTAGACACAGCATCAGGGTCACCAGCAGGAAAGGGCTAGATAGACTCAGAGCTTAAAGAGAGGTGGTACTAGAGGAGGTTTTGGTGGAGCCAAGGATATGAGATTAGGTACTCAATAGGTACAGCCTACCCACATGTAGCAGCCTGCTAGGGTTGGGCCGTCAAGATCAGTTCACCAAAGTACATGAGGGACCCAATCTCATAGGGGTATAAGAGGATGTTTTATTTGTGGCTCCCCTGATCACTATGTGCATATGTATCCACAAAAACTCTCCTACATGGCTATGTAAAGAGCTCCTAGATTTGAGCAGATAGTGGGTGACGTAGGATACGCCCATCGTGTATATGTAGCGGTTGACAACCGCCAGGCCAAACATCAGGCCATAGTTATTAAAATGAAAGGTACTATCAGGGGTATTTCTGTCTCGGTACTCTTTGATTCAGGTGCTTCATATTCTTTTATATCTCCTTCTCTAGTGGACCAGTGTGGGGTAGTTATCGCTAGGCAACTAGATAGTTGGCAGGTTGAGTTGACCTCTGGGGCCAAACTCACCATGGACTCATATGTGGAGAGTTACGTACTTGATTTTGGAGTCTTCTCCACTACACTTGACCTCCAAGTTATTCCTTTAGGTTCCTATCAGGTTGTTTTAGGTATGGTTTGGCTTGAGGCTCATCGGGCTAAGGTAGATTGTAGGAATAAGGTCATTGAGTGTCAAGATGATCTTGGGAGTGTAGTTGTGATTTCATGGATGTAGAGGCATATCTCTTTGTCATGCGGATGATCTCGTGCTAATCAACACTCAAGAAAACCCATGATCGGAAGGGTTGTCATTTGTTTTCACCATTGATCACCATTAGTGATTGATGAGCTAAAGATTTAGTTAGAGGAGATGTTGTAGAAGGGTCTCATTTTTCTCAGGGGAGAATTCACCCTTAGATGATCATGCAATTTTGAAGGAGTATGTAGATGTGTTTTCGATCTCAAGGGTTACCACCCCATAGAGAGTGGATTTCAAGATTGATTTAGTATCAAGAAGCATTTATAGGGAACCTTATTGGATGACTACTCAAAGCTTCAAAAAGATTTAGTTAAAATCGATATTTTTCTGATTGATCCTCGAAGATGTAGATGGATAAGGATCCAGCCGATCGTAGATAAGATCTCAAGGGTTATCATCAACTGCACATGCAAAAATTCATAAGACAGTTGTTGATCAAGATCCCGCACAAATGTAGATCCAAGAAACTCAAATAAAATCGATACGATGACACCGATGTAGATGGATGAAGCCGATGTAGAAAAAGACCACGTTAAAAGATATTTAGGTGGATAGAAAAAGCCCGAGAAGATATTTAGGTGGATCCGAAGTGGGTCCAAGCGATAAGCTCCTCGGCGAATGTCACCCACGTTTTCAATTAAGTAAAGAAGCATACATGATAAAAGATGTACGTAAAGGACTAGATTTTCTGATCAAAGTAATAAACAGAATCTAAACAGCGGAAAGAAAGCAACAGAAAATAGGAAACTATGAAAATAATGTTGGATTTGTGTTACCTGAGTTCTTTTACCTATCTGCAGGATGATCGGGCCGATTATGTAAAATCGGCGTCGACTTGTTCAGATCGGCGTCGACTGATATAGATCGGCGTCGACTTGTTTTGATCGGCGTCGATCCGAGACAAACCGCAAGAAGGTTTGGGAATGAAAACGAAGGTAAGGTCGTCAAACGTCCACTAGATCTATAAAAGCCATAGAGATAATGGAAAAGCTCCACCTATGTTGGATGCAAGAACAGGGTCACCAAGAGGTCGATGAAGACTCACGATGTTGATGTGGCAGGAGCAGAGTAACGGTACTCCTCTCAGGGATTGGTTTGGACAGGATTCACTCTCACTTGATAGATGATGCTCAGACTAGATGCTCAAAAATATCTCATTCTCCTTGTCTAATTCACTGTCTATCTTAACATCTAACTATCTCTCTCACAATCTGTGTCTAACCAGAACTGAGTTCTAGGCTTCTATTTGTAATCGGCGCCGACCGAGATTAAATCGGCGCCATTCTCAAAAAATCAGGGTCGACCGAGTACCGGTCGGCGCCGATCATGGAATAGACTCCCGAAATGGCCAAAAGGAGTGATTTCTGGAAAGATGAGAGTGATCCCTCCACCTCAAATATGGGAAATATCCCGCTTGCTTGGTTTGGGAGGAGGAGAAATAGGGGGGATATATGGATAGAATAGATATGGGGTAGATAAGTGGTTAGGATACATGTAAAAAGGTGTAATTAAATAGTTAATATTTAATTACTCACGGGTAAAACATAATGGGGTGAATTAAACTTAGGATAGGTGTTTAAATCACAAATTGAATAATACCCCAAGGGGGCAGTGGTAATGCAAACGTGCCCCAGGTTACCCGAGAGGGTAAACGAATGTGAGGGACACGAAATTGGGTAACCAATTTTAGGTGTCTACATTTTTCCCCTTTTTGTTGAGTAACTTGCGATAAGAAAAGTTGCAAGACAAAAACAAGGAGGTGGAAGAAAGGAAGAAAAAGTGATGATGCGATCCCCCTCAAACTAGGGATGGGATGGGTGATAGAACAAATGATCCCAAGTTTGAAAAAGGTAGATGAAAACGCAGGATGCCCCAACTAGATGTCTGGAGTAGATCTGATCATTAATGACGCACAAAAATAAATAAAGAGGCAGCAACCTAAGGAACTCACATTGGTAGGGCAGTCTAGACGGTCTCCTCATGAGACGACGTTAGTACCTACAGACCCATGAGTGTAAGGAGGGCTGCAAAATAGTCAACACCTAAAGAGAGACACATTGGTAGGGACAACCAGACGGTCTGCAAAGCAGACGATGTTAGTGCCTATAGACCCGTTAACTCTAAGCTCCAAAAAAAATGCGAGTGCCCCATGCAAAGGGAACAAACTTGAAATGGACGATAATATCAAAAAGTATGTGCCAAAAGGCAACATTCAGGGAAAAATAACGACCAGATAAATAAGCCAAGCATCAACACTATGGCAAGAAGATTAGAGATGGAAGAAATCGGCGCGATCGACTAATTGGCGGCCAAAACAATCGCGCCAATTCCGGCCAAAAATCGGCGCCGACCGAAACAATCGGCGCCACCACAAAAATCGGCGCCGATCGTGCCCAACGCACATATAAATATGCAAATGGAAAACATGAATGATTTATTTACACCATGACGATTGATTTAGAGAGAGTCAAAAATTGGATTTGAGCACCATGGAAGCCTCTGGAAGCGGTCAAAAGTGGAGGAGGACACGACCTGGGGTAAGTGGTTCTTCCTGAACTCGTCATTATTTTATTTATTTATTTATTTATTTATTTATTTTTATTATTTTTGCTTTTTGGTGGGAGGCCAGAGTGTTTTTGACACGCTGCCTGCCAATCGGCGTCGATTGAGAGAATCGACGCCGATTTAATGAAAGCGGCGCCGATTGAATTCAATCGACGTCTACTATGTATGATCGACGCCGATTGTAATTAATCGATGCCGATTGGACAAAATATGTGGATAAAAATGATAAAATGTGTTTTGGATGTTCGGATTTGGATAAAGATGAAGCTAACATTGCTCTTGATGTCATGGATGCAGGCACGAGAGGTATTACACATGAGGGATGCAATTCCCGAGCTACTGGAGACCATTCTCCCTGATGTCACTGACGCAGATTGGCGCCACTTAGAGTTAGCCGGGCTCGGGGGCTTTCGGTACTACAACATGTGTCCGCGAGACGTAGAGCTGATGCGAGCACTAGTACGGTGATGGGATAGCCGGACGTGCACGTTTTGGTTCAGGACGGGTGAGATGACTATCACCCATGAGGATATATACAGGATCCTGAGGCTGCCGATTACCGGGGACCCTATTGAGATCACTCCACGAGAGCAGCAGCAGAGGGCCCTAGGACGGTTATATGGGGACAGGGTGGATGAGTCAGAGATAGTGTCCGGGCAGTGAGGATAGCCTCACAATACAGACAGATGATGCTAGGAGCAGACGTATAGTATTGATTCAGATGGCGATCTCCTACTTTTCTTTACCAGATTCAGGAGGTGGGAGATTCCCATTATTATTGCTAGATTGTGTTTGTGACATCTTATAGTTTAGATAGGTGTTCACCTTTGCTGACACCTTGATAGCTCAGATTTATTATGAGCTATGGATGTATACCACTGGTCGGAGGATAGGCATTGATGTCGCTTTGTGCTCCATTACACGGCATATGAGCATATAGCAGTGATCAGGCCATTCGAGCTTCCTTAGATGCCAGCAGCAGTGGGGGTTATTGATTACAGATTCCAATGATGGCGGGCCGATATGGCCCCGGGAGATACAGGGAGATCCGCAGATTGGTATACCGAGCATTTCAGATGCTGACACCAGAGCAGCAGTCATCCGAGACCGTATCGGGTATTTCCGACATGGGCCGGTCGCCAGATGCTCACCCGGTAGGGATTGAGAGACGAGCAGGGTGGTTAGGGGCCACAGGCCTGATATGTGGGAGCACGTCCCGTTTATACGGGTATTGAGACAGTTCGGCCTAGTGCAGATAGTGCCGACCACTTATAGTCCATATAGACGAGACAACATTAGAGAGACAGATTTACCAATTTTGATCCCGACAGATCCATTGAGGGAGGCCCCACCTTCTACAGAAATAGTGATGATGATGATGCCGAGTGGATGATGGCTATGCGGCATGGTATTCGACAGAGCTTCCACGACACTTGCCAACGCATCCATAGATGCCGATGAGGAGGATATAGCCACAAAGTCTTGAGAGAGGCTGAGAGGAGAGCATTATACACTCGACGCAGTACACATCGTGTTCTCCCTAGAGGAGATCGAGCTCGACAGAGGAGAGGGATGCCCGATATTGAGAGAGGATACAGCTCGCCAGAGAGAGATACAACAATCCAAAGAGGGATCGCTATCATCGACATAGGGAGGCCCTCAGGGCCAAATATGGTGATACAGGTACCACATCAGAGTCCGGGACACAGGGTACACGACCATAGAGGGCCGCCACCAACAACACTAGCAGCACCAAAGAAATGCGACACACTATGAGCACTGCACACAGTGAGCCCGAGTACATATCGCCTCTCTCCTCACCGAGGTGAGATACTATGAGGACACTCTAAGACAACATGCCCCGAGGTGCCTCACATACGGTGTGAGGAGGAGATCTCACGACAGCCACACAACTAATGGTGCGTCGAGGGAGGGAGCACCAGGAGAGGGCGAGGTGGAGGTAGGCCCCCAGCAGCAGGTGCTTCTTGAGTTCGATAGGCGGCAGGCCAGGAGAGAGAGAGACACCTCGGTCCAGAGAGGGTGGAGGAGATAGTGTCTTCCACCCACCTCGAACTTTACGATTTAGAGATTGATGTATTTTTGTATCAATGTATTGATGTAGCCTCGATTGGAAGGCATTTTATAGATGGCTTGATTAAAAGCCACCCATTTTTTTTTGTACAGATACTCATGTATATATATAGATTCATCATTTCCTTTATCATATGATTGTTCTCATGCTTTTAATTTTGATATACATGGATAGATGTAGCGTAATGATGATGGATATAGACATAGACCGATAGATGATGAATAGATGTGATTGGATAGACATAGATGTAGAGGATATAAATAGATGTGATTTGATGTGATTGATATGTGGATTTAATTTGGATGAGAAATAGATATAGATAGATGTAATGTTACTTGGATGTACAAGTGTTTAGATGATGTGATGGATAGATGGGATTTGATAGTTTTGAGATGTTAATTAAATTTTGATGAAAATAGATAGATAGACCCACATGTGTTCATAATAGATGCTATGATGTGTGTTTTGGACAAAGTAGATCAGATGAAATTAGATAAATGATAGAGTTTGATTAAATTAACATGTTAAATGTCAATTTAACCGGATGAAATAAGGGGAAATACTCTCTTGAGAGCCAAGGATGTAATGAAACGACCTTGATTAGAAATAAAGGAAATACACCCAGATAAGAAAAAGAATGGTGAGTTGGGCTCCTAACCAACCATAAATAGAAATTTTGATAGGAAACCAAAAGATCATGCATACAAGGCCATATATGAGGTTAAAATAAACCTGACACTAACTAGCCACAAACCAGATCTAGGAGGGAAACGGAAGGAGCAGTAAGTAGGTATCTTGTCAAAATTTACAAGGGACAATACATGTTCATACTGGAAAATAGGATTCTCTATATGATCGACAAAAGGTCCTATATCTCAAATTTCATTATTTCTCAAAAAAAGCAAACCGATCAATGCGGGAAGTTTGCTAGATATGGAAAGACCGATCAATACGGAAGTCTTTCAAAGATGATGCTAAAAAGTGTATAAACCGACCGAAAGGCTGATCAATGCGAGAAGCCTTGGGAATTCCTTTGAGAAACAAACCATCCTTCAAGGGAGCGGTCTATATTTTGAATTTTAATGATAGCCATCCTTCGAGGGCATGGTCTATATCTTTTGATTCATTTGATAATGCATGATAATTGTCCTTCAAGGGATCACTATCTTTTAGGAATTTTGGATAGCATCTCTTCTTCTTCTTCTTCTTTTTTTTCGGAGATTTTTGAAAGAAGCTGAGTTTAGACCTAGATAGATCAGATAGAGGGGAAGAAAACGTATAAAGAGCACGTAATCATGCCCCGAGTAGATCCAATTAAGATAAACACTTGGGACAGATGAAGCAGTGATTAAGGTATTCCTACCATGAAGAGGAACATATCCATAAGAAAAATGCTATGAGTAGAGCCGCGATACTCATATTTAAGGTAAAAAAAGACAATACGCGGAGAACCACATAGTTTCAAATCACCACAAAAGTATATGACTGGTTGTTAGATGGATGAAAGATCTGTCTTGCGACTAAATTTGTGTAAGATAGATTTTAATAAGAGAAGGGCCTTAGATGCAAGGCATTAAGAGGTTCCATTTCGTACACCATCCATGGAAGATAGACGATAAGCCCTGCATCCATATTTATGAGTGACGACGTACGGTCCATCCAGCTGGGAGAAACTTACCACGCCGACTCCTTTCTAGTGTAGTGACATTTTGGTTTTCTTTAAGAACAAGATCACCAACTTTGAAGTCACGGTGCTGCAAGTGCTTGTTATAAGCATGTTTGACACGCTCAAGATAGACTTGATGATGCTCAAGAGCGTTGAGACGCCGCTCATCTAATAATTCAAGTTGTGCTAGATGATTTTGACGATAATCCTCATCAGAGACAAATTCTCCGAGAGAAACACGAGAGATGGGATTTGGACTTCCAAAGGAAGAACAACCTCTGACTCCATAGATGAGAGAGAAGGAGTAGCACCAAGAGGGAGTACAAATGCTAGTCCGATAAGCCCAGAGAGAAAAAGGATATGTAAATGCCAATCCCTACCAGCTTGACTAGTTACCTTTGCGAGGATATTACGCAAAGTTTTATTGGAAGCTTCGGCCTAGCCATTAGCTTAGGGATAGTATGGAGAAGAAAAGCTGAGTTTGATATTGAAAGCATCGCAGAGGTTCTACAAATCGACATTCTTGAAAGACTTACCATTGTCTTTGATGAGTTTGTGTGGAACACCAAAGCGACAAATGATGTGTTGATAGAAAAAGTCAACAATCGGTTTAGCTTTTGTTGAAGAAAGAGGAATAGCTTCCACCCACTTAGTAAAGTATTCTGTGGCAGTGATGATAGAATGATGACACTGTGAAGAACGGGGATTGATAAGACCGATGAGATCAAGACCCCATTGCGAAAAAGGCCACAAATCCATTGGAGGTTGTAAAGCTTGACTAGGGATATGTGTGAGATTGGAATGTTGTTGACACTTGACACATTTCTTAGTGTATTCACAGCAATCTCGATTAAGAGAAGGCCAATAATAGCCTAAACGTAAGATGCATTTAGCTATGGCCAAACCACTAAAATGTCCACCACAGATACCATCATGGACCTCCTGGATAGCTTTAGATGATTCAGGGGTTTTGAGGCATCGAAGCAAAATACCATCAAAGCCGTGTTTGTAGAGGATCCCGCCTAGAATAGTATAGCGATTAGTGTGTAGGATAAAAGATCTTCTACCATTGGAAGTCAGATCTGGAGGAAGCACTGAATGAGATAGATAATCAACAATCTGTTGATACCACTCATCCTGAGTATTGGTTGTGACGGCATTGATTGAAGTTAGTTGCCTAGATGAGATGGTTGATCTAATCGTTGCACAACCACATAAAGTCGCGAGTCCTCGGTAAAAGGTGGAATAAGTGAGGCTAACGAAGCCATCAGATATCTAGAATCGATTCGCAGGTGAGGAATAGCTTGATAGTGAATTTATCGAAAGATTGAGTTGAAAGAGAACGATATCACGATATTTTTGAAGGATGTCATTCTTGCATTGATAGACACCCATGACTTGATTAATGATGAGTTCAGAGTCACCAAAGATGTCGATATGGCGAGCGCCGAGATTAATGGCATTTTGAAGACCCAAAACAAGAGCTTCATATTCAGCCATATTATTGGTGCACTCAAAGTTTAATTTTTGTGCGACTGGGATAGGCGCACCCCAAGGAGGAATCATCACGAAACCCGCACCTCCCCTCATCGCATTTGATCCATCAAAGAAGAGTTTTACTTTAAATGGAGATAGACCAAAATCAATTTGTTGGATATATTCATCGGGAATTGAGCAAGGGGGACTTGAGTGTCCGGAAGAGGAGCATCAGCTAATTGATCTGCAATGACCTGACCCTTGATAGAATTTTGCGGATAAACTCGAGATCAAATTCTGTCATAAGCATGAGCCAACGAGTGATACGATCATCATTGATAAGGCTTCACATGTATTGTCTTGAGTGGATTGACACTTGTGACAATGTAAGTTTTGTGATTAAGGAGGTAGTGATGAAGCTTAGAAGTTGCGAAGAAGAGAGCACAACACAACTTTTCAGCTTTGGAATAACGTGTTTCATACTCATGGAGAGTGTGACTGATGTAATAGATGGCTTGTTCTTTACCGCAAGCATCCCGATGCGAGATCATGGCTCCCAGAGCATGGTCAGTCACAGAGATATAAAGATAGAAAGGCTCCCCCTCGCGTGGAGGTGTAAGCATAGGTGGAGAAAGAAGATAAGCTTTGAGATCATCAAAGGCCTTTTGGCAATGCTCATCCCATTCAAAATGAACATTCTTACGAAGGAGATGATGAAAAGGTTGACAACGGTCCGACACAATGCAGATAAAACGACGCACTGATTGAAGACGTCCTCAAGACTCATGGAGTTGCTTTAAGTTAGAAGGGGAGGCATCTCAAGGATAGCTTTTATTTTTGGGGTCTACTTCAATACCCCTAATGGAAATGATAAAGCCTAAGAGTTTACCAAAGAGAATGCCAAACACGCACTTAGATGGATTTAGATGAAGACAAAAGTGAATAAGCCTCTCAAAGAGAGGCAAGAATGAAAAGATGATCCTGACGGCATTTGGATTTACCGAGGAGATCATCGACGTAATCTTCCACGTTTTGTAAGAGATCATGGAAGATGTAGGTCATTGCTCGCTGATAGGTTGCTCCTGCGTTCTTAAGACCGAAAGGCATGACACGATAACAAAAGGTCCCCCAAGGAGTTATGAAGGAAGTCTTATGTTGGTCCTCTGAGTGCGATGAGAATTTGATTATACCCAGAGAAACCATCCATAAGAGAAAGCATCTCATGACCCGCAGTTAAATCCACGAGTTGGTCGATATTAGGTAGAGGAAAATCATCTTTTGGACAAGCAAGATTAAGATCCCGGAAGTCGGTACAAATTCAAATTTTCCCAGTAGCTTTAGTTACTGGTACTACATTGGAAACCCATTGTGGATAATCGATGGGTTGGATGAAGTTAGCCGAGAGCAAGCATTGCAACTCTTCTTTAACAAGAAGGGCTACTCTAGGGTGCATTTTACGCAATTTTTGTTTAACCGGTTTGATGTCGGGAAGAGTAATGATATTGTGGACCACGATATCGGGATCGAGTCCTAGCATATCCTCATATGACCAAGCAAAGGCTTGATGATGGTTGGAAAGAAAAGTGGTAAAGTCTCCTAACTCCTGTGGATTAAGGGATTGACCGACCTTAATGATGCGAGGGTCTTTAGAAGTCCCTATATTAAGGTCGATAAAGTGGCTTCATGAGAAGCGTAGACGTGTCAGAAGGAATGGTTTTAGGAAGATAGGAATCCTCTGCCCCCAGATAGGTGAGGACAGAATCATCATCCGCACAGTGGATAGTGTTGATAGTAGGAGAGTCGTCTCCAACTATTTCAGGGAAAATTAACGGTATGGAAGCGGACTTGTCATTAGTCTTATAGGTTAGTGGCCCTAAGGAAATGGTATTGACTAAAAAAAAAAGTTAGACGGGATGGAAATGGCATCATCCACATCAAGTGATGCTTCTGACCTAGTGGGAGAAGATGGTTCCTCAATAGGAAGAGGCTCATCGAGAATAGTGATGGTGGCTTTTGAAAGAGGTTTAAATCCTAAACCAAATTTTTGATGTGGCTTGAGAGTTGGAATGGACGCGAGGTCATGCACACCTTGTTCATATTTTCCCAAGCCAAAGCCCTTCCACGCACATCGATATAAATAAGTTTTTGCAAACGTGGGATTCTGTAGACAATCGAATCCTACTGAATAGGGCTTGGCCCTAGGAGGAGAATCCGGGCGATAGTGAGGTATATCAAGACCACCGTAAATGAAATTAGTCTGTTGATTGGGCAGACCAATGGTGATGATGCTACCGAGACCTGGCTGATATTCAAGTTGTTTGTCTGGTCTACCATACTCATTAGGTTTGAGATGGGCATCAAAAGAAAGGAGAGGAAGCTCTCCTAGTGAGAAACGCTGCAATGTCTCTTCTAGATTTTGTAAGTCCGGTAGTTTAGTTGCAGGTATGGAAGAGGATGAGGCCTTGTCAGGAGAACAAGCATTCTCCTTTAGAGGGGCAGACCCTATGGTCATGTCGCATTGTGCAGAAGGAAAAGGATCTCCTGGATGAGTATAGATTTTGCCCTCATATTGATATTTTAAGCATCGATGGAGGGTGGATGGGACACAATGCATTGCATGAATCCAGGAGCATCCGAGGATCATATTGTAGTGGAATTTCCCTTCAACAATGTAAAAGAGTTCATGAAGCAGCTTCTTACCTACTTGAATGGGCAGGACCACAGTTCCTAAAGTAACTGCTAGCTGATCGTTAAATGATCAAAGAGCAAAGGGGGGGTGACACTACGTTCTTTGGTAACTTAAGTTGCTCGAATGTGTGAGGAGATGACGTTGAGTGCAGCACCACTGTCAATCATAGTGCGTTTTAATGTAGTGTTGTTGATTTGGACCGTGATAAAGAGGGGAGCCTCCAAATCCTCGGAAGAAAGGGAAGGAATTTCTGAATCTTCAAAAGAAATGGTGGTTGATGGTCTATTCAATCCAACAACCATCTCAAGGGTCAGGGCTCATCTCAATTCATCACGATGCGACGTGCATTATCAATCAAAGCCTCAGCGATGTTACGGAGAGGATTGAATGAGGTCAAAAAGAGACATTTTGACCGGATCCTGGGTGAGTTGTTTCATAACACTCTCTCAACTGACACGGGAATTTGAGCCCGAGGTGTAGCACGAATAGAGACCCGAGGTCTCGGGGCTAATGAGGAAGGAAGAACTCCTTCGGGGCTGCAAAAATGACAACCCATGGTCGAGATGTTGTAGATGATGATGGATTATCATACTGTTGGGTTCTAGTGGCGATATGAATTGTGTCAATTTGAGAAGGTGGAAGACCATCCATAGTGGAATCACTAAAAGTAGAGGTCCGAGTAGATCGTTGGGGGCTCGATGGAGCTAAGATGACAGAGATACTTGTTCCTCCTCCTCTTCCAAAAAAAGATCACTTTCTTCCAAAAGACCGTGACATTTACATGATCAAGAGCTTTACATCCCTGTGTCATGACCCTGAGTACGGTGGTAAGCACAAATCAAATCGTAGTTAAACCAGAAGGTTTTACTCCTTTAGGGTTATAGGGTTTAATCGGAGGAAGAGATATGGATGAAGATTGGATAAGTTGGCAGAGGATTTCAGTATAGAATCCGGTAGACAAAGATGAGGACAGAGATGATGAAGGCACCTCTTTTACTTTAACAGACTGCCGAGGTAAAAGAACCTGCATGTTAGGTTTGACAGTCTCTTTAGGGATCGTCTTATTTTTTCAGACATCTGGAGGAGCAGCTTTGGGCACTTGAGATGGAAGTAAGTGAGACATGATTGATTTCGATGGAGGAGGAGCCCCTAAAATAGATTTTGAAGATGATGGAGATGTGACAAGTGTTGTGGTCTTCAGAGATAAGGGAGGCTGCTTGGTCGAAACTAATGATGATTTAGATAATGTCGATTTAGATGAGGGAGGAGCTCCCAAAGTAGGTTTGGTTGGAGGAACAGAGGGTGCCCTGGTTTTCGGTAACGAAGATGATGATTCTGATAAAAGAGGTGACGTCTTTCTAGTAGGTAAGTCCACTTTTCGAGGTGCTGGTGAAGAATGTGTTGTAGAAGAAGATGATGGTTTTGATAAGTTTGCAGAAGAAGATGCCTTCTCAGTGGAAAAATCCAATCTTTTATGAGGCGCAGAGAGAGATTTTTGTGGGAAAGCACCAAGAGTTTTGATGGTTCGAAATATGGGCTTTCCTTTTTCAGGGATGGTGACAATTTCAACCGCATAAGGTGATTGTAACCTTTTCGGGAAGCAAATGGGGAGGTACTGATGACGCAACGTTAGATTTCAGTTGTCTCGGTCTAAGTTCAGGCACCAAGAGTGTGGGTGCTGGTGCTACTTCTTTAGATTTTCCCTTAATAGGCAAAGTAGCATCGGTGATGGAAGAAGTGAGTGATGAAGAAGTAGTTCCTTGCAAGGGAGCTACTTCTGGTACAGTAATTGTGGGTGAGACTACTGTAGGAAAGGAAATGGGAAGAGTCAAAATCAAGATGCTTCCATCAAAGTCATACAACTATAGGTACATTTACCAATGGCATAGTCACAAAAAATGGGAGAAACAGAAGTAGATGTATCCGCGGTGGAAACTCGAAGGGATGTAATTACCTCGAGCATTGAAAGAATATCTGACGATGAGACAGATGAGGATGATACTGTCTCTGGGTATGGATGGAAGATCAGACAAAGAAGCAGAGAGAGATGAATCCATATCTAACAATGTTGGAATATTCAAAGATGGGCTATCTGAAGATGGTGGAATCCCAACTGATTAACGAAGTGGAAGGAGGTTCTGATTCGGTCGATGTGTTCACAGATGGCTTAGGTTTAGAAGAAGATTCTTCAGTAGAGATGAAGCTGATAGTATGAGTGTTTGGTTTTTGAGACTCTGAAGCATCATGGTTTGGGGAATGATTGGGAAAAGGTTGTTTAAAAACATCAAGCGCTTGATTTGGGGGAGCATTTGGGTTATCCAGAATGAGCTCGCCTTTATCAATGAATTTCTGGACAAGATTTTTAAGGTTTGACATCGCTTAATGTCATGACCTTTGGTTCTATGATAATGACAGAAGTCATTTTCCCTATACCAAAATGGACGTTCTTGGCTTTCATCAATATTCCTAATGGGGGAAGTTCGATCATGTGAACTTCCAACATTTTCTCCAGGATAGAAGCATATGATTCCCCCAACGAAGTGAAAGATCGAGATGATGAGGATCCTTTTCGAGAAGATGAGGAGTCTCTCCGTGGTGTTTGATTAGAAGTGTTATCGACTCGTGATGTTTTTAATACGATAGCATTGGTGGATCCCTGATTCTTGTCTTTAGAAGTGGAAGGGTTTGATTTTGTAAACCGAGAAAAATCTGGTTTAGTTTTAGAACGAAGTTTTAACTTCCCTTGTTCAATGGCGCGAGATTCAAGTTTGCGTGCCATCGTAAAGGCTTCTTCGAATGTGTGAAAGGTCTGGATCCTTAAGGTAGAGGAAATATGATTAGCACAGGATCGAGTAAATAACTCGATCTGTTGAGATTGAGGAAGGGAGAAAGACAATTGGTTTATTATCCCTCTCCAACGAGCGACAAAGTCTGTAATAGACTCATCATCAAATTGACGAATGTTATAAAGATCTGTAATCGAGATCTTATGTGTGATATTTATCAAAAAAATTTTCAACAAACATCTAGGCCAATTGAGAGAAAGAAAACAAGGAATGTTGGGGAATGTTATTATACCAGTCTAAAGCAGGTCCTGCGAGAGACATAGGGAAAGTACGGAGCATAAGCTCCTGATCCTGACTATAAGGTAGCAAGCGTGTTTGAATGCTCACAGATGCTGTTGAGGGTCCTCTCGACTATGAAATTTTGAAAATTTAGGAAGCTCCCATTGGGGAGGATAAGGCTTAAAAGCCACTGATGGATGAATCGGCTTCATTGCATACTTCTTCAAAAGAGTATGAGGGACGAGCTCCTTTGGTGGAGGCTTCTAAGTCTACGATTTTCTTGAAAAGAATTTGGACCACGTCAGATTGAGGAGGAGGCATGGTGGCATGTCCTATATAAGAAGAAAATGGTGGATGTTGTTGAGGCGTCAACGGGGGATTCATCTGTTGATTAACAGGATGATAAGAGGAGTAACCAGGTGTTCTGGGTGACGCCTAGTGTGGTATTTGTTGTGAAGGAGCCTGTGTATAGATAGGCATGAGATGACGAGTGGTTGAGAAAAAGAAGGTTGATGATGAGACGGAGCCTGTGATCGGTGGACTCCTATGCTTGTTGACCGAATCGGAATGGATCGAGGAACATGGGTGTCGATTTGATTGACATGGTGGGGAATAAGGTCCGAAAGAGGCTTTTTACTACGGATTAGTTATTAAGGGTGCCGATGCTAGAGGATGGGCGAAGGTCACTATTGCTGGAACATTGGAAGAAAAACCAACTGGAGGACGAGAAACAGGAACCAACTAACTCGTTGAAGGAGGTTGACTCATAAAGAGGTACTAACCCTGGGACGCAATGGATGGCATAGACAAATTAACAACAATTTGTGGGTGCACAGACGCCCATTATAGCCAGAGAAGAGGACTTCTCAGAAGTAGGTTGTGGAATAGTCGAGGTAACTGCGGCATTAGGAATGGGCAAGACTATTTGAGAACTAGTCGACATGGTCGGTGGAAGAGAAAAAGGAGGCATAGGTGCGCCACCCTCCTCCGTGGTTCGAGGTGAAAAAAGGATGCTAACTGTTCTACAAAAGCCTGGGATGGTTCACGAGGGTAATCGTAAACTTGTTGGATTGGTGGTCCCTGATCAGATATTCGAATAGACTTGTGTACTAGGTAGTCCATAAGGGCTACCGGATTGCGATCAAGGAGCACCTGAAATTCAGGATCCCCATGAGGAACATACTCCATATCAGAAGTGGATGATATTTCTGAAGGACTAGGGGTAGCTGGACGTGATGGGGTTGCTTTGGCCTGATAAAAAGGATTATATGACTAGGATGGGGAACCAACTAACAGCGGTCCCGAGGAAGACCTGGGGGGTGCCGAAACATCCACACTAGTGGTGATCTCGAGGAAGAAGGGGCCAGTTGAGCCATTCTTCTAGATTGTAATCGAGTGATGACCGTCATAAACAAACCGAAATATAGTGAGAAAAAAGATTGACCTAACTAATGCACAAACAATTCAAGCAGCGTAGGTGATTATCTCTTTTAAATTTTTATGCTTTTAAGAAAGAAAATGTTAGGGAAGGCTTTTTAGAACAGGAACTACTCAAATAGCCAAACTAAGGATGGTTTGGGGAATGTTTGGTGAGGAGTCCCGAAGGCACTTCAGTAAAAGAATGGTACGTGGCTTGATATAGGGGCCTACCCCCGCACTTCACACACCGCTGCGATAAGGGAGTCGGGTGCTTTGCCAATATATACCAGAACTTCCATGAATTTATAGCGACGGCCCGAGTACCGCGTAGGCTCTTCCCCTTGGATATCACTTCCAAGTAGGTGAGGCCAGGGGAGGAATTATTGTTTAAATGCTTTATACCTAGTGATTTTGGCTTTGTGTGCAAGGGTGAAAAATGAAAATCAAATAGTGTCACTACCGATTTTGATAAATTTTCCAACCTAATTAAAACTAGATGAAAACACACAACAAAAATGATGAAGAAAGAGTTCCTTTTAAGCACTAAAAATGAAGTGTTTGATTTTGATGAAGACAAGTCAAATAGATTCTTTCCCAAATGCGATTAAATTCTTTTTAAGCACCAAAATCGAAATGTTCGAATGTGATAGAAAACAAACAAACAAAGTCTCTTTTTTTTCCTTTTTTTTTTTTAGTTCCTAAAAAGGGGAAAACACCGTAAAAGAGAAATACCTGTAGATTTAGCTCTCCAAGGTGTGTGGACTTCAAAATCATGTTGTTGAGCTCTTCCCCTCGAACAATCCCATGAACAAGCAAAGTGCTCCGCAAGAAAAGGTTAAGCAAACACACAAACCAACCCAGAAAGATATATCCAGATAATAGCAAAATGAAAATTTCTATTTAAGGGACTAGAAAAATTTCAAAGAAATAACAATTTTGCATAAAGAGATGGATCAAACATGCAATCTTGAAATCAAAATGAAATATTTACTAATTTTATAAATAGAAATTGGAATTGAGATTTGCAAAAAAGAAAGGACCTAACTTTGCAAATTCAGAAATGAAAGAAGCAAGACTGAAATGATGAAAGGAAATGCTTAAGCAGAACTTGATAAAAATCAGTGAAGAAAAAGAACAAAGCTCAAAACTAGAAAAGAGATGAACTTACCAATAAGGGACTTTGGTTGGGTCCCACCGGCGTGCCAGAATGTTGATCAAGAATTTTGCGCTTGTTACCTGTCCAAGTTAATGTACCAAACTAAACACAAAAGCCTTGAAAAACTCAAATAAAATCGATACCTGATGGACAAGATCCGAAGATGTAGATGGATAAGGAAGCCGATGTAGATAAGACGGGCGCACACGAGCGATCCTGCACAGTAGATCCAAGAAACTTGCGAGACACCGATGCTTGACAGAAAAATACCATGTTAAAAGATATTTAGGTGGAATGCCCGAGAAGCGGTCCAGAAGCGATAAGCTCCCTCGGCGGATGTCAGTCCACGTTTTCAATTAAGTAAAGAAGCATACATGATAAAATATGTACGTAAAGGACTAGATTTTCTAATCAAAGTAATAAACAGAATCTAAACAATAGACAGAAAGCAACAGAAAACAGGAAACTGTGAAAACAATGCTGGATTTGTGTTACCTAAGTTCTTTTACCTGCTCATAGGATGATCGGCGCGATTATGTAAAATCGGCATCGACTTGTTCGATCGGCGCGATCGATATAGATCGCGTCGACTTGTTTTGATCGGCATCGATCCGAGACAAACTGCAAGAAGGTTTGGGAAACGGAAAATGCAGGCAAGGTCGTCAACGTCCGCTGGATCTACAGAAGCCGTAGAGATACTGGAAAATCTCCACCTGTGTTGGATGCAAGAACAGGGTCACCAAAAATCAATGAGAGACTCACGATGTCGATGTGGCAAGAGCAGAGTAACGATACTCCTCTCAGGGATTGGTTTGGACAGGATTTTCTCTCACTTGATAGATGATGCTTAGACTAGATGCTCAAAAATCTCTCATTCTCCTTGTCTAATTCACTGTCTATCTCACCGTTTGACTGCCTCTCTCACAATCTCATGTCTAACCGTAATCGAGTTCTAGGCTTCTATTTATAATCGGCGCCGACCGAGATTAAATCGGTGCCATTCTCAAAAAATCGGCGCGACCAAAAGTACCGGCCGGCGCCGATCATGGGAATGACTCCCAAAATGGTCAAAAGGAGCGATTTTTGGAAAGATGAGAGTGATCGCTCCACCTCAAATATAGGAAATATCCCGCTTCTTGGTTTGGGAGGAGGAGAAATAGGGGGGATATATGGATAGAATAGATATGGGGTAGATAAGTGGTTAGGATACATGTAAAAGTTGTAATTAAATAGTTAATATTTAATTACACAGTAAAACATAATGGGGTGAATTAAACTTAGGATAGGTGTTTAAATCACAAATTGAATAATACCCCAAGGGGGCAGTGGTAATGCAAACGTGCCCCAGGTTACCCGAGAGGGTAAATGAATGTGAGGGACACGAAATTGGGTAACCAATTTTAGGTGTCTACAAAAGCTTTCCACACACGTTATGGGAATTATGAGTTCACAATTGTCTCATTTGGTTTGACCAATGCCTGCAAACTTGCCTCTTCATGAGCCTCATGAATGGAAGTTATGAGTTCTTTGGTTTGACCAATGCCCCCAAACTCATGAGCCTCATGAATGGAGCATTCGTGACCTTTCTCGGATCACTTTGTCTTAGTGTTCATAGATGATATATTTATATATTCTCATTAGAGGAGGACAATGAAGAGCATTTGAGGCGATTAACTACAGGTTTTAAGAGAGAAGAAGTTGTATGGGAACTTGTAAAAATGTAGCTTCTTTCAAACAGAGATTCAAGATTGGTCACATCATATTAGGCGAGTGTATCTCGGTAGATCCCTCTAAGATATAGGCTATCATGGATTGGCTAGCACCCACATCGACCACCAGGTGAGGAGTTTCATGGGTCTAGCAGATTACTATCGCAGATTTGTTCATGACTTTTCCAAGATTGTTCACCATATTACTTCTCTTGAGAAAAGGGAAGAAGTTTTATTGGTCAAAAAGTGTAAGCAAGCCTTTCGGTCGCTTAAGGAAAAGTTAACAATGGTGCCTATCTTAGCAATTCCAGGACCCTACGAGAGGATTTTGTTGTATGTAGTGATGCATCACTAGAGGTTTTGGGAGCGCAGTTATTATACAGAGCATCAACTTATTACCTTTGAGTCACGTAAGCTCAATGACTACAAGCTTAACTATCCTACCCATGACTTGGAGCTTACAGTAGTTGTTCATGCTCTTGTGCATTGGTGACATTTTGTTTTGGGTAGACCTTTGATTTTGAGGACCGATCACCGTAGTTTGCAACATATCTTCTCACGAGATAAACCTCAACACTCTTCAACGATGTTAGATGGAGTTCTTATCTAAGTACGACATAGAGGTGCAAAGATATAAAATGGAAGGAAAATGTCATTACGAGATGCACTTAGTAGATGATGACATATGCTTGCTTCATTGACACTGCAGTCATATTTGAGAGGCAGGATTCTTCAACATCTTCCATAAGATAGGTTTTATTAGGGTGCTAGACAAATGTTGGAGTCACAGAGTTATTTAGAGCATAGATATTCAGGGTGCATTTTAGAAGCAAATGGTTTACTTCGGTTCCATAAGCGCATCCATTTGCCTAAGTCCGGTGATCTACATAGCTTTATCCTTTCAAAGGCTCATCGAGCCCCATGTACATCACATATAGGAGTGAAGAAAGTGCATGCTGATCTAAAAGAGTTATATTATTGGCCTAGTCTTTGACAAGACATAGCATATTTTGTTGCATGTTAGCTTGAGTGACAAAGGGTCAAAGCAAAGCATTCTCATCCCACAGACTCTTACATCCTCATGATATTCCCGAGTGGAAATGGGATGTGATCTCCATGGATTTCATAGTAGGACTCCCTATGTCTTCTTATCATCATGATGTTGTTATGGTCACTATGGATAATTTGACCAAGGTTGTGCATTTATCGCCAACCAAGGTCACCTATAATGCATAGGTAATCACCAAAGTATTTATGGATGACATTGTTAGATTGTATGGGATTATGAAGACCATCATCAATGGCGGGGTTACTATTTACACTTTAGTTTTTTGGAATTCCTTTCAAGTCTCTCTCTGGGACATAGATTAATTTCATCTCAAATATTCACTAGAGACAAATGGACAAACGGAGAGGGTTAATCAGGTATTGGAGGACATGTTGAGGATGTATGTGATGGACCAGCTGAAGAAGTGGGAAGATTATTTTCATTTAGTTGAGTTTACATACAACAACAGCTATCATAGTTCCATTTGTATGGCTCCCTACTAGTCTTTATATGGATGACCTTACAAGACACCTCTGAGTTGGGACAGACTAGATGATAGGATTATTCTGGGACCATCTTACCTACAAGACTTAGAGTAGCAGTAGATCTAATTAGACAGGTGTCTTGAGTAGGCTAGAGCATGCCGAGAAGGTTTATGGATACACCAAGAGGACTGATCGTCACTTCTCGTGGGTTACAAAGTCTTCTTGAAAGTTTGTCCACATGAGATTCCAATTCTCTATGGAAAGGGTTCTAAGATATAGCTTCATTTTGTGGGGCCTTTTGATATTTTAGAGGTTATCGATCCAGTTGCCTATCACCTAGCTTTACCACCATGCCTTGCATGGTCCCACGATGTATTTCATGTTTTTGTACTATGTAGATATATACCTAATGTTTCTCATGTTTTGGATTATTCAACATTATAGGTAGAGGATGGAGGGCAAGGAGACCGAAGCCCATATGTATACTAGAGCACCGTGAGAGGTTGGTACTTTGGGGTCGAGACTTGGACTAGGATAGAGTGTAGTGGGACAGATATGATGAGACAACAACTACTCGGGAGGATGCTACACCATTAAGGGCTACATATCCCTATCTCTTTCAAAGACTTCTAGGAAGAAGTCTAATTTTAGGAGAGGGGATGTAGTGCCCACATTTTTATAGCCTCGATTACTGTTGACTTTTTTATTCATAGACATGATTTGACAGAATTTGATATATTTTGGACATTATGTTAGGATATTTGACCTCCTTTGACATGTATGGATATTTGGGCACGTAGTGCCAATTTGACTTGATTAGTATTTCACACATTTTTATTTGATGTTGTGGATACTAGCTTATTACGATGTTAGTTGGACCTAATTGATATATGTTGGATACTTTGCTTAGTCGCATATCTGGATTATATGGATGTATGTCATTTATATTTATCTCTATGGCTAACTCATGGTAAACGTGTGTAATTGAGCATGTTTTTACACTTACAATTCTATGATGATGTTAGGATATCATAGATTTCATTGATCACTTATTGAGCAGTTGATTTACATTGTATCGAAGGTATGTTTAATGTGTGCAATGAGTGTGCAGGTGATAGGTCACAGGAGAACGTGGGTTTTAGGGTGGCTACACAAATTGTGCACAAGTGGCCCACAGGATGAGCCCTAACCATGTTAGTTGTATGAGGCCTTAGTATTAGATTTCATTATTTTGGGCACCATGAGTGACCCTCAGTTGTAACGTAGTATGTCATGTAAAATTAATCTTGTTTAGGATGTTTTATTTTGTTAAGTAAACTTGGTTTGGGGACTTAATGGTCCCCACTTGCATTAAGTTTGGTATTTGGGTAATTGTGTATTACTTAGAGAGGATTAGGGTCACATGTGAACCCTTGGGTGGGCCCCACATCCTCTACTCTTGTGCCCAAATGTGTCAAACCCGAAATTAGGTTATTTATGGCATTTTAAGTGACCCCTTTTAAGTTTGGGAGTTCACTTAGCATGAAAATAAGCCCTTGGACCCTACCTAATAGGTGGGGGCTTAATTTCAAGGCATAAAGGAGTTTCCCTCCCATTTTTCCTCTCTTTGGTCACCATCCATGTAATATGGATTGGTATGTGTGTTTTGTATAAAGTTGCACAATCTTGTTTTACTTTCATTTTGGGCATTTTGGGAAGGGAGTGTTAAAAGTGAATTCATATGTTCTACTGTTTATTTTGGAATCTTTGATTTGTAGAAAAAGATGGTTGACACATGTCACCCCCTCACCGGTGAGGAAATTTATTGGCTTTTCTTCAAATTCTCCTCATGGGGGAGAAAGAGAAATTTTTTAGTTTTTCTTCGAGCTTGGAGATTTTGGGGAGCTAGAGCTTGTTTGGATAAGGAAGTGGAAAAGCTTAAAGTGTTGGAGAGATTTTTGAGGTAGGATCCTTGATCTCATTCTATGTTTATGTCATGCTAGATCTTAGCCTTTCTTATATGTGAAAATGTGTGTTTTGTTTGTGTGTTGTTGCTTGAGTATGTTTTTATGTTTCTATTTTTTCTCCATCCATCATATGGCTTGATGGATTTTAGATTTTATGAGGGAAAAGAGATGGATTTTCCTCCCAACCCTTATGACTTTATGGGCAAGGCATTTAGGTTATCATTACTCTCCTCATATGTTTTGAGGTGGAGAAGGTGGTTCATATGGTTTGAACCCCCTTCCCATTCTTGGAGAGGAAACCCATGGGTTTGAAAATCCTCCCAAGAAGGATTTTGGTGAATGGGTGGAGCAATAAGCAGGGTTTGTTGATTTGGAGGAATAAGGAGATTGTGAATATTCTAGTTGTGTTCATCCTATGGTTGGATCACACTTTTGGCACCTTGGGTCATCTCATCTTCTCTTCCCCATTTTGGAGGGTGAATATGGTTTTCTCCTCCTTTCCTTGTTTGAAAAATTTGGTGTTTTAAATTATGTTTGGGTTTTTTTAATGTGAAAATATAATGTTTTTATGTCTCCTACATATTTTACACAATTGTGGAAGTTATCTCTCTCTCCCATGGGATTGGAGGAGGCTAGCATGTCTTCCAACCTTGGAAAGGCATGTAATGATGCCTAAAGGTTGGGTGGTAAAACAAGTTTTTTTCTCCTTGTGTTGGTTCTTTAAAAGACACTCAAAGTTGGATCTCAAGTTAGAAGATGGTTGGAGTTCCTAATATCTTGGCTTCTCATTTTTATCGCCAAATCTTGTGAACATCATCCTCATTATAAATTTTTGGTTATGACTATGTGGGAGTTTTTCCTTGTCTTTGAAAATCCCCTTTTTGTATTTGGTATCACTTGTAAACTTGAGTCACTTTTTCTTGCACAATCTTCCTTCATTCTTGTCAAGAAGTTTGTAATAAGGTTACTTGAGTATTTCATGTATTGTGGAAATATATTAGATTTGTGAGCTTAAGCCCTTAAAAATGAAAGCTTGTAAAATAGTTGATATTCTTATGGATTGATGGAACCTCTTTTTGAAAGAAAGTTTTTATTGGAAATATAGTTATTCTTGTCATGAATCTCCTTCTTGTCAAATCTTGTAACATTATTGAGTTGAAAATAAAATACCATTCTTGAAATACATCTCTTCTTGTAATTTTTGTAATTTAGTTAATAGAATAAAACTAGTGGTTGACAAATGGTTTTATTATTAAGTCAGTCAGTGTGATTATACATCATCCTTCGCTAAGTTTAAAACTTGTTTCCAAGCCTCTTCCCTTAGTTGAAATTGATTTCCTACAATCTTTTGCTTTTATCACATAAAAATTAAATTATCTTAATGTGAGTATATTGGAAAGGATTATTGATCTCATATCTAATAGCAATGCCTAAACTTATCCTATTTTTTCCAACTTGGATGATTTATTATTCTTGTGTAATATAAATATACTTATATATTAAATATTGTTATATTTTATGATATTACTATGTTATACTCCTATAATAAAAATATAGGAAAACATTGAAGTTGTATTCCCACAAAAATAACAACCATGATATATTACTTCATAACTTGGAACATTTTTTTAACATTGCAGATGATATAAATATCTCAAAATGTATCTAATAAAGTTATATTCTATAATATAACTATATTATATATTAAAATATAACTATCATATATATAAAACATAACTATGTTATATATTAATTAATATATCAGATAGTTATATGTCTCGTTTATAATATTCTAATATATATTATATTATATATTAATAGATATAAGTTTATATATATAATATATTACTAAATCTAAATAAAATAATAACAAAACAAAATAAATAAAGTAAAAAAACTATGTGAGAGTTTTTAAATAGTGTAAAGCAAAAAAAAAGAGAGAAGAAAGTGGGGAGGATCGAACCCCTCTCCACACTCACCCGTAGCCATATGGCTCACCCTCCCACCGTCCACCATGCCTCTCTCCCTCAACGCAGCTTAAATCCTATACACCCTCTCCCTCACCATATCCGCCTCCCAATTTCTAAACCTCCCTCAAATTTACTAAAAGTTGCATTTTTTTAGTACGGTTTTGTAATATAAATTCATTTTTTATTTGGGTTATAGATACCACTGTGTGTGTGTGTGTGTGTGTGTATATATATATATATATATATATATATATATATATATATATATATATATATATATATATATATATATATATTATATATCATGCAAATGTCATTTTCTACCAAAGAAATTATAAGGGCATTATTCATACCCAACCTCTACACAAAAAAGATAATAATAAACAAATAAGGAAACCATATAGAGGTTATTCAAAATCCCATGAAAGCAAACTTCCAAGATCCTCCTCAACCTACACCTACAAAAGACAAAACAACACAAAATGAGAAGAGGAGTAGAAAAGAAAAGGAAAAACACATAAGGATGTTTAGGGAAATTTTAGGTTAAGATTGAAATTTATGGCCAAGATTAAATTGATCCTAGGGTACATATGTGACCCTACATACTTGTAAGTCAAAGTCATTTTAGGGAATGGGAGAATAAATTGAAAGGGGTGTGTATTTACAAGTGGTGACTCTATTAAACCTTATAGATATAAATAATTTAATTTGGTATGAGACTAGAGATTATTTAGTTTGGGTAAATTAAATTTGTATAAATTAATTATTAACAGGAAACGGTTAAGAAAATGATTAGTATTAATTAATCACTTCAAAAAAATACACCCAAATTTTCTAGATGTATTTTGGTGTGGTTTCCGGTGTCCCAAGGGGGAATTACAGCCAACTCCCATCACTTAGTTGTTTGTAACTTTTGCAACTCCCATCACTCAAGGAAAGACCAGAATTATAATATCCCCTCCCGATGATTTATTCTTCCATTAAGCACATCTCAATCTGATACAAAATTAGTGAAGTATGGACAGAGTCACAGAGATTAAACACTAATAATCATCATTAATTTCTATCACACACTTCTTACAAATATATAATGTATGAGGCTCCTATAAATTAGGAGGTAGGTTAAACAACACACCCCGTATAACTCCAAATAAAAACCACTAATATAAGTATGTAATATTGTTATTATATACAACAATATTACTTAATGAACACCCAAATATAACATTTTACAAATAACTTATAACCATACTAACAAAATAGTAAATACTAGAATTCCTAATGCTAGTCTTGCTATTTGGATATGTTGTACCTTACTCGATGGTCTTTTTCCATTTTCATAATTTTGGGTTATTTTGGGTCTCTCCTTGGGTCTCACAGAGCCTAAAGAGTAAGGAGTTAACCACCTCCTCCTTTTTGGCCTTGAATCAAGTTTGATTTGATAAGGAATGCTTCACCGTGATGATACACCTTTGTTCTTTACTCCAAATCCTAAAGGGTACATATTTGGGATCCAAAAATTAGTGTCATTGTTAGGGAATATTTTGTTCACCGATTTATTCAATATACTCCTCACATTTACATTATATTTTTAGGTTTTTTTCTTTATTTTCATTCTAAGCTAATCTTGGTTTTATTTCTAATATCTATTCCATTTGTAGTTTATTTTCATTTTGGACTGGATAATTTATTTTATCTCGTCAACTTTGCTAATAAATTGGCATTAATGTCGTGGGAGTGTGCCAATTACGATTTCATAGTTTCATTTTGTGTGTTATAAAGTATTTTGTTCTAAATAGTATGTAGTTCCACGTATTATGTTGTTACATTTAAATCACGTATTTTTATATTATTTTTGTAATTCATAATGTGATACATTTATTCGCATTGAATTCCACTTATTATCTTGGAATTATTTCAAATAGTTTGTTTGACTTTCTTACTACTACATTCCAACATATAGTTTTTTTAACTCTCATACATATAGTATTTTTCTCCATAGATTGATGATAAAATGTGCTAGACATAAAAATTATCCTCTTAATATTGTATTAAATTGCGAGTGTCAAAGTTTATTCGAGTAGAGGGACTATGTAAAAGTAGTTTGTTGTTCCGCCTAGTATGTTGTTATCTCCTGAAACTTGTATTCTGGATATTTATTTTACAATGCATAGTGTGATGAATTCATTCAGTGATTTCCATAAATTATTTTGGAATAATTTATAATGTGTTGTTTGATGCTTTGATTACAATAATTCAATATTGTATTGTGTTATTAGTCATGATAATGATGATCCAACAAGTTAATCTTACATATTATACTCATTATACAATATAAAACTACAATTTCAAAGTTTTGTGTGTAAAGGGTATAGATTTCAAAGTAACATGGTGATCCACATAATATGTTGCCTCAAAAAATTAGATTTTCAATATTTTTGCAATTGATAATGTGATGATTATTGGCATGTACGTATGTCATGAATCCTATTTACGTGAGTTGTTTATTAACAACATCACATAGTAAAACAAAATTATATTCTCACATAGTAACCCACACAAATGGAGCACTAACACATATATTTCCTAACATTCCCTCCTTAGTGAAAACATGGTAGAAAAACTTTCACACATTCAATAGTAGTATGCATGACTCTGGTGGCATGCCCATTCTCGTGGCTCATGACCTTGATACAAATGAAAGGGATCTCTCATCATCCTTCCATGGTTTTCAACATGTTTACCATAAAATTAATCATGAACAAGAACCCATCAACTATTCTCCTCATGTGGTTTTCTGGATTTATACGAACCTTTTCAAGATCCATGATCTGCATCACCAATGCTTTTTCTCTCTCACTACATCTTTACATTAAGGAAAATTATAGTAATTTCTCACACATGAATAGATTTTACATTACATTGCATAAGAACAACAATTTTCTCAATTGTAACCATTATTTTCAACCTTTTCCACTCGATCTTAAATAATATAAGAAACTTCCACTACCACCGAAAGTTACCCTTAACTTTAGTTGATTTGGTACATAATGGAAATGGAATATTGGTGTTATATTCCTCCCCCACAAGGAAAAATATAGAACTCCTCACATAGGAATAGATTTAAAATTACATCACATAAGAACAACAATGTTCTCAATTATAACCATTTTTCGACCTTTTCCACTCGATCTCAAACAATATAAGAAACTTCCACCGCCACCGAAAGATACCCTTAAATTTATCCGATTTGGTACATAATGGAAAAGTAATATTGGAATATTTACAATGGATAATGTGATTAACTTAAGTTTTATAATTCTTCACCTTCATCATAGGTTGTTTGATATCCTCATCCATGTGCTCTAAGGAATAGAAGACGTATTACCTCGAGGATTATCAATCCCGGAGGAACATCTCCCTATGAAATCAAAATATATCATCTTATTAGATGCTTGTTTAGAATAACTATGAAGAAACAAAACAAAAACTTGTAAAATACAAACTACTTACCAACAACATGGTTACATCCACTGTGAATTGTGTTGAATGCTTACATGTCATGGGATGTGAAGCGACCTGTATGAAAAGAGAACAAATACATAATTATTATCCCAAAAATATTATGTACTATGATATGAAATACAATTAATGTTCACAAATTATTATATTACCGTCTCAACTTTATTGTATTCTCTCAATGCATAAGAATGCATTTTGAACTTGGGTGAGAAAACATTGAGATTCTCTATGTTTCCTTTAAGTGCACTGTTATAATTGCCCCTAGAGCGAAGCATTCTAATACAAGATAAACTGAAACAAATGGTACATGAACTATTTTATTTTTATTTTACATTCAGATTGAGAGAATTATGCATAATAAAACATTTGTGATGGAGTTAACTATATAAATTGTTTTCTAACATTTTGAAAAAATCACTTTGTTATTCAAGATTGAATAATAAACTATAGTTATCTCCAATTCTTAACATGTCTTTAATTTTTCGTATATTATAAATGAAATTTTTATTGTAAGTGTGTTACAAAATAATATAGGAATAATGCATCAAAACAATAACAGTACATTATGAAAAGAACATTGAACTTCCAAGTATAAATGCATACAATTATATTGTGTTTTCTTGTTCATAACATGAGTTTATAATAAAAAGTGATATATTATATCAAACAAAAGAGAAAAATTATTTTCAAAATAAGTGCATTGCACATTTTAAAAGTACATAATGACTTAGTGTGTGTGACAAAGTTTGGTGTAGGCATCTCCACTACAATCATTGTCACACTCGTCCCTAAGTCGTGGTGTGTTGTTCTCCATTGTTCATACCTATATTCATCAAGTTATTCTAACATGAAGTCAACATTATCCCACTAATCAAGGACATTTACAAATAAGCCTGGTCATTTTCCATCCAAAGGTGGTTGTATGAAAAGTGTGATCTCGTGGTACCACCCAAAGTATTCTCATAAATCTACTACAGGGAGATTTTCATCAATCCATATTCCACCGACTATGTTTATCCAAGTGAGCTAAGGTTCAAAGACAATATAAACAACCATGTCATACATGATCAACATATCTCCCACCTCCATATTTTAAAGGGACCATTCTCTATTAAAGATACGAATTTCAACCGTTTTTCGCTATTTGGTCCAATATCGAATGGGGGTGGAAACGTTGTAAAATTTGTCAAAATTATGGAGGCATTATGAAGTTCCTAATCTTCCATGGTTGAGATGATTCGTAAAAGGATCCACATTCAATTTTTCCAATCATCCATCTACACAATATTTAACAAAATATCCATACAGACACCATATTCATATATCTAAATTGATTTTCAAAATAAAATATATTGACATAATAATGCAAACAAAATTAATTATCATCCTTATAAAATTAATTAAGAAATCATACTTCAATTGTTTGGGTGATTGGAACTAAGGAAATTTTGATTAAAACTTTAGTCTTAACATGAATTTAACATACATGATAAGAATGAAAATAAACTAACCATATCTATAAGAAATAGAGGTGGAAAACCTAATTACAATACATATAATAGTGTTTTTGGTACAATGTAAAAGATATATTTTCAAAGAGATAAGGGTGTGTTTCAAAGGGGTAAGGGGTGAAGCCATTAAACTAAACATAAGTTTGTAAAATTTTAAAATATTCATTTTCAAATAGAAAAGAACCATTGACACAAGTTTGTCAAAATTAATATTAATAGGAACTATTTTTGTGATTATAATAAAATTATCATATTTAATATATTAATTGTAAATATACAATTTAAATAGGAAGATATGTATTTTTAAATGTTAAATAATTAAAATATATTTTTAAATTTACTTTGTCTAATCTAACAAATAACCTCTTAACTTCACCCCTTGCTTAAGATATTATAAATTTTCTTTTGAAATATCGTAATAAAAAAACTAGTGTATGAATTATACCATCCCTAAATATCATTATAAATTATACCATGTCAACATAGTAAAATACATTTAAAATTATAAATTATCATTATACATTCAATCAAAATTCAATGTAAGAGAAATATTATCAAACCTTAAATCAAAATTGGGTCTAAAAAATTATCATAGAATTTAAATATAAAAATGAACTTTCATTTATATTAAAACTTCCATGCATCAATTTATTTCCATCCACTGCCACGAGGTTGGTGCGCCTAAATAATTAGTTTTTTTTTCCTACAAATTTTATTGTTCAAAAGTACACCACATTTTTCCAAATTTAGGGAATGTGAATAAATTAGGCTAATGTGACTATGTTGATGATAAAGAGCTAACACTACTAGAATTAGGATAATCTATTCACATTGTTACCCACTCATGATTATGTACTCTATTTGACTATATGACCTTGATTTATTCTAGCGTATTAAGTATTCCCTTTTATAACTTGTGACACCATGAAATCTGCATTAGAAATAGACACACGAGGCATGTGGGTGCCCACACACACATGCACACATACTCAATTTTTAGTTTTTCAATATTTCTTATACTCCTTTCATTCTCCCGCATCAATTATGATCTTTGGTGTAATTTGTATATATATGAAAATATTCATTATTTTCCAACCATTTATAACCAAAGTGAAATGTGTTTAGGCGAGCTATCAAATTTTCCAATTTGAAAATTAACCATTATAGACTCCTCAACACAATCGATAGAGTGGGACACTATCAACTGATGGGATTATCTGAGATTTTTGGTATAGCTCAAAGAAGGGGAGAAAGGATATAATGATTGAATAATGGTTGTTGATGATTTTTATGGTGATCTTATATAGAAAATGGTAATCCTAATAAAAAAATAAATGGTAATTAGAGGTATCTAAAACATCATATGGATTAGACTAGACGGAGAAAAATTTTCTTAATATAAGAGTGTTAAATACCAAAGTTAAGTATTTAGGGTTTCTCACAAGTGTAAATCCTCAAACATCAAAGTTGTGCTAAGCAGAGGGTGGTGGCTTATTGGAAAGTCATGTTTGATTCTTTATTAATTCTCACCACAAGTATAATATAGTAAAAACCAATATGACTCGTTAATTGGATTATTTAAAGGAAAAATATACATGATTAATTAGATAATAAATGTTGTGCGTATGTCCCCTACCTTAGTACTTAGGTTATTTCTACTTTATGTTGGGCTATGGCCCCTTCTTTTTTTTATCCACATTGCTTTGTAATGTTTATCTTGGCTATTGAGCCTTTGGTTGTACTCTTGGGTAAGGTCCCTCCAAAACCTTTTACCTTTAATAAACAAAATTAGATAATAAATATCCCAAAATTCAAGATGTGACACTACCTACATTTGGCACTATTGTGATACTTATAATGATTAAGTAGTTCAAGAACGGACAGAGCCACTATTTGATTACTCCAAAAAGTATTAATTTTGGTTTTAGAGTACTTGTATTTCCTTTGTTACATGTCGTATGCCTTACATTTGGTATACACCTAGGCATGAGAAGAGATGCGTTGATTATGAGATCCGTGTAGACCGAGTTAATTTATAATGTTATTACTCATTCCTTTAGTGTTTTGTTATCTAATATCCCTTTCAAAATGTGTAAATTACATGGGGTATTAGAGGTTATATTTCTTAAGGTTTATCTACACAGGGTAGTTGACTATAATTCATTTCTAAGCAATATTTTTTGTTTTGACTTATTTCAAATCTTATATTGTGAATACTCACAAAAAGCATCATAAGTATCAAATGGTTGAGTCAATTTTTATTTTTGATACTATTTTAAAATAGTATAATTAAACTAAATATATAGTTTATTGATTATATTGTGGATAAACTATAAATAATATTAAGAATAAATTTGGTCAACATAAATTAATAATTTATTATATGTAAATACTTATAATGACTATATTTTATCATTCTAAACATGGAATTATTTAAATCCCTATGTTTCACATTGAAAGATTCTAATCATAAAATTATAAGGATAATTTATCACTTAGCTAACAACATTTACTTGATAGTATTTCTAGCTCAAGAATTCTACTTTCAAATACTAAGGACTATTTCAACTACTGCATTTTATACTATGTGGAAAAAATAGGAAAATAAATTTCTCAAAAAAGCTAATATGCAATTGACTTCATCCCACTTCAGCATTACTCCAATATTTACAAGACATTGGCTGCATTTGTTCAAAACAACCCTCAAATTTAACCCTAAAATTTAATGTTCGATTTTTACACATTGGGTGAATGAAATTGTGGATTAATTTGTAGAAAACATAGTCAGTTGTCTAAGGTGAAAATATTAAGGGGTTTTAATTCTCTATAATTGACAAGTCATCTACATTCTCTAGATGGAATTATTTCATAGCATATGGATGTAAGTGGCCTACACACACCTTTTTCTAGTTGTGTTATCTAAGAACATGTCATCCTAAAAATCTATTTTCAAATTGAATGGAACATGAGGGTACAACCACATCAATTCGAGAAAAAATACCTGTAATTAATTCATCTCTTTCAACTTGTTTTAATAGAAACATGACATTATTTCCACCTCCATTTATCCTATTGTAGCGATAATTCAATTAATTTCTAGTATGATATTTTGTTTGGCATGAGGATGAGAATATAAGATCTATAAAAACTAGGTGATTTTGAAGGAAGTGGTGTCTTTTCCCACTAGGATAAAGCTTATGACAATATCTTTCACAAAATTTTCATATGAAACTTTTTTAACAATAAGGATAACATTACCATGAACTGATATAAATTGAGAAAAGAGATCTTGATGAATTGGTTAGAAGGCATGTAAGGACATTTCCATTTTGTAATTATTCATGAAAGAATTCAAGTGCAATGTAAGACATGAAAGATTTAAAGTACGAGAATATTTTTAAATCATTGAGGGCGGTTTAACTCTAACCATTTCCTATGACATCCAAAACTATTCATCTAGCACTTTGGGTAAATGGTTTTTTTGTTTCACACCTAAATCATAATAACAATTAATTCCGTACACTTGAACATCAAAAATTACCCATTGATCATAACATTATCAAACCAAAACCCAAAAACTTATTTTTTATTTTTTTGGTAAAACCCTAGTGTTGTAACCAAAAATTAAATACATTTAATCTTATACTATGTGAGGTATACTTGGATTTAATTTTATGGTACAATTTTAAGCCCTTGTCTTCCTCATGTACACATCCAAGAAATATGATTATTTCCTTAAATATAAAACTAGTTTTCACAAATAGAATTCAGAAAAAAAAAAAAAAAAAAAACATGTTTAACCAATTATAATTGTTATATTTGTTTTTAAATGTATTTTCTCGAAAGGATCACCAATATATAAAGTTATAATTATCATTTTTCTTTGTAGCTTTAGGGGTGATATCATTTCATAATTTATAAATTAAATATTCAAATAAATCATTTTCATATATATATATAGGGTGTCACATATTGGGGTTTTAAGGAAAACACCCATGAATCTATTAATAAATGTATCACCGTTATTTACAAGATTAAATGATAAGAAGAAAGGAAATTATTTTTCAATATAATCTAAATTAGATTCAATGCAAAAAAAAACATGTCATTTCATATTGTTCGAGAAAGAAAAAAAGCATTAATTAACCCAATCATGGGTATCCATTAAATTAAAGGTCTCTTTGGAGTAATATTGGAGTAATGTATGTCTTATAGTACTAATAAAATATAATTCTCTTAATAAAATCTCTTAACTTAGGGATCATCCTTGGTCTACCTATACCATGTATAAAATCTTAATAATGTGGGATAAAATATTTCACATATCTCCACAATGGATTGACCATGATTATGACAATACAATTTTAAAAAACACTACATACACGACAACAATAGAGGGATATGAGTTAGAGAATGGTGGATTAAAGGTCATGGAAATTAAAAACAAGTTCACCAAATAATAAATGTTAGTATTTCTTCTTCTTGTAGCCATATCCTAACAAATCTTCAAATTAAACTCTAAGAATTCTCAAAATTTGGGTTTATCATCCTCTAAGATCATGTTCAATAAAGGGAACCATAACTATTTGAAAAGATCATCATTTTCTGCTCCATAAGGTCTATTTAACAATACCATGATAACCCTAAATCCTTTCTAAATAGTTCCATAGGAGGTTCAATTTATATATTTGTTTAGCACTAGATGAGTCAATGGCCCGATCTCTTAAATAAACAAACACATTACTTTCATTCATATATTATTGCATTATATCTTAATTGCATGATAAAGTGGGGAATTAATATTATAAATACCATTAAAAGTGCTTCTTATATAACCATAAGAATGATAGATCCTATAATATTGAGATGTTTTTCCCATCTTGAAGAGTGTAGTGTTAGAATATTAGTATTTACATGAGTATTTACTAGATGATATTTACAATGTGGTAAATATTATGGTTAGGTTGTTATATTATTTTATAACAATAATGTTATTATTTGATTATACATGAATTGTGGTTGTTGTAACCACACTCGTATATAGGAGGTAGGGGAGATATTTATGGAGGTGGTTTTCCTTAGATATTGGAGCTTCCTCTCTTATATAATTGTATCTCTAATATGCATAATAATACGAGTATGAAATATATTATTATGTTATTATCTTGATTGACTAAATTGAACTTTATATGTGGTACCAGAGTCATATTTTTCTCTACAAATTCTAAGAATTGTGTGGATATGTCATCACCAATCCGGCACTATGATAATTCTTCACTGGGAACTCCTCATGCTATGATTATTTACTAATGTACAACTTTTATTTTGGTGGATGAAATATGGAAACACAACAAAAACATAACACAAGAATACCATAGACTATGATAAGAAGGAATGATGATAAATCTGAAATATCGTTGTAAATTATAATATCAACATGAAATTTCTACAATCTCACCCATGAGGTACTTCAAGTGTTATGACTTCACTTGCCTTCCAACAATAACTATGGGAGAAACTTCACAATTACACGTATTAATGGCTTCTTTAACGCACCTTCAAAATGATGGCTTCCTTTACACACTTACTCATACAATATTTCTCACTACTTCCTTCTATGCTAAATAAGGGGGGTGGCCTCTTTATTTATAGAACTTCCAGGCTTATCCATCTTATCTCTAAGATAGGATAAGAAATCTACTCGATGAATCATATTCCATACCTTAACTCTTATCTCGTACATGTAAGCTTATCTTTTAAGATAAGATAAACCTTATCATTTCACATGGGTTCCACAATTTTAGACTTTTTACAAATAAAATACACAAAATATTTATGACCTCACTCTTTGTCCTTATTACCAATATAATATTTCTAATTCCTAATCATGTAGACCCTACTTCTCTACTCACCCTAACTTTGACATTTTAACATTACCGGACCACTTATGAAAAATATTTACTTTTTACCACAACATTCCTATTGTACTTTTGACTATTACCGTAATATACATTATTGGCGTTAAATCGTACTAGAAGTGCCGTTATTTTCTATCGACGCTAATATTAATTATACTTAACAACATCCTATTCCTAATACATACATTAATGAAATAGAAGTTACGGATGAAAATTTTAGTGTCGACAGATACTACTACTATCCGAATGATTGGGCCTCCATTTCCAACACCAAACCAATGTGAAGTTTGATTCCTCATCGTATTTTTTGGCGTCATAAAAGACAACATTTTTTGGATTGCATAAGAGGAAGTGATTAATCTATGCAAATTAAAATCCAAAAGATAGCTATGTGGCTTTGAGATCCTGTCCTCTCCTCTCGACAAAGGCATGATGCATTATTTCAATGCATGATGCGTTATTTCAATGCATAAATCCATGAATTACTATCTATTTTCACTTCTAGTCCTCTAGATCTGGTTTAAAATTTCCATTTGAATAACCCCTAGCGAGTTAAATTGATCAATAGGGTCTGGTCAAGTCTCAACCATGTAGAAGACGTCATGGGCTTAGTCATTATGATCTACTTGATTCGACCTGTATTTTAGGTGAGCTCCCAAGCATTCTTAACACACCTAGTCTGATCTTTTGGACACTTCAACAATGATTGTCAAGTCATATACATGTTGATCTCAAGTTGAAAAAGACAAACATGGAGATGTAAGGTGAGTTTTTCTAGTTCTTGATAAGTGAAGTTCATACTGCAGTATACCAATAGATGGTGTAGCATTTGTTAAATGGCTCGATGAAGAGTTATCTTTCTGATTGATGAAAGAGCAAGATTGAAACATTCTGATTGGCCAGAGAGAAAAGATGATGTTTTGAGAGAAGTTGTCATTGTTGTGTAACAGTCCATCCAAAGCATTCATAAACCATTTATATTAGTGGTATATAATTTGTAAGTATGAACTTTGTACTTTATATTGAACATTAAAAATGTTAGTCATCCACATTTGGTATTTCATATCACATGCCCATGTTTCCTAAGACAGTTGGCTAACTCATTACATTGAAAAATTATGGAGAAATTAAGTCATGTTCAAAATTTTGGTGGAAATGATTTCCACACATGGCAAGTTCGAACATAACTATTTTCTGATCAATAAATATTTGTGGGATATTGTTGAGGGAAAAATAAATAAACCGACAGATGCAGACGAAGTAGCAAAATGGGAGAGAAAAGACCGCAAAGCTATACCAATCATTGGACTTGAATTATCTTATGTGTATTTGCATCATATAGATTTGTCTAAATCCCCGCATACAATTTGGAATACTTTAAACAAATTATTTGGTTCACAAGATGGAAGCATAGCAATACCATTGAAGAAAATATTATCTGGTCTCGAAATGGAAGAAGGCGACAGCATGGTGGAGCACATTAGTAAGTTTCAATCCATCTCAAATCAATTAGTTGGAATTAAAATAGATGTACCTGATGATGATGCAAAGGTTGTTTTATTGAATAGCATGCCAACATGTTATTCTAATATGGTTTTTACATTAAGTAAAATTAATCCTAGTTTAGAAGATCTCATTTCTTATTTACTTGAAGAAGAAAAAATAATTATGATTGTTGAACCAAAAGAAACTGCAATGTACGGTAGAAACAAGAAAGAATTTTTTTAAGAAATCAAAATACGGTTCAACTTCGAAAGGTACAAAGAAACAACTTACCTGCTACTATTGTAAACAAATCGGTCATATATCTACAAATTATAGGAAAAGAGCACAAGATTTACTTGATGGGAAACTACAAGACAATGTTATGATTGTTGATGAAGGAGAGAATGAATAGGAAGGAAATATTGCTCATGCAGAAAATCAAAGTGATGAATATTTCCTCTACTATATAATTTTCCTATTGGAGGATGGAGGCATCGAAGGATGGAGGGAAATTAGCACCTCTCATCATTCATCAACAATCGGGCCACACTTTTGGTATGATGGCATTTGTTTTAGTTATGTGGTGTGGATTTTAGATTTTTCAATTTTCAGTGTGGCATGGAAAATAAGAATAGATGATGTAAATTCATGTTCACTTGTGTGTATTTCTTATTTATCCCCTTTTGTTAAAACATTGTAGAATGTTGATCAAAATGTATTGTAGCAATCATGATGTGAAGGTTTTTGGTAAACTAGGAAAACCAATTTTGTAAGGTTTTTGGTAAACCTGTAAAACCAATTTTGTAAGGTTTTTGGTAAACCTGTAAAACCAATTGTGAAAGGTTATTGGTACACCTGCAAAACCAATTTGGTAAGGTTGTTGGTAGAAGCCGGAGAAAACCATAAGTGGAAGAAATGTGCATTGGCACATGTATGAGTTTTGTGCAAGCCCAATGTTGCATAGTTGAGGAGTTGATCATGAGCACACAGGTGGCACGCTACAATCAAAGAATGAGATATGTTTTACCATGTAAACACTAAGGGGGAATGTTAGAATATTAGTATTTACATGAGTATTTACTAGATGATATTTACATTGTGGTAAATATTATGGTTAGGTTGTTATATTATTTTATAACAATAATGTTATTATTTGATTATACGTGAATTGTGGTGGTTGTAAATCACACTCGTATATAGGAGGTAGAGAAGATATTTGTGGAGGTGGTTTTCCTTAAATATAGCAGCTACCTCTCCTATATAATTGTATCTTTGATATGCATAATAATACGGGTATGAAATATATTATTATGTTATTATCTTGATTGAATGAATTGAACTTTATATGTAGGCAATGAACATGTGTTTGATAATAGGTCATCACATGGAAAAAAATTAGGCTTATATGTAATATTGTGTAAACAATAGTCTCTCATTGATTTCAAATTATCATAATAATCTTAATCTATTTGTAACAAATCTCGTCCTCTATAATTTTGGTCACAATCCTGATTTTCTAAAAACTATTTGGCTCCAATTATAGAGAATTGATTGTCTTTCAACTCTTGTATTTTAGATGAAGTTAAATATTCTACTTTAGGTGCCATTTTTCTCCAATTTCTCTTCTTTACTCTAATTTTCTCAAAAATATTTGTGCCTACTTTTTTAATTATCTTGACAAATCTCAATGAAAGCACAAATTTATTTGAAGGGAACTCGATAGCTCAAATTCCTAATAATCGAATTTTGACAAAGAAAGATGCTTTTTAATTAATCAAGTTGAGAAAACAATGTTTTTTTACCAAATTTTTTTATTGAAACATTTTTTAAAAACAAAGTGTATTTTTTGAGGATTTTTTTAAAATAATTTACACACCCATCATGAAGGCATGCTATTAGGAAGACACACTAGTTATAAAGAAATCATATGTCTATTAACCCATTAAGAAGTTGATACTACTAATGCTGGTCCAGGGAGTTTATTTTACATGATGTATTTAGATTACTCTTTTACATATTTAAATACCATAGTGTAGTGTTTACTCTTTTACATATGTTTAACACTACTAAATACCATAGATATTTGTATGGAATTTACCAATATCTCACACATACATATCAATAGTAATTTCATATGCACGTAAATGTATTTTTATATTTCAATAAAAGGGAAACCTTAAAAAACTTAATAAACTAACATTTAGATTGGTTTATCCTTCGCCCCGCCATCGAATTAGGCCCCCTTTATCTTATACACAAGAAAATCCAGTCTACCGGTTTCATCTTTTTGGCCATATCTTTTTGTTGCCTTAAATTCAAACTACAAACTAAAAGACATCTGAAATCACAACCTACTACATCTAGATCTCACCCTATTTAATCCCCACAAACTCATTGTGCCATCCACCACTACCCACTTTACACGAGTCCAAATCTCATATCTTACCCATATTTAAGGTAAAAAGAAAAAAAAAAAAAAAAAGAGTTAATTCTCGACTTCTTGATTTAAAAAGAAAAGAAACTAATAATTTTATGTATCCACCTCTTTAAACTTTTTAGGAATGAAAACAACATGCGGAATGAAATCATTGAACCATCGAGGGAGAAAATGGAATAAAATTACTTTTGAAAGTATCGATCCATTGAAACAGAATCAAAGTATGGCTCAATGGTTATTGAATAAATTTGTAATCTCAATTATTCAATGGATTGAATACGAATGGAACAATTTGTATCCACGTGGAATGAAACATAATCTAATCCAAGAAAAGATAAACTTATGAGTAAGTGCATGGAAATGGGGACCAAAAGGGGGTCAAAAGGGACACTTTTTTCCTAAAATCAGTGAAACTCTGAACTTCATCTAATAATTTGGCATGCATATGCTCAAAATTTGACAAAGTGATAGTAATGAGTATCGTAAAGCTTGGAATCTAATTTCTAAACTACTATTTTTTTTTAAAATGGTGGAGATTAAGAGGGACAAATGTTGTGCGTGCACAAAGTATGTTTATTTTTGTGTCAAAAAAGATAAGGACCTATTGTGTGTGCACCCCCCATTTTTTGAGTTCTATAAATTATTTTTCAAATCCCTTTAGTAGAAAGTTTGCTAAGACCATGTGTGAGGTCCCACTAATTTTTCATAATTTTTTGATGAATGTATAATTTTTATTAATTTTCAAAGTGCACATGTATCCCGACAAAAAAATATTTGTGTGTGTACCCCCATAACTTTAAGAAAAAAATCATTTTTAGTGTGTGTAGAATTGAGTTTACAAAAACCACTTTTTAAAAAATTTGGATAAAAATCATAAATTGTGCACCAAAATGTATGCATAGGCTTTTGCGAAAAATAAGGCACTTTAGTAAAATAAATTATGGATGAAATCCTTAAAATAATCTAATTTTAGAAATAGTTATATCATCATCAAGGTAAAACCGAGCTTGACATCGTAGTATAATTTATTTTTTAATATTATGTTATAATGCATGAGATATCGGGTGCACATGCGAGATTTTGATGTTTTTCTATCAAACACAAATTTATTCACGGATTACACAATCCAAACCTTTGGTTTGGATATCCAAGGCAAATCCAAGCCTATGGATTGGGTATTTCAAACCCCAATAAGATGAAACATGGGCGCTTTATAACACGCTCGTTATAACATGAGTGATTTATAACGTGCTCTCGTTATAACACAAACGCATTATAACGCGCTTAAAACTGAAATTCAAACACAACAAAACAAAAATAATTTGTGATATTGGTCCCACTGGTCATGGGTTGTCTGCAAATTCCTGCATATTCTTGCACATTTTGATTCTTGTTAACAATTTTGTATATTTTATGTTATATAGAGATTGTTTTGTGAAATATTTAAGCATTATTTGATATATTTAAGTGTGTTTCTATTGTTTATTATATTCCTAACACTCATTAACATTTTTTTGTCAATTGTCTTGTGGTGATAAATATATTTTTGAGAATTATGGGGAGGAGACCACGAAGGAAAACACTCGAGCAATTGGAAAAACAAAGGGAACAAATGAAAAAGGGCATGAAAAATGAAATTGAACACGTCTTTAACAAAGATTGGAGATGTTTCCAAAGATCATATATCATCCAACAAATCCAAGAAAGAAGAAAAAAAAAAGAAAACAAGGGAGCGAATGCAAAAAATACGTGAAAAAAATCAACGCATGGAGATGAAGGTATGTCATCTCTTCCAAATGAAATTGATGGTGCAACATATCCTTAAACACCAATTGAGTCAATAAATAATGAATATTCAATGAATGATGATGCAATTCCAAATTTAAACATAGATGTTACACCAAATGACCAACCTATTGAAAACACGCACTCTTTACCAAATTATGAAGATGAACGACATATAGAAAATGAACGATATTAATATGATACTAAACAATCATTTCCATTGAAATCACCGATTAAAATTTTGTGAAAAACACCCTAACTTTTACTTGAGATTGATGAAAATATTGTAAACCCAATGACTAATAGTATTTTTCAACACACTTGTAGAAGAAAAGCTAATCACATATGGAAAACATATTTTAATGAATTAAATGAAATAGGTAGATGTGAATTGTTTGTTGAAATGATAAAAATTATTAATTATAGACCTCAATGAAGACACTTGGTCTAAGAACATATAAGATCAACAAAGAAAATGTATGATAAAAAATCTAATGAATGTATAGGTCCAACCTCACGTGCCAAAGATAGTAATACTACCTCGCGTGTTATTACATCAACTTTAGTAAAACAACAAAAAAATCTTGTTTAGATA
This sequence comes from Taxus wallichiana var. yunnanensis, assembly GCA_018340775.1. Classification (NCBI taxonomy): domain Eukaryota; kingdom Viridiplantae; phylum Streptophyta; class Pinopsida; order Cupressales; family Taxaceae; genus Taxus; species Taxus wallichiana. The sequence continues at coordinate 968,930,433 of CM031242.1, forward strand.
GAAAAATAAGTAGTGCACTAAAGATCAAAAAGAAAACACTATATAAAGCTCTCAAGTGTCGTGAAAGAATTGAAGATACAAATAACAATGAATTATGGGAATTCTCTCGGTAGACTTGCCATGAAAAGACAAAGACATAGTTTATGAGTTAAAATAAAAAATTTAGAATTTTGGAAAAATAAAACAAGGGTTTCACCTAATGAAAAAGATGTTTCAAAAGAAGAATTGGTTCTAGAAACCATTGATCACATCCTAAAAAATTGGATATGACACAAACACAATTTATTAATAAGTTTAAAGAGACTCATCCTGACTTAGAAAGTATTCAAAGGTATTTTGAAATGCCAAAAAAATTTATGTTAAAATAAATCACTCATGGACTACTTGTTGTAGAATACATATTGAATTTGTTATGCATTATGATATTTTTCGGCTTATATGTGTTAATTTGCATACGAAGAATATTTTCTAGGAGTGTATGATAAATGTTCCACCTAAATCAGCAAGAGAGTTCATCTCAATTGTTATTTGTATAAGAGAAGGAAAAATTTTTTAATAAGAAATCATGTTTAGAAGGAACATATGATAGTTGTGGTGGTTTGCAACATTTGCAAAGATGTATACACATAGAGAATACACATGTAATTAGAAATGAACTAGTTAGTTTTAGACAATACAAGTCGGTGGCATACACTTCAAAAGATGGTAAAAAATCCAAGAGGTGGGTAATTGCACCAATCTAGGGGCCAAAATGGGGTCTTAAGTGGATGCATTTTTTTGAAAAATAAAAAACTTTAACTTGTACAAGTTTTTGAAATAGTTACACTCAAAATTGGAAGATGTTATATAAACATGAATCATAGAACTTTGAGGATAGTTTCTAAGCTACTAAATTTTATGTAAAATGGATAAGTTTAAGTGGGTAAAATAACTAAAATACCAACTCGGGGTCTTGTTTTTGTTAAAAACATAACAGAGTGACTTTCGTGCACCCCACCATTTAGTATTTTTGAAAACCCTTTAGAAAGATAGCTAGGAGTATCTAGTTTGGGCTCCATTTTGTTTTAGATTTTTTTAGCGAGAATATTGTTTTTATAATTTTTCTAGTACAAAAATTTTAAATTTTGAAAAATAATGAAGCTTCGATTGTGCGCCCCACTAACTACCTCAAAAAAATATCAAATTTTCTTTTTTTGAATATGTATAGAATTAGGCCTAGTTTGGGCTAGTATAATTTGTTTTCAATTTCGATGAGCCAAAAAAATACACTATAAAAGATAGACATGTTTAGACTGTAAAAATAGCTATTAAAAGGAATTGTTAGAAAATAAATAATATGGAAACCTTATATTAGTCGAAAATTTGAAAAATTATATTTTTAAAAGTAGATAGTATTCTCTACATTGTCGTATAATTTTTGTAAAACGAATCGATCAATTTATGACTTTACAGAAGAGATATTTTTGCATTTTCCTACAAAAACACATTGTTTGTTGTGTTTTTGTAAGTCCATATCTTAGGCTTGGGGATCCAAACTGGATCCCAAGCATTGAGGTGGCTTGGAAAAAATGAATACATAAAATGCGTATGCATTATAATGCATATGCACTATAATGAGTACGTGTTCTTCATAGTATAAACATTGTATGTGTTTTTGGCATGCTTCCATTTACAAAAATAAATTTTTAAGTATAAGTTTTTCATTTATTATTAGGGTCACTTTGCACCTTATGGAACTAGTCTCAAAACTCTATGAGTCACAGTTTAGAAGATAGTTTTTATAGTATAATCTAGTCATTACATGGGTAATTTTCATGATTTCGGCATTCATCCTAAAGCTTTTAGCATTTAAATTCTACAATTGAAACCCTAAACATTAGGCCATAAACATAAACCATAAACTATAAACATTGAGCCCTTAACCCTAAACCTTGAACAATGATCCCTAGACCCTAAAACCTAAACCCTAAACCCTAAACCTAAACAACACCACCATGTGAGCCCTAGACCCTAAACCCTGAGCCTTAAGCCCTAAACCTTGAACCCTAAGCCCTAAACCATGAACCATGATCCCTAAATGATAAACCTTAAACCGTAAAAACTAAATCCTAAACCCTAAATCCTTACACCTAAACCCTAAACCTTAAACATCAAATCCTAAACCCTAAGCCTTGAACCCTACACCCTTATCCCTAAGCCCTAAAATATAAACCCTAAACCATGTACCCTAAGCCCTAAACCCTAAACCCCAAGCCCTAAACCATAAACCTTAAACCTTAAGCCCTAAACGTTAAATCCTAAACCCTAAACCCTAAACACTAAATCCTTAACCCTAAACCATAAACCTTAAACCTTAAACCCTTAACCCTTATCCATAAACCCTAACCATAAACCATAAAACCTAAAACTCTAAACCCTAAACCTAAACCTAAACCCTAAATCCTAAACCATAACCCTAAACCCTAAACCTTAAACCCTAAACCATGAGCCCTAAACCCTAAATCCTAAACCATATTTCATCAATATTTCCTAGTCTCATGCCTAGAACCATCATTGAGTCTACTTGTACAACTACCTTATTTATGAGAGGTTGGACGAGTAAGTAAATGGATATTACATCTACCTTCTACCTTGTAATGCATATTACACATGTCTGCTAAACTTATTTCGCCCCCACATATAGTTGTACTCTTGAATGTAAATTTCTTCACACTAAAACAAATTTCACATTTCTCATATTTCCATGTATGGTATTATGCAAGCTAGGATGACCCATTGGAATCTAGAAAAATAACCATCACAACACAAAAATTAATCTCAAAGGAAATAGAAGAAACATAGAGAATATACTAATGTGGAGGTGTAGGATCATAACCAAATTTCCTGTAGTATCCTCTCCTCTAGAGAAAGAGAAAGCTCTTATGCTACTAGAATGGATAGAAAATTTTACATAACTTCCTAAAGTGTTCAAAATAAGCATAGAAATAGGGGAATGGCTAAGAACACAAAGGGTTTATCAATTTCCTAGTAAATCTTTCTTGTTTAGTTCTGAATAGGAGTCACCTGGCCTCAAAATTAGTGACCTTTCATTCATTGATAATTCCTTCAATGATAAATCCATTGATGCTTTCAAAAGCACCTTCAAAAATATAGGGGTAGTCATTAAGCCTAGTGAAGGGTGTGATGTGATTTCCAAACAACTTGAAATTCATATAAATTTAAATTTCATAACACGAATTTACAAATATCTATATCATTATAAATGGAAGCCAAGTAATGTTGTCTCATCAGTATCCAAGGATCGAGAACTACTGAGGTTCATAGAAGGATTGGAAATTCAAGAATAAAACATTTGCCTCCTTCAAAATATCAACAAATGAAAGACATCAAATTGTGATGACTCTCTTTAAATGTTCTACCTACGAAGTCAATGAACCCTTTTCAGTTGAATATTCTCTGTCAATACTAATAAGAATGGGTAAGACACAGAACATCACAGTGAGTGAAATATTTCCCATGCGATGGGAAAACAAAGATAGTTATATTAGGTAATATTTCTTTGTATTGAATTGTTCTTGGATATCTAGCATTTTCCTCCTTCACAATATCAATGGATGAAAGGCATCAAATTGTGATGACTTTGTTTGAACATTCTACCTATGAAGTAAATTAACCCTTTTTAGTTGAATACTCTATCAATACTAATAAGAATGGGTAAGACACATAATGTTACAGTGAGTGAATGGGTGAGCCAAAACCCCGAGCCTTAAATCGTGAGCCCTAAACCCTAACCCCTAAACCCTAAACACTAAAAACTAAACCATGAGCCTTAAACATGTGCCCTAAACCCTAACCTTGAACCTCAACCCTAAACCATAAACCCTAAACCCTTAATCCTAAACCCTGAACCCTAAAACCTAAACCATAAACCTCGACCCTAAATACTAAATCCATAGCCCTAAACCATAAAGCATAAACCCCAAACCCTTAACCTCAACCTTAAATTATACACCCTAAACCCTAAACCTCAAACCCTTCACCCTAAATCTTAAACCCTAAACCCTATTTCTACTATCCGAACCCTAAACCCTAAACCATGAGTGTTAAACCCTAAACCATAAACCATAAACCCTAAACCATGAGCCCTAAATCCTAAACCCTAATCCCTCAACCCTCAACCCTAAACCCTAAACCTTAAAACCTAAACCCTGAGCCCTAAACCCTAAACCTTTAGCTCTAAACCCCGAACCACCGAACCCTAAGCCACTCAACTCTAAGCCTTAAGCCATAAGCCTTGAACCATAAGCCCTAAGTGAAAACCTTGAACCCTCAAACTTGAACCCTCAACCCTAAACCATAAACACTAAACCATAAACATTAAACCCTAAACCCCGAGACCTATACCCTAAACCCTCAACCCTAACCCCTAAACGTTTGACCCTAAGCCCTAAACCCTAAACCTTAAACCTTAAACCCTAAACCCTAAACCCTAAACCATGTGCCCATAAACCTAAACATTAAATCCTAAACCCTAAATCCTTATCCCTAAACCATAAACACTTAACCCTAAGCCCGAGCCCTAAACCCTAAACCACGAAACCTTATCCCTAAACCCTAAACCCCAAACCCTAAATATTGAGCCCTAAAACCTAAACCTTAAACCCTAAACACCAAATCCTTAAATCTTAAACCCTAAACCTTAAATTATAAAAACAAAACCCTAAACCCTAAACTATGAAACCTAAACCCTAAACCATGAGCCTGAAACCCTAAACCCTAAAACATAAAACTTTAACCCTTAACCTTGAGCCATAAACCCTAGACCATAAACTATGAAACCTAAACCATGATCCCTAAACCCTAAACCCTAAAACCTAAACCATGAGCCCTAAACACTAAACCCTAAACCCTAAAATTTGAGTCCTAAACCCTGAACCTTGAGCCTTAAACCCTAAACCCTAAAACCTAAATCATAAACCCTAACCCAAAGGAAAGTCCTAATAAGATCATTCAGCGTGTTTCAGTGTGTAGGGAATAGTGTCTAAGGTGATCAATCAACTCATTTAGTTTTAATGAGAGACTACTTCCTCCGAAGGCCTAAAGTGAGGATCTCATTTTAGTAAGAAGTAGACAAGCATCATAGAGCTGATTCATGGTCACTAAAGTGAATTATGGACCAAATTTCAAAATTAGTACCAATTCAAGCAATGGTAGGGCCAAAATCCAATCCAGAAGGTCAAAACCCCTAAAAACAACTATATGTTTTCACAAAACAAAGATCAAGCTACTATATATGGCCTGAAAGTTATAGGTCATTGCTGAAATTTTGAAAATGAGTAAGTACTTACTAGATTATATTTTGAAAAACTATATTCTAGATTATAAATGTCATATCTATGAGACCACTTCCATCACATGCAAAGTGACCCTAACTTCTTATATTTACTAAAATAAATTTAAAATATTCTTATACTTAACATTTATTTTAGTAGATATGGCTGCTCCAATCCCTCCTATACTTCATAGATCTCAAAATGCATACATATTTAATGGCACTAGAAATATGTATGCACTATAATATGAGTGTTTTATAACATTGATGTAGCCTAGAATTCATTATAAATACCCAAGGAGATTTGGAACATCACTCAACCCGAGCCGAGTGCTCACCCGAAGCGTGCAAAGGTGTTAGGTCCCTCTTTAGAGTTGCTTGTATAGAATGGTAGAATGATGATGCATTTAAATATTTAGATTCATAACAGATAGTAAACAATCCAAAGTGCATAAACTAGGTCTAGGTATAGAGTATATGAAATTTTGACTAAAAGATTACTATAATAAGATTTACCATGCAAGAACTAGATTCACTCATGTTTGACACCATTATCCAGTAGATATGATCCATTATATTAAATATTGTAAACCACAAAAGTTTCATCCATTACAAAATTATCATCATGAGTCTTGCACGCGACAAAACCAATAGCATAACTCTACAATAATTAGGGCCCTCTAAACTATGCAAATTAATACATATATATAGGGCGGGGACTTACCCTTCACCACCCCTACACCTTCATAAAATAGGCTACATGTGAATAATAGCCATGTGCCTTTACAAGAGGATACAAAAACATATAAGTACTCTAACAATAGACTTCCTATAGTTAACTCCAAGTAGAAATCCTATTATTAGAGTAAACTACAAATGGCGCTCTAACTAACGCTTGTTCCCAAAATATCCTTGTGTGAACCAAAAGTCTTCATGTCTTTGCGCGCTCCACACTCCATGTCCGAAAATAGCTTGGACCTATAAAATGTCTAAGTTTTGAATTCAAACTATTCTCGCATGTGCTTGTTTTACTATATGTTTACACCTTCGAATGCGTCGTGTTCCCGCGTGCCCATCCCTTATGCGTTTTCACCTTTGAGAAATATTCCATCTGCTCAACATTACCCCACACTAAATACATTTCTACCCGGAAATGGGTAATTCCATCTTATCTCTCCAATAATAAAGAATAATGAATAAATAAATAAATTAAGAACTTTACAAAAAGAATGTAGTTATATTTTGCAGCTTCCTTCTTCTATTAGCAGGATCAACTCGAATATTCATTCTTAAGCTCTACCTCCAATGTCTTCCAATCACTCAATGCATCTCTTGTTTTATCTGGGATGTCTATCACTATGGCATCCAATTCATCCTGAGTCATCTTTTCTTTTTCATTCTACAAAACTTGGACAATATTGGCCATACCTGACACCATTCCTTCCATGAAATCCATTTTCTATGCTATAAGCTTCCCAATTTCATTTATTTGACTGGGTCTTGGGTTGTTGTGAGGGATTCACTCTTTTGTTTTACGAAAGCCATCATTTCTATGTGCCCAAGTTTCTCATCCTTCATGGCTTTCAAAACTTCATTATCTTCTGCAATAGTCCTTATCCTAATTATTGTGTCCGCACTACCCACATATTTAGAGCTTGGTTTAATTTCTTTAGCTCATCTTTTGAGGTCCTCAGTAGCAAAGACTCCTAACTTGCAATTTTTTTGGCAATGGTGGCCTTTCTTCTTGTTTCTTCCTCTTCGGGTCTTAAGGCATGGGCATACGCATGAGCCCCTCATCTAAAACTAGTTTCACAAGTGTGTGCAAATAATGCATTGCAGAGGGAAATTTTTAAGGAACTCGAGTTTCTAGTTGAGGTCTTACCTTAAATATGTAATCACCAATTTCCTCGGTCATACTAACCAAAGCCTTATTCTGTACCTCTTCTCATTCCCGTTGGGTGTTGGAGCTAAATTTCTTCACAGTTAGCATTCATGGAAAGTGACTAGAAATACAGTAACTGGCATCGGTTACAGTGGGACCGATGTCGGTCAAGAAAAGGAGGAACCGGCCACGGTTAGGTCTAACCGGCATCGGTTACCTATGTGAAGCACTTTATTTTTAAGTCACGAGGTTTTAATATTGTTTTTGTTTTAAAGAAAATCTATTGGATGTAATTTCATGGCTAAGTTTCCCTAAGTTTGTCTAAGCTTATATAAGCTAGAAAACTAGGGTTAGAGAGAGTTAGATGAGTTGATGAGAAGAAGAGCATAATCCTTGGTTGAAAGGATGAAGAAGAAGAAGAAGAAGAAGAAGAAACATATTACATGAAGACAAGAGCTTTCATGGAGAGAAGTTGAACAGAAGGAAAGTGCAGGTACACTATTGGTGAGAAGATGGTATTATCTTCTACTGTATTTCCTTTGTATTGTTTAGTCTCATGTAATGGCTTGCATAGTATGCAAAGCACTTAGGGTTTCTTCTTGTTAGATCCATAGGTTGTTGTGAGATCTTGTTATTGCTTATTCTTGTAGATCCACATGTTGTGAGATCTTGTATTACAGATCCATGAGATCATGTTGTATTGTTGATCCATAGGAATCTAGCATGGTAGAGGAAGTTGTCTTCATGTTTGCAGTTTGTTGCAGTGATGGAGGAGAGACTTACTTCTTGGTGCATGGTTAGGGTTGCACATTGGTAGATCTTTCTAGAGGTCTTGTTTGCATATTCACAATACAGTGAGAGCTTGGTTGCACAGTGGTAGATGCAGGGTAGCTTCAAGTATGTGAGATCTAGTTATGTTTGAGAGAACTCGGTTGTAGTACACTCAGGTAGATCCAGTTAGAGATCTGGAGGAGACACAAGTGGTGGTATGGAGGCATGGTTTAGTGTACTCAAGAAGATCCGGTTGGAGATCTAGGAGGAGGAGATACTCTTGTAGAGATACATGTACTCTTGTGTAGAAGAGTTGGTTTGTAATCTCTTGTTATATTATATATATATATATATATATATATATATATATATATATATACATATATATATGAGATCTCTATCTTTGGTGGATGTAGCCCACATTGGGTGAACCATGGTACATGCTTGTTATGTGTGTGTACTTTTGTGTGATTTGGATTATTCTAGTTTATACTTCCATTGCTGTAGATTTTGTGGGAAATTGTTTAGATCTTGTGTGCATGATTTTGTTTGTTATTAAATCATAGCACTATTCTACAATCTTGTATTCCCAACAATTCCTTCTCTGCTTCTGGCACTTTATTTTTGTATTCTTATCTTTATTATCTTCTAACATTGATTCTAATGGTTTCCGCTTTATCTATATTCCTGCGCATAACCTCGGAAGATACCTTAACCAAGGCATTGCTCACTTGTTCATCTAACATCACCGGGGTTTAATAGTCATGTGCTTAATGTGTGGTGCCTTCTTCATTCTACATGAGACACATGATTCTTCGCATACATAAAAATCTGGTTCATCCATATGAGTTTGCATGGACCAAGACAATTACTTCCTAGTATGTGCATTAGCCATCTCTGCGTCCATAAAATCCCATCCATATAATTCCTTAGGCCCCATGGTAATCTCAAATTGGGTGCATATGATTTTTCTTGCATATTCTACATACCCCATAGCAAGAGTCACGTAGACCTCTCTTTTTTTTCCTTTCTTCAATCTCTTTCCCTTAGGAACCTAGGCACTAGAATCTGGAGTTGGTCATTCACCTTCCTGTTTGGTATGGGACACACTAGATGGCTCACCCTTCTCCTCTTAAATTTCCTTCAACACCTCCTCATCATTCTTTATCTCCTCATCACAAGGCTCCTCTGCATCCTCAAGTTGTACCAAGGTTCTAAGCACACTCTTTCTGAATTCATCCTCCTTGTCATCCTTAAGTTTTAGCTTTCATCTTTTCTTCTTCTCAGGTGATTCTTTCTATGGTGAAATCCTAGGTGACCTTCATAAAGTTTGTGATGATCCTACACCTTGATTCTTGGTTCTTTTGAACACTCTTTTGAATTGGTGTTCCTCATCAATTTGTTTTGCATCCAAGTAGCGCACATATGTTCCCAATTCCTCCTCCTCTTATTACTACGTTGGAGGAGTACTCATGTACTCACTTTCCTTCTTACCAGTGGGTTGCCTCTGACCCCTAAACTCCAAGCCACCACTGTCCTCATGTAGTTCTTCTTCTTCTTCTTCAAGGTGCAAAGTAGGCTTCTCAGCTGCCAAATTTCCAATTGTGTTCTTCCCCTTAGGTGGGCCTGGTAGCATGAATTCATTATCTACATATTTTCCATTCTCCATCCTAGGCTTAAGCTAAAGGTATACCAGTGTGGACCATTATCACCTATTTCCGCACATACGGCTTCATATTTATATCATCGAAATAAAAATCTCAATATATGCGAGACTTACTTAGATAAGTGTAAGTCTTTCGTAGATTATGGTAGTCACATTCTACCTTATCTCGCATTATACATGAGTCGCGTGCATCTACAAATATATGAACTGAATCCCGAAAGAATTGTGTTGTGAAAGCGTAGGGCATTTTACACCATGAGCTCTATGTTCCATACTTCATCGCAAAACACACAATGTAAAAATGTTGATACACTGCAAACTACACCGACTTACCTACTACCGCAGAAACTCCTTAGGGATTCTTTTCCCTTCTTCAAATTCCACGCAGAGCTGATCATACCACATCTTTTCCCTTTTTTTTGAATGGACCACTCATATTCCCCTCACATAAATTCTTTTATAAATCTCTCTAAAGATACTTCTTCTCTATAGGATACTCCCATATTTTATTCTTTGGCCCATCGGGCACTCCAATCTCCACAAACACAAGGGATAACAAAATAGCATGAAATCTTATCTTCTCACCCTTACGTGCCTCCTCAATGATTGTTTCAATGATGTATCCCACCAAATTATATGTCTCTCCTTATGAAATCTTCTTTGTAATATGAATCCATATAGTGTTCACTTATGACCATCTCTCTTGGTCATTCAATTTTTTCAACAAATGTGCGGCTACTTGTATAATCGGATACTTCCTCAGCTTATAAATTTCCATGTTACATGGACCTTTTGAATAACCTAGCTCCTTTTTGGTGGCTATAATGGTTACCTTATCGCTAAGTCACTACTAACCTTTGTACCTGTACTCTTTAATCTTGCCAAACTAATAATCAAGGGTGTTGTGATTCTCATTCGTCACCCAGCAAAATAGAAAAAGTCTTTATGGACTCTGCTCATAAGCCACTGGTAAAGCTTTTCACGTTTTCCAAAATAGGGAGTTCATGAAACGCAAAACCCCTACCTTTCTTAATATCTTCTCCCAAACGTCATCGCAGATGGGCATGTCATCAACTGTCTGTTTATTTATATTTCTATTTAGTAGCACATCCAATTCATCCTTGTTATTAATGGTCCAATGATTGTAACCACTCAATTTACTTCGGCAGACATGAGAATCCCAATCATGGCCCATGATCACTTCTTGTGGATATTAAATTTCAAAAATAATTCTCTCGGGGCATCCTCTACTTCAACTTCAACCTCTACATTCTTCTTCCCCTTTGTCCCCACTCTAGGTGCTCTCCTTGGTGTCATAGTAAGTAAAAAGGTGTGATTTTTACCTCTGTCAAAGCTATGTGAATCAAAATTTCATGCCCTAGCTCGAAAACATGTTCCCTGTCTCCTTTTTAAACCCTAGCACTTGATTTATCCTCCCCGCACGCCTCTGCTTCACTTAAACCCTTCTCTAATGGAACGTAAGTCAATCCCATGCATGATTCTACTCTCAACACTTGGTTTCTCAACTCTTTGCACTTCAACATGTCTCGTTTAGCTCATTTGAAAATAGTTCGCTCGGATATTTGTAATCACAAAGGTAAAAATGAACTACATCCCATCCTTATATAGATTTTGAAAAAGTTATCGCATGTACTTGCTCATCCACCTATCACCGATCCTGACATTAATTCACCATTTACCAATTTTTCCATGCCACGGTCATAACCTTCTAGCGCACATTTCTACCTATTGGCTACAACACTCCTTTTGCAAGCTTCCATGCACCGAAGTCTTGTTAGTGCAAAATCACAAGACACCCACGGATGTTGCTCGATTTCTAGGTTGATTGTACTAGCATCCAGTGTGATTGCACAACATGGAATCCTTTCTCCAAGTGTGGGACTTGCAAAATGAGAAAGGAATCTCCAGAGAAGGTTGGTTCCTCTTCCTAAACTACCTGCCACAAGTTATTCCAGTGCAGGCAAGCTAATCTAATCCTAATCTAACCATGCCAAGGAGACAGAGAGAGAGAGAGAGAGAGAGAGAAAAGGGAAAAACAGAGCCTACACTAAAACTGTGATACACCAAAGAAGGAAAATGTTGAACATCTATCAAAACTACCATGGGACAAGGAGAGGTGAGCAATGGAAAGGATGGACAGATGATCATCAGGCCCAAGGATAGATTTCACACAAAAATGTCCCAAAACTCCATGAACACACTCCAAACCTGCAATGAACATTCAAATGTGCACAAATACCTGCAATGAAGAAAGGTAAGAAGAAAACAAGCGAAAAACGAGCAAGGATGGATGGATGCATCAAAAACACATTTTTGTTGCTCCGTAAGTTTACACAGTAACATCATTTTAATAGTAAAAGGGCAAAAATTCCATTACAGAGTAGGGGAGGAGGTTCGAACTCCATTTTCAACCCCGGAGAAGAAAAGAAGGAGGGCAGGGCAGAGCAAAAAAAGATGAACAACATTTAGAAAAAAGCCCCTCCTTACAATTTATAGGAAGAATGAGAGAGGGAAGAGAGAGGAAATCTAGATCTACCCCAACCACTTCTAGGTTGCATTTAACTCATCTCATTATGGCAGTAGGTGAGAACCCTAGCAAAAGCGGTGAACTGTATTTTGCATTAAAGCTGGTTGTTGAAACGTCAGTTCTGGACATTACCACGCGTCAGAGACGTTTCTTGATTTTCTCTCTCCAAACTAAACCAAAATGAAAGATTGACCCCGGAATCATGTAGATAATTTCAACAGCTTTCCATTGATATAAAGAATGTGAAAATCCGAGCTCTGGATCGAAAGATATGGCAATTTGAAGATTTAGGGCAAAAAAGGCCAAAACGGATCGGCGGGAAAATATTTGAATTTTTCCCGCTTTGCCACTTAGATGACACATGTCAGGCACTGATTGGCCGCAAAATTCTCTCTCCTTCCCTTTTCGTGGGTTTTCCTTGAAAATTTTGACTTTTCTTACACTTTGGAAAAAAATTCATTTTCCCCGCCCCGCCACTTGGGACACGTGGCATCGTTTGGTTCATCGACAAGGGCGCGGGGAAAACCTTTACCTTTTAGTTTTTTGGCCAAAACTTTTCTAAGTTTCCAAAGCTCTCCCCGAGCTCTGAACTCCCCTTCCCCTTAGGACACGTGTCCTGTGTCACCTGGCTTGGGCCCTCTGTTCCATTTTCCCCTTTGAAACTTTTACCGACCACTTAGCAACTTTTTAACCTTCCTCTCGACATGTGGCACGTTCGATTCATCCGCGGGCCTCCTTGTCTCTATTTATAGCCCTCTCATCTTTTCGCGTCCCATGCGCCCTCACGTACCTTTGGCCCAACTGTCCCAAACGCCGGGACAAAAATCTCCGAACCGCCCGATTCAGTCTTCCTTGCTCTTCTTTGAGGTGAAGACACATGGCGAGATTTGATTCATTGGAGGCTCTTTCGACTTTCTGTGTCCCACATGTCCCTTTGTCCCAACTGTCCTGGGACGAAAGTCCCCTACTTCGGCCGAATCAGCCGGTTCCACGTCCTCCATGTACTTTTGGCCAGGATGTCCCAAACTGTTTGGGACAAAAATTTCCGAACCACCCGAAATGGACTTACTTGTGCCAAACCGGATGATCTGCGTCCCACGCGTACTTTTGGCCCAGATGTCCCAAACTGCACGAAATAGACTTAGGCAATTTTTTCCTTGCTTTCGGCCATTTCGGCTTTCCGCGTCCCGCGCATCCCGATGTCCCAATCGGCTGCAGCCGAGATCGTCAGCAACTTTTCTACGATTCGCGCCCGACGTCCCAGCAACCCATCACGGCTAGGACTTAGCCAATTTTCTTCATTTTTTCGGCCCCAAGCTTGTTTTTTTGCAATTTTTCACCTTTTCTAACTCGTTGGGTTTTCTTCTTGGATAGGAGAGTTAGAAAGAAGCCGAGGACCCAAAAAACATGATTTTGGGCTTTGAATCAATCTACTTGCTCGGGACTGAATAATCTGATGCATGTTATCAAAATTACCCTGGGGGTGAATTTTGGATAACAATTTGGCGACTCAGTGGGGTCATCTGCCTGCTAGATGAAGTTACCAGTTGCCTGAAGCATCCATTGGGCATGGAGTCATGAGTTGTAACCTGCAAACTGATCTGAACTTTGAAAACCTCCTCTCTGAGCCACTTGGAAACCCACTGAAATGGAGTCGTTCTCACCAAAATGCCACTGAAATGGACTGTGCAAGAGCAAAACCAGCACCACAAAAACTATGTACAGAACTAAAAATCATACATGCTCCAAATGGAACATGTAGAGTGTGCACAAGCACTTCTTCTACTGAAATTAAACCTACCTACCCTACTCTAACTGGAAGCAAAGGCAAGCTAAACAAACCCCTGAATTGGTTGTGAGAAATAGCTTCCCTTTCTCAAAAGTGGCAGCCATGCAATTGATTTGGCATTGAACATGGCTGATTGGATGGATGGAAAATCAACAAGAAGCTGGTCTTCCACCCAAATCATCAAGGTATCAGCTGAAGGCAAATTCAATACCTCTTTTAGTTGCTCTGCATTTGGATTGAAGAGGTATGATAGCTAATCCTTGGTACTTTGTAGCTCATCCTCATGCTCAGAAGCAAGCATGACTGGTTGTGGCTTCTCCTTTGGCTCCAATGAAGCCAAATACCTGATTGGGCAAGGTCTGATCCATTTGATATGCCCATAGCTCTGATTTTCAACTCCAAAAATGGAGTCTTCTTGTAGACCTTCTTGAATGGATGGTGTGGAAGAAATGGTGAAATTCCTCTGTCCTTTCTCTTCCTCCAATGAAGAACATGAAAGATTAAAATCTTCTAATCTTGGTTCCAAAGAGCTGCTATAAGATGCAGGCTGCTGCAAATGAATGTTCTCCTTCATGACAGCAGACTCAAGTGTTTGGAATGTGGATGATGAAAGAGAGAATGGTGGAAACTCAACCGGCTCTTCTCCATCAAAACAGTCCTCCAAATCTGACAGATAAACTGCCTCATGGCTGTCCTCACTGCGCAAATGCTCCACTTCTTCCATGGTGTCTTCTTGATCTCAGTAACTTGACCACCATGGTTTCTTTCACCCTCCAACATTGAGTTTGAGAGATCAAACTCATCTTGATCTTAGAACTTGAGAGAGGTGAAGTAGAAAGAAGAACTCGAAGGTTCTCCTGTGCTTTGCTTTGTGCTCAAAGCCTTTGGATCTGCAATTTTCTCCTCCACAACTAGAATGTGCTCCTCTTCTTTTGGATCTGGAGCAGCTTCTCCTTTGTCTACTACTTGAAGACAATCTTGCTCTTGATAGAACTCTTCCTCTAGCGTGAAGTTTGTCAAGTCAAACTCTTCAATCTGCTGCTCTAGAGGACAAGTTGGGACTGCAAGATCTTCTTCTGAGCTTTCTTCCTTTATGGCTGATTGTGTAACTTGAATTGAATCAGCATTCCCTTCAAATAGAATGCCAACATGGACACTACTTTCTGAGCAAACTGACTGTTGATCTGCTTCTTCTTTTTGCTCTTCTTCTGCACAGCAAAATCAGTCATGACCATCATTTGTTCAACCTTAGCCTCTTACGTAGGTTTATCCATTAAGGGGATCTTTGTCATCCCAAATTTGGTAGCCCAAACCCTCAAGTTGTCTGTCATTTCTTTTCTGTTGGGATCCTCTTCTTGCTGTCCTTCATGGCTGATTTTTGCAATTTCTTCTTCCCCACATGGAATTGGGAATGCAAGAGGAGGGATGGGTTGTAACTCAATTGATTTGGCAATTTTTTGTGGTGGTAGAGGAGGTGAAACCTCTTGTTTCTTTGGGGGAGAGTGTATTTATTTTAGCTCTTGTGGAGGGGATGACTGTTTGGAAGGAAAAAGGAAAGAAGAATTGAGGTGTGGTGGAAGACTGAGAGGTGGAGACATGGGATCAACATTTGGGACAGCAGATGGAGAGTTTAAAACTTGACACTGCTGAGATAAAACAGATTGGGAAAGAGGAAAAAGAAAGGCATGAGATGGCGTGCTTACCCGTTGACAAGGTTGTTGAATACTCCTCTCATACACCTCTATTTCTTCAATCCACTTTGCAAGCAATGGCAGCGTTGCAATCATGAAGTCAAGCTTCTCTTGAGGGTTGTAATGCCTTGGAAAAGGTCCCACCCATGGACAGGGTGCTCCACAACCGATTCCAAATGCTTTCATTTGTGCTTGAGCCCTGGACTGCACCATCTTTACCTCCATCTTTTGGATTTTCTCCAACAGACCAGCATCTTGCATCTGATGGTCTTCATTATATGCATACTCTTGCTCTTGGAAAGCTCCATAGCCAAACTGATTTTGGCATTGCTGCTCATATGGGTATGTATGCTGATTTTGAATTTGTTCAAAATGCTGATTTGGAGGATTTAAAAAACATGTTGGAGGTGGGAAACATTGTTGCTGTTGTAAATGTGAGTTCCATGATGGAAATGAAGTCATGATTGCACAACTTCATGGAATGGAAAATAATGAAAGGGATGGAAAGAAGGATGGATGGGAATGGATGAAAAACAGGTCTGCAACTTCAGAAATGGGTTGCTGATCAGATGGAGTCGCCAGATGTGTTTGCAAGTGCCTCCAAAGGCTGAAATCTTCACAGGAACACACCAACCTGCAAAAGATGAAGTGGAAGACCTCTAAGGTCCCACCGGGTGTGCCAAAACTGTTAGTGCAAAATCACAGCAACCCCTGGATGTTGATCAGATTTCTAGGTTGATCATCTAGCATCCAGTGTGATTGCACAACATGGAATCCTTTCTCCAAGTGTGGGACTTGCAAAAATGAGAAAGGAATCTCTAGAGAAGGTTGGTTCCTCTTCCTAAACTACCTACCACAAGCTATTCCAGTGCAGGAAAGCTAATCTAATCCTAATCTAACCATGCCAAGGAGACACACACACACACACACACACACACACACACACACACACACGACAGAGAAGGGAAAAACAGAGCCTACACTAAAACGATGATACACTGAGAAGGAAAATGTTGAACATCTATCAAAACTGCCATGGGACAAGGAGAGGTGAGCAATGGAAAGGATGGACAGATGCATCACAGGCCCAATGATAGATTTCACATAGAAAATGTCCCAAAACTCCATGAACACACTCCAAACCTGCAATGAACATTCAAACGTGCACAAATACCTGCAATGAAGAAAGGCAAGAAGAAAACAAGCGAAAAACGAGCAAGGATGGAAAAATGCATCACAAAACACATTTTTTGTTGCTCCAGAAGTTTGCATAGAACATCATTTCAATAGTAAAAGGGAAAAAATTCCATTACAGAGTAGGGGAGGAGGTTCGAACTCCATTTTCAACCCTAGAGAAGAAAAGAAGGGAGGCCAGAGCAGAAAAGATGAACAACATTTAGAAAAAAGCCCCTCCTTACAATTTATAGGAAGAATGAGAGAGGGAAGAGAGAGGAAATCTAGATCTACCCCAACAACTTCTAGGTTGCATTTAACTCATCTCATTATGGTGGTAAGTGAGAACCCTAGCAAAAGTGGTGAACTGTATTTTGCATAAAAGATGGTTGTTGAAACGTCAGTTCTGGCCATTACCATGCGTCAGAGACATTTCTTGATTTTCTCTCTCTAAACTGAACCAAAATGCAAGATTGACCCTAAAATCATGTAGATAATTTCAACATCTTTCCATTGATATAAAGAACGTGAAACTCTGAGCTCTGGATCAAAAGATATGGCGATTTGAAGATTTAGGGCAAAACACAGGCCAAAACGGATCGGCGGGAAAATATTTGAATTTTTCCCGCGCTCTGCCACTTGGATGACACGTGTCGACTGATTGGCCACGTAATTCTCTCTCCTTCCCTTTCCGTGGGTTTTCCTTGAAAATTTTGACTTTTCTTACACTTTGGAAAAATTTCATTTTCCCCCCGCGCCCCGCCACTTGGGACACGTGGCATCGTTTGGTTCGTCGACAGGGGCGCGGGGAAAACCTTTACCTTTTAGTTTTTGGCCAAAACTTTGCTAAGTTTCCAAAGCTCTCCCGAGCTCCAAACTCCCCTTCCCCTTAGGACACGTGTCCTGTGTCACCTGGCTCGGGCCCTCTGTTCCATTTTCCCCTTTGAAACTTTTACCGACCACTTAGCAACTTTTTTCCCTCTGACACGTGGCACGTTCTGATTCATCCGCGGGCCTCCTTGTCTCTGTTTGTGGCCCTTTCACCTTTTCGCATCCCATGCATCCCTCGCGTACCTTTGGCCCAGATGTCCCAAACTGCCTGGGACAAAAATCTCCGAACCGCCTGATTCGGGCTTCCTTGCTCTTGTTTGAGGTGAAGACACGTGGCGAGATTTGATTTGTTGGTGGCTCTTTCGGCTTTCCGCGTCCCATGTGTCCCTTTTTCCCAACCTGAGACGAAAGTCCCTGCTGCTTGGCCGAATCGGCCGGTTCACGTCCTCTCGCATACTTTTGGCCCTGGATGTCCCAAGCTGCAGGGACAAATTTCCGAACTGCCAAATGAACTTACTTGCACCAAACTGCAGGGCGATCCGCGTCCCACGCGTACTTTTTTGGCCCAGATATCCCAAACTGCGCGAAAAACAAACTTAGGCAATTTTTTTCCTTTCTTTCGACCATTTCGGCTTTCCGCGTCCGCCACAACTTACCTCGCATTAAATCAATCTACTTGCTCGGGACTAAATAATCGATGCATGTTATCAAAATTACCCTGGGGGTGAATTTTGGATAACAAGTACTTCGCCACTATTCCTTCCTCTAAGTAGTTTCCACTGCCACAACTTACCTCGCATTACACTTTGTGTGTCCATTTGTCCACCCGTGGTCTTCATTAGTATCAATTTTTCTAGATGCACCTTTCCATACTATCTACATTTTTAAAAATCACCTACACAAGTATTTCCTTATGCATACCCATCTTTAGATGATAATAAAATCAGCATGTTAACCACCCCACACTAAGGGTATGTGCGGTCCTCTATGCATGAAAACACTTAGATTGCAATCAGCTTCTGGTGTGCAAGCGTGCTTATTACACAAAACAATGAACTAAATTGACAAAGCATAGAAATGATGAAGGAAACACATATAAAGGAAATACATTAAGGGAAACCTAATCTAAATGGCATTACTATCTTATTACAAACACCAAGAAGACTTATTTGTAGTAGGGCTTCAGCCTACTCCCGTTAAAGTAACCATAAAACCATGTTCCATTCAGTGCCTCTAACTGGTAAGCACCTGAGTCAAGTATATAAGTGATAACATACAGTCCCAACCAATGCACCTTAAGCTTTCTGGGTGGTGCGAAACTTTGAATCATACGAAGTACCATCTACCCAACCTCAAGCTTCTTATTTGTGATGTTTCTATCATTTCATCCCTTATGTCTAGCTTTTTCTTTCTTCTAAATCCATCGTGTTATGGCATGCCTCTCGTCCAACTACGCATCAACTTGTGAATTCTATCTTCCAGCTTGCGCATGATCAGCCTGAACCTCCCACGCATGCAATGCGCAAAGAAGGTAACATGAATTCCATAGGGATAAGTGCTTCTACGCAAAACACAAACCAAAAGGGTGTTACTTTATTCAATCATTTATAGGTTATTCTATATGCCCAAAGTACAACAAAGGCTTTATCATCCCAATCTTTCCTTCCAACATCACAATTTTTTTTCAAATTTTGGCTCAATATTTTGTTGAAAGTCTCAGCAATTCCATTTGCTTGAGGATGATAGGGTGTTGTCTTATGATGAGAAACCATAAATTCATCCAATAGTATCCTAATGGTCTCATTTAGAAAGTTAGTACCCCTATCACTTGTCAAAATTAGCAGACATCCATACTTGGTAATAATATTTTCCCATAAGAACCTTGCTACTATAGTTTTCATGCAATCCTTTGTAGGTGCCACTTTCACCCACCTTGTAAGATAATATGTACAAGTGATGATGTAGTGCAATCCAGGTTACATTCGGCTCGGGAAATAGGACCCATAAAGTAAATTTCCCACTTCTCAAAAGGTTGTGTGCTAGCAATAGGTCTCAAAGGCATTTCATCTCTCTTGCCCAAGTTTTCCCGGGAACTAACGGTGACCACACGCCCTACAATAATCTTTTTAATCCTTATACAAGCTCTCCCATCATAAACCAGCTAGTACAATCATGCACACAGTGGCATCTCCTGCATAGTGTCCACCTGTAATACTTCCATGAGCCTCCTCCATAATTTTTGTTCGTTCATGCTCAAGTACACACCGCGCAAAATTTTATCTCGACCTAGTTTATATAAATCCCCACTAATCAACATGAAAGGTATGGCATGGATTGCAAGTTGTTTCTTTTATAAGGCCTTCATTCCTTTAGGCTCCACACATATGCATAAAAAGATAGAAATATCCTATAAATTTGAGGGCGTGCATTTTAACTCGAACAACTGTGCATCCGACATTTTATCTTCAATACTTTTTGCATCCTCTCCTCGATTTAATCTTTGATAAATGATCTAAACCAAAATTACTTTTAGTTGGCTTCACCATAATAGTAAAGTCAAACTCCTGGAATAATAGAACCCATCGTCATATGTGCCCCTATAAAATGAGCTTAGTCATGAAGAATTTCAATTTCATGTGATACATATAGAAAAAAAGATGTTTTCAGCAAGTAGTGTCTAAACTTATGTAGCGTGAAGATCATGGACAAAGCCTCATGCTCTGTAGTTATATAATTTTGTTCTATTGGAGTCAACTTTCTAATTACAAAGTAAATAGGATGATCTACAATACCTTCTCTAGGCTAAGCTAGCATTGTTCCAATGGTCATGTAAGAGGCATCCACATATACATGAGAAGGTATATTCCATGAATTAAAATGTAGAATAGGCATCATAGTAAGCCTTTCCTTCAACACTTCAAATGCGTGTTGTTGTGGTTCTCCCCAATAGAACTTTCCTTTACCTTTTAATAACTCCTCCAGGGGCACAAAAATTTTAGCATATCCTTTGATAAATTTTCTTTAATACTTTGTGTGGCCCAAGATTCTACACACCTCATTCTCGACTAGTATGTTCCTCTAAGCCTAAGATGATATGACCTTAGTGGATCTACTAACAAACCCTCCTTGTAGATAATATGTCCTAACAGAGTCCCAAAGGGTGTAGCAAATACACACTTCTTAATATTTAAAGAGATGCTCAACTACCTACATCATTCGGACATTAAATTCAAATTTTCACAATGATCCTTGACAAGTCCATACATTTTCTATTCTTCCAAGTAAACCTGTAAGAACTTGTGAAAAAAATCTTTGAATACTTGAACAACAATGTGTGAAAATACTGCAGACGTGTTCTTCAATCCAAAGGGCATCACCATGTATGCAAAACTTCCCTATTCATTGGTGAAAGTTGTCTTCTCTTGATCCTCTTTAGCTATCCTCACTTGATGATATCTAGAAAACCCATCAGTGAAGGATTAAATCTTGTGCCTTGCAAGGCCTTCCAATATTTATTCAGTAAATGGTGTAGCGAAAGGATCAATCATACATGTAGCATTTAGCTCCCTGTAGACCACACAAATTCTGATTATTCCATCTTTATTTATGTTGATTACCATAGGGTTAACCCACTATGGTTCCTCTATAGGCTCAATAATGTCATATTTCAACATCTTGTCGGTTTCTTCTTTAACTTTTACACGCAAGTTAGGGTTCATCCTATGCAGCCTCTTCCTAAATGGGTGTGCACCTTCCTTTAACTTAATCTTCATCTCACCCAAAGATTCATGCACTCCTTTTAATTCATGATAACTCTAGAAATAGATCCTGGAAATCACACAACAACTCAATTATCTTAACCACTTCAGAGTCAGACTAGTAATCTCCAATGATGGCCTCCTTAGGTTCAACATCCATTCCAATGTTCACTTTCTTTGTCTTCATAAGATCATGGTAGCGCGCACCTTCTCATCCACACTGTCTAAGACCTCGTGTGTACCCTCTGAATGATCTATGTCCAAATTTTCCACTTCCTCATCATCCATCATGTAGACCATATTTCCTTTTTCCTTCTCTAGACAAATGCGTTCAATTTATTCTACATATGTCTCTTCTACTTCTTCAAAACTCGCTTCTAGGTATGACCCCCAAGTAACTCCTAAATAAGTTCTTCATATTTTACACTATCTCCATAGTCAAGGGCTTCATAACCTTTAATGCCTCATTCACTGAGAGGTTTAGTGGAAAAATAGTCAAAAGTCTGGATCATACCTACAAGTCAGTTCTTTCCAATTTCTAGTCTCTCTATTCAACTCCGCATCAACACACCATGCACACACGTAGCATCGCAAGGTGAAATAGATTTTTGCACCCAAAGCGAGGGTGATAAAACTTCCTACCCCTCTTTCTAGAGTCTCTCACACTTTGTTGAACATGGTGCTAAATAGGATTATTACCATCATATTCACATATCGAGTAGGTGCATTACTTCTAAGAAACCTTGTTGACAAGGCAATTCTCACTTCTCTCCATTCTATGAGATTATCCCTATGAACCATCCACCAACCGACGTTGTTTTCTCGACACAAGTTATAGACTAACATGTTCCTTCTTTCCACTTGATCCTTCCACTTGTACTTCCATACCTCACAGAATACTTCAAAGTTTCCTTCGCCAAAGTGTACCAAGGTACTGGTTCTTTCCTAACTTCCCGACATAAGATAGCCTACTTCTTACGTGCGTAGTTACGCTTTCTTACCTTGTCTCAAATCATCTCATAAGTGTCATGTGCCCAATGTCACAGTAATACTTTTGTATCAATGATGTATTGTACATCATCCCACTAGAGAACCCCTTCATTAGATGGCTCAAACACTTCTAGATCTTGAATGGTGCCCACATAAATTATGTTCAGATCTTCTTCACTTAAAGGATCAACATAAGGTGCATATTTCCCTTCATGAAATGGATAATAATTTGTTCTTCCTTGTTCTAAAAACTTATATATCCATTATTGAAATGTAGATCAACATTATTTTCATAGTACCAAGGGAACCCAAGTAGAGTTGGTAAGTTTTCTCACGCCTCTACAAGCTCTAAGATGACAAATTCCCTAGTAAACTTGGCTCCATATATAGTCATTGATGCTTCTTTCAAGACTCTAATTGGCATGGCCTTAATCTGATTTGCTATAAATAGTACATTAGAAGAAGGTTACAATAGAGGTCTACCCATCTAAACCCATGC
This sequence comes from Taxus wallichiana var. yunnanensis, assembly GCA_018340775.1. Lineage (NCBI taxonomy): Eukaryota > Viridiplantae > Streptophyta > Pinopsida > Cupressales > Taxaceae > Taxus > Taxus wallichiana. The sequence goes on from CM031242.1 coordinate 968,953,363, forward strand.
ATCTAAAGTAAGGACATTCACTTCCATACCTATATGAATTAAAATATTACTCAAAATCCAACCGTCCACAACAAAGATTCAAAGTGATCTCATTATCGTAACCCAAGCTATGAGGAGAGGAGATTAACACGCAAAAAAAATTCATCCATTCTCAATACTAGCTCATAGATTGTTTCCCTTTAACCAACTCCCTAACAAATAAATAATGTTCTCTTGATGCAACATCTTGCATACTTCTTTCATATCATCAACATCTGACTAGGGAGTTTCAGCTTCCTTCTTTTGTTCCAACTTCCGTGATTGCTCTTTTAAACATTGTATCTCACCTGCCAGATTTATGAGTACCTCTATGGTTTCCTAATAAACATCCTTCGATGTATAGGTTTTGGATAATTTTCATGTAAAACCTCCTCCTTAGTAATGGTAGGCTTCTAATGCAACATTTATTTGGTGTGTGCAGCCTCAGCGTGTGTATTAATATTTACAGGTACCATCTTAGGATCTCGGCGCTAACTTCGGCATCCATTGGTCTTCCACGGTGCATTGTACTCTAACTATCCTTGTGCCCTTGTTCTCCTATTTTTTCTTCTTTCTTAGATGTTCATACAAATTTGGGCACTCTTCATAGTTATGATTCTTTCCATAGAAAGAAAAAATAACATTCGAGGACACGCACGCCTTGTAATGGTTAGGGGATCCACATGTATAACATGTCCCACAAGGAAACTCACCTCATCCAATGATGCGACCTCGGCCCCTAAACCCACCTCATTCATTATGATCATAGAGCCCTTGAGTATTATCATGATCATGTTGCTCACTTTTATACTTAGAGTTATTTGTAACTCCAGTCTATCGTACACCAATATCAATGGCATCATGGATCTGATCAATCAACCTACAATGTTTAGTATTGTGAGTTATGGACCAGAAAATGTTGCGAGTAGGACACATTTTTCCTTATCATGCGTTGCAACAATGGGCAAAGTGGCTTGTATAGTGGTCTAAATGAAATATCTCATAATCCAACAATAAGGAGTTTATCGATCTACGAGGACAACTATCCTTAGTATGCCCCTCTACTTTATAATTTTTGCATTGAATTCTACTACATGTCTCATGTGATGAATTGGCTAATAAATTCTCTAACTATTTTATCATTGTTGTAATCTAAGATTCCAAGAATGGGCTCACTCTAATGTCCATGCTTTCGATCACCTCGGCATGTAAAGTTGATTTAAGCACCTTGCGCGGATCTCGTATAATTCTTATATGAGATTGCTCTTCTAAAAGGCTTGATCAAGCCTCTGACGAACCACTGTGCATGCTGACTTGCATGGATGTCATAAGAAATTTTAGACAGAACTATTTTGAATCGAGCATCATATTCTTGAACACTCTTAGTAGTGTCCTACTTTATATCCTTAAGTGCGCTTATACTTTTCTACTCAAACTCATAGATATAAAATTCTTTGATGAAAGCATCTCACAATTTTGTATAATCCACACTAGTTTGATCGGGATCAAACTTCATGTACCAAATGTGTGCGCATCCTGCAACGTAGTTACAAACTCTTCTTACAATACAATCAATGTAATTCCTTTCATGCACTACATTATCTCACACATATACATGTGCTCAAGAACATCTTCTATTCCTCTATATTCCGAAAGATGAAGTGACATCTCCATGTAAATATTTTGGGGCTGGTGAGGACCATGCCCACTTGGATCTAGAACCCCCGTGTTACCTCTCCTCCCGGTTCCACCCGGATCGTCAAATCTCAAGCCACTTAGTCCTCCCGATCCTCCTTATCCTCCCCTATAATAGGAATTGAATCAACGGTGGTGCTAAACTGAACTCCCATAGTCCGCAAGTTTTTCTACTCCTAAATGTGATTTCAAAGGTCTATGTGCACCTGTTTTGCGCCAAAACGCACCTAAAAAGGTACCTCCAACCGGAACTCAAAATAATAAGGAATAAGTCTTCTCGACCATAGATGTACTTCATATTTTATTTACTCTTGAACTTATCAATAAGTTAACTTTACCTCTTACTACTCTATTGCCCAAACTAGCTTGTTGATTGTTGGTTCTCATAGAAATTGGAAAACCAAACGCAATGGTTAGGTCATCGGTAGTAGATTCAAATGCGCTCCCACGTGACCATGTTTTCTCTGCTAGTGTGCTCTCATATGAGGCCAAGGATGGTTCCCTGTCATGCTTACCAAAATGGGGGATTTCCAAATGCTTTGGCTCCATGTCCTCTACATGAGCTCCAAATCCTTCACGAGTCATCTCTCTCCACAACACCATCCATTATACAACCTCACATTGCTTCTTTAAATCCCTTTTACAAGCCTCGTTAAACTTAAGCAACCTTTCTTCTCTTTTCCTTTCTGCCACTAGGTCCACCATCTCTTACCACACTTGTTCCCCCCCCGCGTGTAGTGAGGTTTAGTTAGCCATCGAATTCTCTTCCAAATTCAAGGTTACCATTAAGATATTGATCGCTAGTGGAATACTATGCAAATATGATTCTCTCGGGATAACATAGAAATTGAAACTTAGAAACCTTCTGGACAAGAGTGAGTGGAAATCACGTACTCCAAAATATAGTTATTCGATAACCATGGAACCAAGTATCCATGGTGTACGTCCAAATCAAATCAGCATCATAGAGGGCCTGAAATTATTCTTGAGTCTAAACAAGTGTGTGAAACCTCCAATTCCTTTTAGATTCCTAAGCAACCAGCCACTCGTACAACTCTATGGGAAAGATAGAAAATAAGCTCTCGTATAAGTAGTCATACAAATTCTGCTCAACCTACATGTGTGTGTTAAACTCAGATCTAGTGTTGAATCTCTAAGCATATTCTTCTTACAGATCTACTATCCACTTCTCAACACTTGCTAAGTTCAACCGGTAAGTCTTCATCACACAACATCCTAAAAATGTAGCTGAGAAAGAGGTCCCAACAATATAACTAATGATGTAGCCTAGAATTCACTATAAATACCTCAGAACACTAGCACATCACTCAACTCGAGCTAATCACTCACCCAAAGCATGAAAAGGTGTCGTCCGTCTTTAGAGTTGCTTATACATACATCTTTGGTAGCATGATGATGTATATAAATATTCATATTCATGACACATAGTAAACAATCCACAATGCATAAACTAGGTCTAAGTCTAGAGTATATGAAAGTTAGACTAAACAATTACTATAATAAGATTTACCATACAAGAACCAAATTTAGTCACATTTAACACCATTATCCAACCGATATGATCCATTGTAATAAATATTGTAAACCACGAAGCTCCATCCATTACAAAAGTATCATCATGAGTCCTACACATGAAAAAACCAACAACATAACTCTATAATAATTAGGACCCTCTAAACCATGAAAATCAATACATATATATAGGGGTGGGGACTTTCCCTTCACTACCCATGCACCTTCCAAAAATAGGCTACATGTTAATAATAGCCATGCATCTTTACAAGAGGATACAAAAACATACAAGTACTCTAACAATAGACTTCCTACTGATTAACTCGAGTAGAAATCATATTATTAGACTAAACTATGCATGGCGTTTGAACCGACGCTTAGTCCCAAAATATCCTTGTGTTAACTACAAGTCTTCATGTCTTTGTGTGCTCCATATTCCAAGTCCCAAAAATATCCTGGACCCACAAAACAACTAAGTTATGAATTCAAATTTTTCTAGTGCACGCTTGTTTTACTATATTCATGTGCCTTTGAATGCATCCTATTCCTACGTGCCCATCCTTTATGTGTTTTCACCTTTGAGAAATATTCCATTTTCTCAACAAACGCGTATGTGTTTTAGGCTCATGAATTCCCTAGGCCAGGAAAACATAACGCAATTGTGTTTCATTCATTTTCAGGATTTTGTCCACTTTTTGGCCCCACAACTTGGTGCACTTACCTGTGTAAATTAGTGATTAAATAAATATGTGTATCAAATTTTATGACTATATTTCAATAGAAGCTAGTATATTAGTATGCATGACATACACACGAGCTTGATAGTTAGATGAATAATTCGGGTTATGTAAGGACACATTTCCTCTTGGTATCATTGTGTCGAGTTGTTTATTTTGCATAGAACGATACTCTACATGACCACAAATGAAATGCAATCACAATACTACAACTCTATTCAGGTTTCCATATTTGTACATATAGTATTCACTCATGATCTCGATAGTATAGAGGAAGAGAGAAATATTTTGAGGGAGTACCATTTCTATATTAGTGATGATCGTGGACATTCATCAAAGTTTGTGCAAGGTTGTTTCGAGATTTTCTATGGAAATTTGAATAACATAAACATCATATTTGATAAACACATCATATGGTTAGATAATTGTGCATCACAATTCAAGAATGTGTGAATGTTATATTGGTTGAGCATGATGTATAGATAAGTGTTGTTTGACATTTTGGAATTTCATTGATGCCATACATGGAAAAGGAGAACATGATGGTGCAAGAGCATGTGCTAAAAGATCCCTAAGAAGAGGAGAACTGAAGTATAAATATGGTGCCAAGTTGATTGATGCAAAATCCATTATGGAATGGTGTAAATCAACAATGGGTTCAAGTAATGAGGGTACTTCTACAATTCGTAGGTTTTTTGGTTGATAGAAGAAACTAATTTTGGAAAATATGAATATTATTGTACACTAATGGGATCTAGTGAGTTTCACTCTTTTAGAAATTCAAATTCGGTTCATGGACTATTATACAAGTAAAATGACATGATTTTACTCTTAATGTATGTATTCATTTTGGGATGAATGTGAGTCAAAAGAGTGGGTTGATGAATGGTGTTATAGACAATTATATCCACTCGACACCTATCAACCTCCACGAGCTCTACAACTCATAGTGAGTGAATCATCAATTGAATTTGACCATATATCAGATCTAGTACAACCAGGTATTATATATTTGCATTATTTTGTTAAAATTTATTGTTTTTCTCATGTTATGTAACATATTTATGAACCATTTATTAAAATTAATGATTTTTGTACAATGTGATGTAGGTCATGTTTATGCGGTTGTTACAGAAGAAAATAATAAAGAAGGAACATCTTATTATTTGTGTCGTTGTGTTGAGAAAAAAATAAATTAATAGCCCCAATCATATATGGAGAAGGCATAAAATATCCTATGGGGTCTGTGGTTATTAGTGGAGCATGGATAAGAAGATACCCAATAAATAAATCTAATGCGTGATTGTTTGAGGACTTTGACACTCATAAAAAGAGTATTCATTATTTTCACCTAGTTGTTGCATCTAATGCTCAATTCATTAAATATGGAGGTGGACCACATAATAAGGTCTTGTAGAAAGTTCTTGAGTCTGACCAAGAAGCAATACTTGACACCCTTTAAATTAGATTGGACCCAGATGGTTCACTGGATTGAATTTGTACAAATGAAGATACACAAAATTGCCCTTAAGCCTTCCAAGTGGATTACTTTCTCAAGTCAAAGGTATGTTCACTTAAGATTAGATATACATCTATATGAATTTAATTTGAATATTTACTTTAATGATTTTTAATAAAAACGTAGGTTTTAAAATTCTATTTAATTTTTACTAATATGTTTACGTAGGTTAGTGGTGCCAAAAAAATTCCACCTTCACGTGGTTAGCACTATTAGTAGAAAAATTATTATTCTCAAAGCTAAGAGAATCTACGGAAAATTAAATCTTGGAAACAAAAACAAGAAGAAATTCTCATTTCACCACCTATATTGTATGAAAATTCTCTTCTTCAAATTCTCATTTCACAACCTATATTGAATGAACAATCTCTTCTTAACATGTTTCATAGTACTTGTTTACAATGAAGTATTTTTACACCAAAAAAATCTTCACTTAGTGTTTACTGAGCCACCACGATGTGTGGGCACAAGAGATTCAGTGCTAGGAGTGTGTGTTTGCAAAATATTGCATTGGACATCCTTACACTAACTCAAATTGCACTATTCAACATGATTACAAACAATAGGACAACAAGAGAATTGAATTGAAATGGAGAAAACCAAGATAGAATTTTATAGGGGGTCCTAACCTGGAGGTGTAGGATCAAACAAGACATTTCAAGGTGCCACAAAGACTAAGAAATCACTCAGAGAACTCATAGCCTTTTTTGGTCTTAGGGATCTTAAGGGACTACACCCGAATGAAGTATCCCAGAAGAAAAGACATCGTCAGGCACCAAAGTGAAGCCTCTATAAGTGTTTACCAAACCACCCAGATGTGTTGGTGCAGTCGGTTTGGTGTCACGAGCTTCCATTTGTAAAATAATGCCTTGGATAGCCTTACACTGACTCAAACTACAATATTTTACATTGTTGCAAACAATAGAACAACGAGAGAACCGAATTGAGATGGAGAAAACCAAGACATGATTTTCTATAGGATCCTTATGCAAAGGTGTAGAATCAAATGAGACCTCTCAAGGTGTCATGGAGACCAAGAAATCACACTACAAATGTTTAGCCTCTTTTGGTCTCGAAGCTCTTAAGGGACTACGCCCGGACAAGTAGGCCGAAGCAACGGCACCATCCAACACCGAAATGAAGCCTCTACTAGCATTTACCTAGCCATGCGAGATGTGTTGCTGCAGTTGATTTCATGTCATGGGATTCTATTTGTAAAATAATGCATTGGACATCCTTACATTGACTCAAACTACAATATTTTGCACTATTTCAAACAATAAGACAACGAGATAAACGAATTGAGATGAAGAAAACCGAGACAGATTTTGTGAAGGATCCCTACACAGAGGTGTAGGATCATACAAGACCTCTCAATGTGCCATGGAGACCGAGTAATCACCCGATGAACTTTTATCCCTTTTTAGTCTCATGGCTCTTAAGGGACTACGCCCAAAAGCAAGTACCCGAAAGCAATGACACCGTTCGGCACCAAAACAAAGCCTCCACTAGCATTTACCTAGCCACTCAAACATGTTGGTCCAGTTGGTTTGGTGCCACGAGCTTCCGTTTGAAAAATAATGCCTTAGGCAGTCATACACTTACTCAAATTGTAGTATTTTGCACTATTACAAACAATATGACCACAAAATAACCGAATTCATATAGAGAAAATTGAGAAAGGATTTTTAGATGGTCACTACATGGAGTTTTAGGATTAGATGATACCTTTCAAGGTGCCACAAAGACCAATAAATCACGAGTGAACTTTTAGCCTTGTTTTGTCTCGAGGCTCTTAAGGGACTATCCCGAATGAAGTATCCCAAAAGCAACGGCCCTATTCGAACCAAACAAAGCCTTGACTATCGTTTATCTATCCACCTGGACGTGTTGGTGTAGTCAATTTGGTGCCATGATATTTCATTTTTAAAATAATGCCTTGGACATCCTTACATCGACTCAAACTATAGTATTTTGCATTGTTACAAACAATATGAAAGCGAGAGAACCGAGATGAGATGGAGAAATCTAAGACAATATTTTATAGAGGGTCCCTATGCTGAGGTGTAGGATCATATGAGACCTCTTAAGGTATAATGAAGACCAAGAAATCACCCGGCAAAATTTTATCCTTTTTAGGTCTCATGGCTCTTAAGGGACTACACCCAAACGAAGTAGCACAGGAAAGCAACGGCACCATCGGCACATAAACAAAGCCTCCATTAGTGTTTACCTAGCCACTTGGATGATTTGGTGTAGTCAATTTAGTCAACAAGCATCTGTTTTCCTCTATTTGACTCTCACTCTCACTCTCACTCTCATTGACTTTCTCTCTCTCTCTCTCTCACGCTCTCTGTCTCTCTCGCTCTCACTCTCATTTTCTCTCTTTTTGTTAGAGAATCTTTACTTAGAGACTTTTTAGGTGCTTAGATGATTAATTTTATATTCTCTCTCTCTCTCTCTCTCTCTCTCTCTCTCTCTCTCTCTCTCTCTCTCTCTACAGGCTCATCGCAATTGGCCAAGGAAAGAATATATTTAACTAAATTTGGACATATATCTAAGCCTTTGTATAAGTTATTTATGAGATCAAATCTCATGTGATCTTCAGTACTAATAGAAAAATTTGGAACTGCAAATTACATAGCTTAAAGTTTCAAAGAGTGTCTTGTCTTAGAAACTATTAAGGCACAACATTGACCCCTTGTAGCCCCTTTCAACTATTTTTGAAGCTTGATCATTTTCGATTCTATAATGTATTATTGTCATGTAAGAAATTTATATTTTCATTTTGATACCATAACGAAGCCTTCCAGTGATAGGGTCAATTCATTATTTCTCGCATTCTCTATTACTCATTTTCACTATTTTTGAATAGGAATCCCTCCATCCAAGGAATTTTCATGCTCCTCTAATCTACAATAGTGATTATAAATTGAAAATTGCTCTTGATCTTCTGTACTACAAGGATCGGAAAACCTCATATATTTCTGTAGGTCTCATGAGTGCATTCATCTTTGGAATATCAATATTATGACCATATTTACTAGTCTCATTCCTATAACTATCATTGAATCCTCTTGTACAACTACCTTGTTTATGAGAGGCGGGACAAAGTAAGTAAAGGGATATGACATCTACCTTCTGCCTTATAATGCATATTACACATCTCTACCAAAAAAATTTCTCCCCACATATACTTGCGCTCTTGAATGTCAATTTATTCACACTCTAAAACAAATTTCACATTTCTCATATTTCCATGTATGGTATTATGCAAGCCAGGATGACCCATGGAAGCTGAAAAAATAACCACATGCTTGACACCTTGTGTCACATTAGTGTATAGCCTCTTCCTTCTTGGTGTGCAAATGTCGAACTTCATGATTCGGTTTGAAAGGTGGGATGAGAATACAGTAATCTCTGTGCAAGCCATTTTATTCTAATACATGTTCATATTCAAAGGAACCTCTTTTTCCTTGAGCGTGCATGGGTTGTCTCACTAACTTGGTAAGGAATTTGCATACTCCAGAAACTTCACATTTCTCATGATAGATATGGTCATTGCCACATAAATGTTCAACATTGGAGTCCAAACTATGAAAATGAACCCTTGGTGTTCATAATCCAAGTTGTACAAGTGTTGGTGATAGATAGATAGATAGACAATTGTATTATATATTTCATTGTGATGCCTACGTCAAATGATATTCAAAGGATATCAAGAACATTTGAGGTAATTATTTGGGATCATCACAATTGGCCAAGGAAATAAGTTATTCAATTAAATTTGGACATATATTTGAGCCTCCATACAAGTTATTTATGAGATCAAATCTCATGTGATCTTCAGTACTAATAGAAAAAATTGAAACTGTAAATTGCATAGCTTAAAATTTCAAAGAGCATTTTGTCCTAGAAACTATTAAGGAACAACATTGACTCCTTCCTACATCCTTAAGGATGATTAGAAGGTGATTTTGGATAATATGAATGCAAGAACCAACCAGGTGGATGGTCTCTCTCTCTCTCTCTCTCTCTCTCTCTCTCTCTCTCTCTCTCTCTCTCTCTCTCTCTCTCTCTCTCTCTCTCTCTCTCTCTCTCTCTCTCTCTCTCTCCCTCTCTCTCTCTCTCTCTCTCTCTCTCTCTCTCTCTCTCTCTCTCTCTCTCTCTCTCTCTCTCTCTCTCTCTCTCTCTCTCTCTCTCTCTCTCTCTCTCTCTCTCTCTCTCTCTCTCTCTCTCTCTCTCTCTCTCTCTCTCTCTCTCTCTCTCTCTCTCTCTCTCTCTCTCTCTCTCTCTCTCTCTCTCTCTCTCTCTCTCTCTCTCTCTCTCTCTCTCTCTCTCTCTCTCTCTCTCTCTCTCTCTCTCTCTCTCTCTCTCTCTCTCTCTCTCTCTCTCTCTCTCTCTCTCTCTCTCTCTCTCTCTCTCTCTCTCTCTCTCTCTCTCTCTCTCTCTCTCTCTCTCTCTCTCTCTCTCTCTCTCTCTCTCTCTCTCTCTCTCTCTCTCTCTCTCTCTCTCTCTCTCTCTCTCTCTCTCTCTCTCTCTCTCTCTCTCTCTCTCTCTCTCTCTCTCTCTCTCTCTCTCTCTCTCTCTCTCTCTCTCTCTCTCTCTCTCTCTCTCTCTCTCTCTCTCTCTCTCTCTCTCTCTCTCTCTCTCTCTCTCTCTCTCTCTCTCTCTCTCTCTCTCTCTCTCTCTCTCTCTCTCTCTCTCTCTCTCTCTCTCTCTCTCTCTCTCTCTCTCTCTCTCTCTCTCTCTCTCTCTCTCTCTCTCTCTCTCTCTCTGTAGTTACAATTTAATTATTAGAATTAATGTAATATTGTGTTATCTCACATGACATATTTTTCATTTGAATTATTGAAATTCAAGAAAGTGGATGGCATTTGACATTATATATGTTTCATTTGCATTGACATTATATTATTATAATTGATGGCATTAAATGGTTACTGATCATGCTAAATTTGTAAATTATTTATACATTTTAATTCCCATGTTTAAAACATAAAAAAATTAACACTAATAATTAATTTGGACTTAGATACATGTATAAAGCATGTTTCATCCACTATACAAGTTTTTAAAAAAAAATTCTCATATATTATATTGATTCAAAAATCCTTGATAGCATGCAAAATTTAATCAAAATCAATGTCTTAACAAATCCATGTAGGCATATACAATGATATACATCAAAAAAATATAAATCTACGTCAATATGCCATGAAGGCAAATAACAAAAATTTTATACATCTAAGCTATGGAGTATCATCAAGTAATCTAGTTCTCTTCACCCGCCAAGAAGATACTCAGGCACATCAATGGAACATTCTTTATTCAATTCAGACCTCCTATGCTCAAAGAATACTTATATATCTATCTGATTAATACAAATAAACAACATACCCATTAGTATACAATTAGTGACATATAAAATGACACTACTTAAAAATAAATACTTACTGCAATTTGATGATCACTAGCAATCATCCTCTGCCTCTCAAGATCATCAACAACATCAGTATGAGGTGCACGCACTGGTGTAGTCAACTCCTCCTGTTGGCAATCATGATGACGAAAATTAGAATACGCATGAATGTTATTTAGTTATACTAAATGATGTTATTTAATACAATCTCTTCATTATGAAAATTAATTTACTAGCGCATACATGTGTAAGAGCGCGGCGAGATGCCCCATAGTAACTCCAATATCTAAAGAACATTGAATCTTATTAGGAGACTGTAATGATGTCATCAAGTAAAAAATAATAAAATGCACTTTAGTAAATTCATGCGTTAACTATAGTGTATTCTCTTCATGTATATATGATGAATAAAAATAATTATAAAACACACATTAGTGAATTCGCCAACATGCAAGCTCATACCAACATTCACCTGTTCAACATCAAAATGTAATTTTAGGATAACATCTCTATACATGGAAAACAAAATAACACAATAAATTTAGTAATTTATTACCAATTTATACTGAGGGGATGAAGTGCTCACAAACAACTGTGAAGCATTGGAATGTGATACAGGATGTATAGTTTGACCTTGCAATTTTTATGCCAAAGGCATTTAACAATGGGATTAACACTTGTTGATTCTGACAACCATCAAGGAATATATGGATGGGATGTTGTTTGGACATATTGCGTTGAAATCTAACAGCTAATACATTTTTACTGCCAACAGTTTGACAATTAAAAAACTTCGTGTGCAGCTTTTTTTTTCTTCCAATTGGAAACATCACACCAAAACACCGATGATTGGGAAAATTTTCAAAAGCGGGCAAGAGCTAATGAGAAATGCCTCTTCCATAAATTCCTTCAAGGTCGGTTCTCGTTGGCGGTAGAGAAAGGAGGAATTGTGCTTTATGCCCAATCGTTGTTTCCTTAATGGGTCTGGGATTTTCTCGGTCTCTCTTATCAATACACAAAGAATCCATGTACATCTTGATCTGTGATTTCTCATTAGGAACACTAGAAATCAGTGAATGATGGGTCATCGTCCTATTCTCCCATTGCTTATTCGGACACTCTACCTTTTCATAGATTTAACGGTGTTTTATGTTTTTGAGGAAATGTAGGTTATTTGGGTCATCTGAGGGAAGGGATTAAATAGACTACGGTATATTTAGGTTGTTTGGTTTTTGCATTTTGATGTGCGAGTAGAGTTGGATAGGATTACGACCAAAGTTTTATGTAATTCTTCAATTCTTGGTTATTTTATTTTATTTTTTAGTTGCAATATTGCCCCTCGTTTCAAGCCATGAACGCATTTTATAGATGTTTGATGGCTTTGTTCTCGAGGAAAAGTTAAAATTAATGGGCATTGTACGTATATGCAGAATTTTTCATAGACTTCTGTAATTGTTCTTTTCCTAACATAGGATATACATCACCATTTTTGTGCCCTTGTAAGATGCAATCGATCGATAATTCCACATCTTAATTTGTTTTCCTTTATGGGAAGAAGTTTTGGAAAACTTATCTTTTCACAGCTACATTATTTTTGGAGTTGGGATGCTTTTATTAGTTATTTATTTAGGAATGTCTCTTCATCCCCAGTTTTGCGCAGTTTCGGTGGATTTGTTGATTTAACATGGTTAAAATAATGATAGTTAAGTTGTAGGGAAAAAATGATGTTTTATGTTTTTTACTTATCTGATCTAAAACATCCATAGTAAAAATATAAATTATAATTGATGGAAAGTGTCAAAGATAACGAAGGTTGTTTGTCGCCTCTTTTTCTCTATACGCTTCCAGACTTGAGGGTTTTTTCACATATGATTTGTGTGTTCAATGAAGAGAAGGAGAAGCCCCTCCATGTTTCATATTATGTGGAACCTGTGCATGGCGAAGGTCTCTTTTTGTGTTGCCCTCCGTCGAAGGTAATTCCAATAGAATTGTCATGCACACTCTTCTTGCACTCCAACTCACCCAAGTTTACGAGGATCCTTCCAATTTGTTATTATCCCGTACGTTGTGGATGAAATAAAAAAGACTTAATTTTGAATGAATAAGTGGACCGTTCCAAATTCAAGGATATAGGCCAATTCCTTATGTTAGGAATTAATTATATCTAATGCGAAATAATTCCTCAAAATTGCAATAATAAGAAGTATGAATAGAATTACGAAATGAAATATGCACAACACTCAAGACAATATTTAACGTGGTTCACCCAATGTGGGCTACATCCACTAAGAACACTTGCTTAAATTTTATTACAAGCCAACAGTCTTCACATGATTACAATAATCGTATCTTGTTTGGAGCTACGCTCAACAAACCATCCCGAATTCACACTTGAATTCACACACACTATTCACCTTCACAAAACACAGTCATATAAATCATGTTGTATGTCCATCTGTTTATAAGTACATCAATAGGTAGCCAAAGAGGCGGTTTACAAAATAATGGGTACCAAAAAAACATGGGCCCAAAAATAGCCATAACGGTTACCCATTACCCATGGGTTAATAAACCACCCATGAAAATTTTCTTCGGGGCTTCACCCCACGAACCCCCTTGACCCACTCACCAGCAAGTGGGACCGCCGTAAAAATATCAGTGTAACACATGGAAGGTGTACCAAACTCTAACATGAAAATAGGCTCCACAAACATAACAATCTCCCACTTGGAGACTGATTTCCACTGAGAAAGCTTCTCAACCCTTCACTGTCATCCATGAAGGCCAACCAAAGCTGAACATAGCTTTATTTTATCCCTTGTGACCACCTTGGTCATCATGTCTATAGGATTCTGACTGGTATGAATCTTCTCCAACTTCAACTTATCTTCCTCCAAAGTTGTCCTGATGAAGTGATATCTCAACTATATATGCTTCATCCTAGAGTGGAAAGTAGAGTTCTTAGCTAGGTGTATAGCACTCTAACTATCACTATGCAGCTTACATTCCTCCTGCTTATGCCCCAACTCCTCAAGAAATTGTTTTAACCAAATCATCTCTTTGCTTGCCTCTGTGGCAACAACATACTCATCCTCCGTGGTTGACAAAGCCACCAGCTTCTGTAGTCATGAAATCTAGCTCACTGTTGTCCCACCTACAGTGTAAATATAACTTGTCGTGCTCCTCTCTTGTCAACATCTCCACCATGTACGAATCTACATAACCACGTAAAGTGATGTTTGATCCACTTAGCATAAAATTGTCCCCATGGTCCCTCTCAAATACCGAAGGATCCACTTTCTTGCTTGTCGATGCTCTTTACCTGGATCACTCATAAATCTACTCATAGCTCCCCTGCGTGGGGAAATATCGAGCCTAGTGTACACCATAGCATACATCAAATCGCTAACATGATGAGTAAGGTACCTTGGACATTTAGTTTCTTTCCTTCTTTGTCTTGGGACACTTTGCTCCATTGATAACTTAAAATGGCCTACCAAAGGATTCCCAACCGGTTTAGCATCCTACATGTTAAACATATCCAATACCTTCTTAATGTACTCTTCCTGAGATAAAGTCAGCTTTCATTCCTTCCTATCCCGAGTTATCCTCATACCAAGGATTTTTTTGGCTACCCCAAAATGTTTCATATCAAAGGATTCACTTAGTTGTTTCTTGAGTACTTTTATTTCCTACATGTTTTTACCTACAACCAACATGTCATCAACATACAAACACGGGATAATATAACTTCCATCATCAAATTTCTTTGTATACATGCAATGGTCAGAATGACATCTAATATAACCTTGCTCCATCATGAAGCTATCAAACTTCTTATACCATTAACGTGGAGCTTGTTTCAGGCCATACAAGCTCTTCTTCAGTTTGCACACCATCTCCTCTTTACCTTTGACTTCATATCCTTCTAGTTGCTGCATATATAGCTCCTCCTCCAAATCACCATGGAGAAATGTAGTCTTTACATCTAATTGTTCTACGTGCAAGTCTTATCTTGCCACTATTCCAAGATCGATTCGATAAAAAGTCATTTTTATTACGGAGAAAAAATCTCATTAAAATCTATACCTTGTTTCATGCGAAACCCTTGACCACAAACCGGGACTTATATATTTTCTTTCCTCCTTCGTCTTTAACTCTATACACCCACTTGTTCTCTACAATTCTCTTTTACCTTCCAAGGTAGCTTCACTAAATGCCAAGTCTAGTTCTCCATGAGAGACTTGTGCTCCTCATCCATGGCTTGTTCTCACTTCTTCTTGGCATCTACTGCATTTCTTCATCAAATATCTTTGGCTCTCTACTATTAGTGAATAATAAATAATAAAGAGAAGGAGAAAAATGTTCGGTTCTTTTCTTACCCTAGAACACCTCCTCACCGTAGGAGTTTGGGGTTCTATTGAGTAGGTTCTGAACTCGATTCATGGGTCACCGTCCCATCCGGAAGATCCTCTACCACTGCATATTATTTCTTGGATTTTCCTATTTTCCTGCCATTTTTGCTTATACATGACTTTCTCATTAAATACCACATCCCTAGATCGAATGATTTTCTTGTCCTTAATACTCCAACATTTATAATCCAAAGTCATCACCACCATAACCAATAAAAGAGAATTTTTCTTATTTAGCCTCTAGCTTGGTCCTATCATCCTTGTCAATATGAATAAACACCTCTCATCCAAAGACTCTAAGAAATGAGTAATTGACTTTCTTACCATACCAAGCCTCCTTAGGTATGCCTCCATCCAGCGCACTTGAGGGTCCTCTGTTTATCAAGTACACATTGTGCTCACCGCTTCGCCCAAAAATAAAGAGGTAGTCTGCATGTATCCTCATGCACCTAAAGACGTTGCATTATTGTTATGTTCATCCTTTCGACACCCCATTCTCGCTACGGGAATCCTGGAACCGTCTTTTACCTATGAATTCCATTCTTAGAATAATAATCATCAAATTCATTGCTTTCTGAATACTCCCCTCCATTATCGACTTTGAGACATTTTAACTTAAGACTGTTTCATTCTCTACCAAGGATTTCCATTTAACAAAAGTATGAAATACATCATATTTGTTTCTAATACAATAAACCCAAACTTTCCTTGCTGCATTATCAATAAAAGTAACATAATAACTTGAACCCCCAAGAGATGATACCTGAGCTAGCCCCCACACATCAGAATGTACCAGCTCTAACTTACTCTCTTTCTTCGTAGGTCCAACCTTGAGAAACCTTACTCGCTTTTGTTTCCCATATATGCAATTCTCACATAAATCCAAACCTATTTCTGTATATCCAGAAAATTCTTCTTTATGATGTCCATGCCCTTATGGCTCATATGGCTGAGCCTATAGTGCCATAATGTTGTATCTGCATCAAAAGCCACAAGATTACAATCATTAGTAATATTAGTGGATAAATACAAGGTTCTAACCTTCTTACCTCTTTCCACCACAAGAGCACCCTTGGTAACCTTCCAAGAGTCAGCTGTAAATATCACAATACAACCATCACTTCCCAATTGCCCCACCGATATCAAATTTCTCCTTAATGTAGGCACATGTCTGACATCCTTCAATAGCCATGTATTCCCATTCTGCATCTTAACTCAACATAACATTATCCAACTATACTATAAGGCTCATCATCACCAAGAAAAACATGCCCAAAATCCCTTGAACATAATCAACAAAATAATGCCTATGTGGAGTAGCATGAAAAGAAGCCACTTGAATCTAAAACCCAAGATTCAATAATATTATGAAAAGAAATAATCAAAGCATCCTGACATACATTACCCGATGCCACATTTGCCTCCTTGTTTTCTTCCTGTTGTTTCTTCTTGTCCCAAAGCTCCCAACAGTCCTTCTTTGCATGCCCAGACTTTCCACAGTGCCAACATACTATCTTGCTTTTAGATTTTGACCTTGCCCAATCCTTTGATTTTCCACGGTTTCCTCTATTCTTTTGTCTCCCTCTAGTTTCCATTGTCAAAGCATTCCCTGAAGTAGAAGATTCACCAGAGCTTTTTCTTCACATTTCCTTGCTTAGAATCACCCCTACAACATCCTCAAACTTCAAATTTGAGTTAGCTGGAACCGAGTTGCTTACCGCCATTACCAAGCTATTCCAACTCTCAGGTAAAGAGCAGAAACTAATAAATCCCTAACTTCTTCATCAAATTCTATTGTAACTAAAGCTAGCATATTTACAACCATATTAAAATCATTTAGATGATATACTACTAAACCATTCTCAGACATCTTCATATTAAACAATTTTTTCATTAAAAATATATTATTAGAGGAAGAGGGTTTTTCATACAACTTCCCTAATACATCCATCAGTTATTTTGTAGTCTTTTCCTTTGAAACATTAAATAATATTGAAGATGCAAGATACATCCAGATCATTCCAAGTGCCTTCCGATCCAAAAAATCCCATTCTGCATATGTCATACTCGAGGGTTTGTTCACCTTCTCAAATAGTGGAGTATAAAGATCCTTCTGATAAAGGTAATCTTCCATTTGCATCTTCCAAAGACTGAAATTCTGCCATAGCTCCCACTCAAGCTAAAAACTTTCCTGCGATTCAACACTTCACAAACCAAACCAGACTCGATACCAATTGTTAGGAATTCATTATATCTAATGCAGAATAATTCCTCATAATCACAATAATAAGAAGTATGAATAGAATTACAGAAATGAAATATGCATAACACAAAGACAATATTTAACGTGGTTCACCCAATGTGGGCTACATCCACCAAGAACACTTGCTCGATTTTATTACAAGCCAATAGTCTTCATAGTTCTGATAATCGGATCTTGTTTGGATCTGCGCTCAACAAACCATCCCGAATTCGCACTTGAATTCACACACACTATTCACCTTCACAAAACACACTCATATAAATCATATTTTATGTCCATATATTTATAAGTACATCAATAGGTAGCCAAAGAGGTGGTTTTACAAAACAATGGGTACCAAAAAACCATGGGCCCAAAAAAATCCCATAACGGTTACCCATTACCCATGGGTTAATAAACCACCCATGAAAATTTGCTTCAGGGGCTTCACCCCCAAACCCCCTTGACCCGCTCACCGGCGAGTGGGACCACCATAAAAATATCCGAGTGTAACACATGGAAGGTGTACCAAACTCTAACATGAAAACATGCTCCATAAACATAACACCTTACTCTCCATTTTCACATACCTTTGAATTAATTCCACACTATACTTCTTTTCAAGCCTCTATCTTGGCTTTTCTTATTTCTATTATTGTTTCAAGACCTCTCGTGCATGACACATGACATCAAATGAAGGACAGAGATTTAATTTTTTAGTGATGTACTACATCCTTTCAGTCGTCCATGTGGCATGAACATTATTTGTTGTTTCAATGTAGTGTTTGGGCATTTGTTGTCTTCTTCTAGACATTCAAAGGTCTATTTTCTGATTGTTGTTGTTGCTTTGTAGTATAGGATAGTAACAACTAAAAGTAGAGGACAATCCATTAAAGGATGAAGATATACTTGTGTAGCACTCAATTCTCTCTACTCCCCAGGAAAATAAGATAAAAAATCATTGAACTCGATTCTCACTCCACACAAAATTATCTTCCTTGAAAGCATTATCATTTCTAAGCAGTAAAGGACATGATCACTTGACATGTAAACCCCTGAATCCCCTGAGAACACTCACCACATATCTAAGGTGCCTAACCAATTCACAAGCCATTATCGTGCATGGCTACCTCATTCCACCATCTACTCACACTAGAGGCCACAACCAAGGTTTTAGCATTTAAATTCTTGAAAATATCACGTATTACATCCACATTTTGTACAACATCCATATCAAACTTCTTCATGTTTTTGGTATGAAAAGGTATGTATTTTCTCATATTTAGTGTGACAAAGATATAGTCTACCTAATTAGCTCTATCTAGGCTACAATTAGATCCAATGTGCTTTTAAAATTGTTTGAATGATATACAAGTATTGTTGTTTTCCTTCACAAATTCCACGGCTAGAAATGGCACAAATATTGGATTTTCTTATTTTCAATTTTGGTCCCTTCAATTGTAAATTGCACTCACACATTTAATGTTGAGTTTTGAACTTGGAACCTATTAGATTTTCTCATTTTTAATTTTGGCTCCTTTAACTAAGAATTGCACTCGTGTGAATAATGTGAGTGAGATCCAAATGATTAAATGGAGCGCAAATAACAAATATTATTTGGGTGGGAACAACTTGAGCAGTGGAATAGGGATGGGATATGCAGGTTTTTGATACCCACCTTTTTAATTCAAACTTTCCATTCATGTCTTTGTTTTATGTAACAAATTATAGGTATTTAATTCCCACCTTTTTATTTCATGTATTCCTCTTATGTAAAAAATAAATGCTTTAACAAATTAAATGTAGCATTGATGCTTTTAAAATTTGGAAAATGTAAACCATAACTAATGGCTACATTATTTCATTATAAAATAGTTATAATTTATCCTTGGGTGATCACTTGTTACTTATGCATGAGCAATTATTGTATAATCGACTAAGATTTTATGTCATTCAAACTTAAATATAATCTTTATAATGTTTTACTTGTCAAATGTAAATAAAATTCTAATTAATAACACATGGAAGAATAAACCTATACAAACTATAAATTTTAGGGATGATTTTATGATTCAAACTCTTTATGGATTCATTAGATTTTTTATTTCTTTTAAGTATAATTCACATGTAATTAGATAATAGGATTTTATTACATTGAAAGGCATTTCCCAGTTGGATTGGAGGTTCCCTCTCTGACAAGCGTCACAGAATGGATGACCAACAAGCAAAGAGGGAGGATGTTGATGCACAAGCCACCGAGGGTCGTTGATTTGCACTGAATTTTCTCCAGTTGATGGATAACCTAGGTCGACAATATGAAACAATAATTGTAAGGCGGTGAATTTATCAAAAGTCTATGTCTATGTATTAGGGATTTCTCATAGCAAGGAGCCCACATTTGGCTAGGTACCTTGGACACCACTAAATCTCCTATTGCGCCATATGATTGTGCCACTTTTTGAATTAGGGAGCATAAGCTTTGATCAACTTTCCCTGGACATATCCTCCTACAATGAATGTTTTTCCTAGGGTCGTGATGATGTGGACATCAAATATTTAATTTACACATTTTTTCTGTCTTTCCATCCATGTATGTCTTATCTTCTAGATTAAATGTCGTCCAATCGAAGACCTTAATGTTGTAAAAAAAACAAAAAAAAAAGTAGTTAAATTCAATTGGCGAGACATTCATGTATTTAATTTGCATCTTTTCATTTCTGGCTTTCTATTCATATATATGTCTTATCTACTACATTGAATGTCACCTAATTTATGACCTTAACACTATAAAAGAAAACAATAGAAAATTTTGATTGTGAGATAAAATATACTTTTTGATCATATGAATAACCATTAAAGGGGATCAATAATCAATTAAGTGAAATTACTCAAGCTAAAACATAAAAACGTAAAAGGGGGCCTATTAAGCGCTAAAAGAAGCACACAATACCCTAATAGCTAGAGACCCCCTGATCACAATTGTGCATGAAATCACTACCTTGAATTCTAAGTCTAATACACATATCCCTGTCTCTAAAGTGTCCTACAAGGAATGCACGCAATTAACCAATTGACAACAATTAACAATGTCAATATTGATTAACCACTCCTTGGCTTCTAAGATATCTCCAAAATATGTTGCCTTGATGCCTTTCACACTACAACCTCTTTCTCCTTCTAATGATTGACAAAAATGACTCGTGGTTGTAGGAAAGAAGAGTTTCACCCTTCTTCCTCTCTACTTGTTTTGGTCCCCCCAGTTTACTTCTTCAATATATCCCCTTCGGCGTTTCCATCACACATTTTTCATACAATTGTTAGTATAAAAACACACATGATTAATTTTCATTCACAATTGATTAACATTCTTAATTATAAGATTTTGTACAATATATATATATATATATATAATTGCAACTCATTTCATGTAAAATTACCTGTTGGTCAATACCAAAGGCTGAATCTAATAGATCATCTGTGATGATGATATTCTCCAACACTAAATCATGATGAGCCTCCTCTAATTAGACACTTACTCAGCCTATGGAACTGCCTCGCGAGGCTATGGAACTACCACATCAACCACGTAGGTCCCTATACTCCCACAAGCATGACACTCTATGGTATATGATGTCTGCTACCTAGAAGAACTGGGCTCGTCAGTCTAGGAGAGATGAGTGCCATGTTGAAGCATTGATTGTGTCAATGATCTAATAGAACCAAGGGTTTGAACCTCCACTGTCTCCTTCACAATAGTAGGGACTGAAACATGATGAATAGGTGGGTGGGAAATGGGTCTAGCTGGCATGTTCTACAACCGTTGTGCCCCCTCTCTATCTTATGTAGAGCCCTTTCCTCTACCCTAAAAATCTTGAATGTCATAATAGTTAGGTATTTCATTGAGGACAAACTCGCAATAGAGTTTCCTTAAGAAATATTGTGGCACCTCAAAATTATTGCAAGGTGGTTGGTCAAAAACCATCCACCACCTATCCCAAAAAAATTATTTTTATCCCCTCATGATTACACCAATGGATGGGGAATCTTTTGCAATCCAATCATAACGATGCATTTGTTTTAGGATCAATAAATAATGCACACAATTTTTCTTTTGTTATTTTTTTCTTCACTACATCATATGACAACTTGTTGGCATAAAAATTATGGCAATTGGTTTTAAAAATCTCCCATGTGTTAATTTTTCCAACCACACTATCAATATTAGATACCAATGATCCTAAAGATGCAGCTAGGTTTTGACGATGTGCATTTGTGGCATTAGGGTTTCTTAACATTTCTATCAAACCCTCAATTTGAGCTTTATTGTTTTCAATCTCCCCAAAATACGTTGTTGGGTGTTAGGAGGATGTTGTGTCATAGAAGGGGGTGTTTGAGGGATGTTTTCTTCTTCATCTTGGTGTGGAGGTGAATGTGGGGTTTGAATAGAAGATACAAATACATCTGAAAATGAAAATAAATAACAAATAAAAACTATTCAAAAATAGATTAATAAGGAAAATAAACTATAACCGACTTTCGAGTTCACCGCCATCATCGATTCGAGTTGCCACAAAGTATCAATGTAAAGAAATGTGTTTGTGTTTTACCGTTTGTGTTTTTCCTCCTTAAGATATTTTTGTTTTTGCAAAGTGAATAGGCCTTGGGTTTCGACTATTTTTTTATCATTTGAAACGCAAGTTCGTTATAACACAACCTTGAATTTTCTCTATCGTGTTATAACGTGAATGAGCCATAATTCGAGTGCATTATGGCCAAATGGCCAAAAAGTGGATTTGTGTCCACTTTTTGGCCTCCAATCTTTGTGCACTTACCCTTATTGTTGTTGGCATGTCTCCTTAGAACCGCTCCTCACTACCTCCCTTGCGTCATCCACCTCGTGGTAATGGCACCCATGTTTCTTGGTTTTGTGGCTCCACAGTCTACTCAAATAGTCTAAAACTAAGTTTGTAAACTTTCCTAATTGATATCCCCTATTTCTTGCTTTGTAAGATCCACCACCGGTTATCATGAAACATTGTGTGCCAATTCATGCCAAACCCCATCATTTTTGAAATGGCGAGGATAAACTAGGTGGGGCCTGATTTGGTCACCATTGGGACACAATCTTTGATGATTAGTATTCAAACGAAGAAGCGAGACCCCTTTCCACATCATCCGGCCTTTCCAACCCATCATGTCGGCACACCTCATTTTCCATCATCATGTTTTGGGCCACGTCATCCTCCAAATGAGTTTTGTGTTGCATACCATTATGGTATTACATGGTGGCATGGTCTTAGGGCAGGTGCATTTTGTGGAGAGAATAGCCATTGGCCATAATCTTCATCAATGTTTGGGTCAATGTCATATTATTTTTCCGCATGACTATCCTTACCCTTTTCCTTTGTAAAAACTAAATGCTCTCTAGTTTTAGCCATGGACATTTTCTTCTCCAATGTATTTGGCATTAATTTATATTTATATTATAGCAACACGCACAATGTTGTCGAAAACAAGCCGAGATAACACATACTCAACTACTGATGTTATAATAAAAAACAAAAAATTACATTTCCTTACTCGTTTAAAAAAGGACATCGTAACACTTCTTGAAATCCATTTTTGTGTGGTTTATATTTTCCACAACCACTAACTTCATCCCTTAGATTTGTGTAGACACCTATAATTTATCTTGAACAATTTAAATACTTAAATTGTACTAATTATCCCCTTTCCCGTAAATTGGCAACATATCCTCAATTGTGTTCATCTTTCCTCCTATCATCATTAATTAATTACACGGAGTTAATTAATTAAGTCTTCTATTCAACAAATACCCTAATTAACGACCTTTCATTAATTAATCCTTCTTTCTATCTAAACTAATTAATTATTATTAATTAATTAGTTTCCCCTTTCATTAAACCAATAAATCATTATTTAGTTGATTTAATCCCCTTCTATATTATAAATCATGCTAATATTCCTCAAAAAAACTTTTATAAGCTTGCACACCTATCAATTAATCACTTTGGTTAATTAATAAGCCCCCTTTGTTCACATGAGTCACTAAGGGACAAATAAAACTCTCCTAAAGGTAACTCAACCCTTTCTAAACCCCCTATCCACAACTAACTCAACATCTCTATTATCACACATGCAAAGGGATGTAGAGATTCCTTTATCCATTGGGCTATATAAAGAGCCCTCCTCCTACCTTTACACCTACACCTAATTCTTGAGAAAAAAAAGAAAGCATATAGTACATACACTATAAGCCTTTTTTCATCCATAAGCATTTCACCATTAGAAGAGTTAAGCCTCATTCTTGATTTTCATCCATTTAATCTTTTGGGTCATATGGAAATAATCAAAGTGGTCTTGTAGCCATGCTTTGATGAGCTTCCATTCCTAATCCCTTAAAGATCAAACAATCAACTTTGATTGCCATGAATCTACCTAGGTTCAATTTAGTTGTTTTGGTGATCTAAAGAGTAGAGGTTTTAATAATTAACATGTTAGTTTGATTTCCATTTCAAAGTTATGATGCAATAATGTTGTTATTTAATCTTTCTTAGCTCTTAACGTGATGGTGTTTAGATTTTGATTTAACTTTGTTATTAGGACTACTAGGTGTTAGTTCTAATTTTCTTAACTTAGTTAAACAAAACCATGCACACATTTGGCACACCCAGTGGGACCTGATCCTTAGTCCCTTAACATTATAGCTTGAATTCTATTATTTTTGGCTAACCTTTGATATACACATATGGAAAATAATGTTCAATTTCTTAGGATTTTGCTAGTATTATATGTGTAGGTTCTCATTTAGAGCTATCATTCTAATGGGTTGTTGTCAATTTCGAGCTAACTTACTAAAATTTGAAGTGTTGTGAGATTTTTGTATCTCGACCATATTTGTAATGTAGGATGGGTGCAGCTACACTAACCTAGCGTAGCCACATTAAACTTTGCGCGCAGCACACTAACCCCGGCGTAGGCACCTCTCGAGTGTCATAGGCAGGCTGCTTTGTCGAGTTTTGTATCTTTGTTTAACTACTTTGTGGCACACATACCCTAACCCTAGCACAAGCACACTAACCATGGCGTAGGCACATCAAACCTAGCGCAGACACTTTATTTTTATTGTACCTTCATTACAAATGGAAAACTCACATCAGGCTAGCACACATGCCCTAACCACAGCACAGATGCACAACTCTCAAGTGGTGCGGTACTCTGTCATAATATTGTACCTCTTTTATATACCTTGGCACACATACCATTATATTGGCACAGACACCTCTTGGGTGGCGCAGGTGCACTTGTGAGCACTGAATAACAAAGACGAGCGTAGCCGCCTTCTAACCAGCGTGCACATGCCTAAACCGCACGTAGGTGCTTGATTCAAATTGGCCTGCACATTTTATTTTTTTCAAATCGTGTGTGTTAAATTGCTAACTTCTTTATAGGTTTGATCTAATTAATACCTTTTTTGCAAGTTATGTTTACATGCTTTTTCTAGACTAGATAGACTTTGCATGCTTGCTTATAAGAGTAAGGTTGTGTATGCTCTTCCCTCGCATCCTTTGGGGTGATCTTGGGAATCAGAAATGATTCTTAGGTATTTTTGCACTTTGAGAATGTTGAGAATGTCCTAATTGAGTAGAAATGAGTTAAATTGGTGTGTTTTGAATTAATTGTTTTCCATTTGGTAAAATTCTTGGATTCTAAAAAACGTCACGTATGCTCTTCTCTTGCGTCCTTGGATGATCTTGAGAATCAAAAATGATGTTTAGTCTTTTTATGGAAAATCACTAACCCATTGTGTAGAACCAAAACACATACTTGTCAAAGAAAGGTGGAGTCAAAACAAAAAATCAAACTACTAATACAGTTTCCGTGCAGGTTGCCAAAAGGTGTTCAAGCAAACCACATCAAAATTAAACAAGATAAAAAGAACACCACATTCAAAACATTGTATTTGTAGGTTTGGATAAGGGTACATCTCATCCGCTTAAAACTAGGACATAACCCCTTTGGCATAAGCCTTAAGCTACAATAATGGGGGTGGTCCTAGGAACCCCAAAGTAGTCCACGCAAGAGGGAACCTTGTGGATGAAACGGGAAGTGCTCTGCATAACCTACTTGACTAGTTGTTCCTTGTGAGTTAGCATTACCGGTTGTCCGTATGGCGACCCTAGTGATAGTACACATAGACGCACTAGTTGCCTACTGTGCTTGAAGGGGGTAAATTAAAGTCGAGATACTCCCAAATTATTCATTGTGGCTTTTTGGGTAAATCGAGCTCGCTTAAGACAGCTTTGTAACACCTAGGAAGAGAGAACCACCTAAGAAGATATTCTTTGGCCAAGAGTCCACTTTGACCATTTCAAAACATTGTTGAGTTGTGAGCCATCATTCATCTCGAAACATGGGAAGCGTTACTTTTTCTTAGTTTTTACTTGCCTTAAGGCAAGGTGAAACTCTGCCAAGTAAAGCCAAAGATTTTCATCCCCATTTTTATCTACTTCCTTCACTTTCTTTTGACACTTTTTTAATCAAAAAGGAGTGACTACCTTTGCGTTATCAATTGATTGTTTTCGCCACTTTTTGTCTATTTACACTCATCCATGTTTGTGGCTAGGTAAGTTAAATGTCTAAAGTGTGTGGAGACTTATTCATGTCATTGGTGGCCTTTTTTATCTTGATACCCACGTTAGGATCGTCATCATAGTTAGGCATGGTTCATCATCTTGAACTTCCTTGGAAAGGCTACCTTGTTTATATCATATCACTACAATTTTGGTATTTATGTCTTGTTTCTTGTAAAATTGACCTAAATATCTGCATTGTAAGGTTACGATATACACATTTTAAAAATTCTTAGTTATACTATAAGCTTTTAGTTTGATTCCATTACTACCTCGATTTTGAAAAGTGCTACATGTTACCACTTGTGTGTGTTATATCAATATCATCTTGATATCAATACCTTACTTTCTCACAAAGTTTGGTTAACATATCTTGGTGACATTTTTGTGTCACTCAAAAATTGTAATTGGCACTTTTTGGGATATAGGTATTAATTGAATTTGAGCTTGCTTCTAGTATACCTTGTTAGGAGGTCACATTAACTTCTTGTTATTACTTACATCTTGTTCATTTCCTTGAACTCGACATAAGTAGGGACATCTTGTTAATTATCTTACGACACCAACTACCTTTTTGAAACAAACCTAGGAATTACTTCATTTGATTGATAGGCTTGGTACCAAACATTGTGTCACTATTGACTTATCACTTTATCACATTGGTACTTTAACATTTATACTCATTCATATTCTTTACTTTATTTTTGCATTTGATTTAGGTGTGATCACAAATTTTTGAACACATTCACAAGATACCTTGGTGAAACTATTGCACATCATGGCTCCTAAAACACGATTAGGGCTCAAAAAGAAAACATTAGAAGCACAACAAGCGCAAACTTGGGAAGCCTCAAACAAACAAGGGTCAAACCCTTTTATTGGTCATGATCTTGGGCCTTTATTTTCCACGAGAAAAAGAGATAGAAGACATGATAGATCATAGTGGTGACGAGTTGGAATCCCCACATGAGGAATTTGACTTCGACCCCTCCTTGTAAGATGAATTCATTTTTAGAAACATGGATAGGGTGTTGGCATGAGTTATAGAATTGGGAGCCAAAATGCCCACTGAACATGAAACAATCCCACCTACAAATGATGTTAATGATGAGGAGTGACCTCTTATCAACATGGATGATATTTTAACACATGGACATGCTTCTACCTCCAATGCGGGAAACGTTAATGTAGTGGGACATAGAATACCCTTCATTAAAATGCCACATAAAATCAGGTTAGGACACGAGAATGTTGAAGAACCTCCACAGTATGAAGAAGAAGAGGAACCTTTGGAAGAAGAAGTCACTATTCAGCAACAAATTTGTAACCTTAGTCGACAACTAGCCTTGTTAACCTCGCATGTACAAAAGGAAACAAGCAAGAATGTCCAAAAGACAAAACCTAAGGTCAAAAATAGTGAACTTCATAGGAAAACCAAGGAGGGGACAATACGGAGTACAGTTGAGTGTATATACTTATTTCCCCACTAAAGAACAATTACTTGCACAAGAAGTACAATATATGAAAGCGACACTCATAAGCCTTCAAGAGAGCAATGTGGGGAGCATCAAAAATATCAATACGAAGAACTATGTCCCCATCTATTTGACAAAGCTATGACACTTCAACCCTTCCCTAAAAAATTTGACATGCCGAAATTCAACAAATATAGAGGAAAGGGAGACCCACGAGATCATGTAAAGGATTTCTATATGGCATGTCAAGAGGTGTCCTATAGCGATAATTACCTCATATGAATCTTTCCCAAGAGTCTAGGAGGCCAAGCCTTGGAGTGGTTTACTCATTTACCTTAGGGGTCTATTTTTACCTAGCCAGAACTGGCAGAGAGGTTTGTGCGACACTTCTCATACAATATAGAAAGTGATATCACCATGGTGGACTTGTGCGGCACCAAACAATGTCCTAACGAGACATTCGCCAGACTTCCTATAATGGTGGAGAGGGATAGCCACTCCCTTCTATCGGAGGAATGACGAAGATGCTGGAGCGAAGTCATGAGCATCAAAACGTTACACTCAACTAAAAAATGATGTAGCTTCAAGATCAAAGCAATAACTCACCCATGAGAGCAATGTGCATGCATTAAGGGAAAATCACTCAAATCCCATACTCCATTCCATTACATTCCTCAATATGGAAGGTGTACATAAAGTAGTGGGGTTTGTAACTCTCCCAAAAATGTAGCCATCAAGAGGTGGGAGTTACGGTTCTAGAATAGCTAGTCAAATGTAACTCCTATGACGCTCTATGTGCGTGTAAGGCCATAATGACACCCTAGGACACCTAATCATGGTGAATCACCTATGTGGAGGAATCCCATGTACTTAAAATATATGCATGGTAAATATCCTACACCAACACCCCTTGAAGCATAGCTTAGGTGGACACATAGATGAAAACAAGGAGAAGTGGGTCCTGGAAACAAGCACGATGAGGTGCGACGTACAAGAAACTCTAAAAAAGTAGAGTAAAAGGAGAAAACCCTTTGGGAAAAACTCCCCCAAAAGAGAGACAAGTCCACTCTCTAATCTAAGAAAGATGCCAAAGATGGGTCCTAGCCACAGACGAACCTGTAAAGGTACCCATGTACAAAGAGGCAATCTCTCGGAAAGAAGAAGAAGAAAGAAGAAGAGGGAGACAAGAGGAATGCAAAAGATGCCATGGATGGATCTAAAATCTGTAGCTCTAGAAGGTCTCCCAGAAGAATTTTGATCACGAGATCCTCTGCCTCTGGACTGAAGAAGAACCACCCGCACCAAACTGTGTGCCTACCCTTAGGAAGGACAGAAATGATGTGTTGTAAGTTTGCCCACTCCATGAAGGAAACTGAATGTAGAAACACAAAGCACTCTAACCGGTCCACAAAAGTGTGACATAGGACTAGCAAGTGAGTATGAAGGAACCGAAGGTAATGTCACGAGTGCAGAACTGTCAGAGTATGAAGGGTGAACACTGTAGAAAGGATGTCCAACTGATGTGAAGGCAAAAAAACATCCCCCACAACAGAAAATGGATCCACAAGTAAGGGTGGATTAATGAAGGTCTCCGAAAAAGTGGAAGTGGTAAGAGTCCTAGAAGGGGCACTCCCAACAATGGAGATGATGAACTCCTCTGAAATACCTATAGATGGATGAGGAACCTGTATTACATCACAAGTGTACTCTGTGAAAAGATGACTAAGGTCAGGCAGATACTTGTCCCAAAGAGGGGGTTCAACAAATAGAAGAGCGATGTTAGATAGGTATGAGTCATCTAATGAAAGTGTAGGAGTGAAAGGGCCTTACACACTGAAGGTGGAAAATAGGTGGGTGTGATGGTTGTATGAGACTGTATAAGATACTGCTCAATATCTGATGAGATGTGGGATGTGTCAACACTCTCTGGAATAGTGAGAGAAGGAAGAGAAGAGTCCTATATAGTACTCTTAACATCATAATTGGGTGCACAATCCTCATCATCAGAGGTAGAACCAAGTGAGTCTATGTCAATGGAACTGTCATCACACGAAGAACAAGAGAAGACAATTGAATCAGCAACAACAACGTCGACAGTATATGAAGGGTATACATAGAGGGACTGAAGAATGCTCCAGATACAATGGGGTGGATCTAAGTCTGCCACGTGAAACCAGTGAGATGGAGAGACATGCATCATCATGGTACCAAAAACATGGTTGTAAGTGTTGAGAAAATCATTAAGATGACAATGATCAGTGGGTGCAGGAACTGGCCCAAGCAAGAAGTGTGAAAGACCCTTGTAGGCGAAGTAACATTCCATAGAAGCACGCCAAACTGAATAGTTCTCTCTCCCAGTAAGAAGTGGCGGAGGTTGTAAAGCAATCCTATGATGCTCAAGTCTGGAAAGAGCACCCTCCATGATGGAATCAAAATTGCAAAGTGCAATAATGCAAGGCGTCAGACTCGGCCGATAATGCATCTACATGTAATACAAGGCCCAAGAGTACTACGACCCCCCCCCACGAATGCGCCACTTAATAAAGTAGTGCATTTACAAAACTGACAATGCCATCATGTAAAGTGTAAAAATCATGTAGCTTTGACTAGAGAAGTGCTCAAGACCAAGCAGTGAATCAAAAGTTAAAGCAAAAATACAATTCCCGTAATTGATGGAAAATGTTAATAAGCTTTGCAAATTGATTAAAAAAGTGCCCGAAATGGGTGCAAGGGGTGTCATGTGGGTACTCATTGGAAATGGCATCAAATTTTAAGAAGGGTTTGTTTTTCTTGCAAGGGGGGATTAGCCTCCTGCCAACCCCAGACCTCACCCTTCATCTTCGACACATGAATGAAGGACATAATTACAAGCAAATTAGAGCCTTAAAATTATTACAATGCCATGATAAGAATGTTTTTTTCCTTAAAACATTAAAAACAGGATTGTTTTAACCACCAAACAAGTCTAAAAGGGAATGGATGGGGGCCCACGTTGTCAAGCCATGTAGATGCACCGAGATCTTGTGTTGCCGCAGGTGGTTAGTTATTGGTTTGCAGCCGAGTTAACAATCTCCACGTGCTACACGGAGGAGGGGATGCCATGTGAGCCTACAGAGGTAGGTTAAAGCTGTCATGTCAACAATGTCGTGGTCTTAAGCCTCATATGTTGATCAATGTGCAATGATAATAGACGGTGAACCAGGGAAGGATTCTATTGTGTTGTAGAGGTGAAACGGTGTGAGGTAGTTGAAATCGTTGGCTAATGTGTAACAATCGTGGAGCAGTGAGCCGAGACCAAGTTACCTTTGTGTAAATTTCTTGTCTCTAGAGGCCAATGCATAGCAAGACTTCAAGGGGAAAAAGCATGAGTTGTGTGCACGAGCCCACGAGTGGAGGCAAGAGTGGGGTCCTGGGTCCAACACGGTGCAGTAGTGAGCAATGAGTCAGACAATGCGAGCGGGGAAGGAGCTCTAATGCACATGCAAATGCAAAATGGTAGAAGCGAGGCAAAGGAAGGGCTGTTCCACCAATGCATGAGTAGGTAATTCTGAATCACAAGGAGTGGAGGTTAAAACACGAGTCAAGCAGACCAAAGCACGAGCCAACATTGTAGAAAACGTCCATGCAAAGGTAACCTTGAGACAACAATGAACTACATAATAACCTCGTGGAAGTAAAACTCGAGTTTAGAAGAGCAAATGAACGAGTTACTTGCAATCTGCTGAAACTTCAATGTTGCAAAATGCCAACAAAACACACCAGCAAACAAACCAAATACATGTACCCCCTTTTTTTAAATAAAAATAAAATTCAAGTAGATCAGATGAAAAGGAGAGCTTGCATAAGAAACTACGAGGTGGAGAGTAGTAAGCAACCGAGGTGAGCAACACTATTCCGATACAGAGCTCGATACCATGCGATTAAGCATGTTAGCCCCATAGTAGTGTTGGGATGGGTGACCTCCTAGGAAATTCCCTGTCACTACCTCCTAATGTTGTTAGGCCTGATTGGGTGTATACTTGACTCCATCGTGCGGGAGGGTGTTGGCATAGCAACTTTTTAACATGATGAGATCCCTCTCCACCATCAGTTCAAGCTTTTGGTGTGATAGAAAGTTGTGCATCTTTGATACCATGTCGGAGGAATGACGAAGATCTGGAGGGAATTCGTGAGCATCAAAATGTTGCACTCAACTACAAAATGATGTAGCTTCAAGATCGAAGCAAGAAATCACCCATGAGAGAAATGTGCATGCATTAAGGGGAAAATGGCTCAAATCCCATACTCCATTCCATTCCATTGCTCAAGATGAAAGGTGTACATATAGTAGTGGGGTGTGTAACTCCCCCACAAATGTAGCCGTCAAGAGGTGGGAGTTACATTTCCGAATAGCCGGTCAAATGTAACTCCTATGACACTCTATGATGTGTGTAAGGCCATAATGACACCCTAGGACACCTAATCATGGTGAATCACCTATGTGGAGGAATCCCATGTACTTAAAATATATGCATGGTAAATATCCTACACCAACAGCTTCCCTTGCACATTCCACGAAAAACAGTGGTAAGTATCTTTGTGCCCAATCTAAATCCAGACATCACTTTCTACCTTCAAATGCATTGTGTTCATACTTTCGAGAAGGTCGTTGAAAGGGCGTTCAAATAGAAAGCCCTTTTGCCAAAGGAACTCTTAAATCACATGCTAAAGATAATCAATGTATTAAACCTCGCAGAAAAAAGCCAAAAATATTCAACAAAAACAAGAATGTGGTGGGAGATGGGATCACAGATTCCAAACACGTGTAAATGGTTCAAACCGGTCAACCTTTTAAACTAACCAAAGGACCTATTCAACCACCACCTAAACGTAGAATGTTCACTCCTCTCAACGAGCCTTTGTCAGTCATATATTAAACAATTGGATGCAGCTCACATGGTGACTCATCCCACGACACAACCCTTTGATGAAAATGCTCCAAAACCATCATGGTACAAATAGCATGACTATTATGAATTAAATTTTGTCAAGGGACACAAAATAGACAACTGTCTATGACTTTGTCACTATATCCAAGACCTCATCGATAATGGGGAGATAGAAGTGGACAACCTGGAAAAAAATCAGACGCCTAATGAAAATATGGGGATATACAAAGAACCATTCCCTAAACATGGTAAGTCAGAGGAGCCAAATTCGGATCAAGGAGAGTCATCCCAGAGTTATAAAGCGTGAATTATCTATATACCAAGAAAGACAATAATCATTATGATTCTCTCATTAGATGTATTTGCTCTCCTAGTGACCATGTGAACACCATTCGAATCAAGGGAAAGTATTACGCTGTAGTAACAACATGTGCCCACCTCATGATTCTTGAACCCTCTTTGTCAACCCCACAAAATGGTAGGTACAACCTCTTAGAACAACTTGAGAAGATGTCTGCCAAGATTTCAATCTTGGATCTTCTCAAAATATCAAATGTACATAAAGACATTTTGTACCAAACTCTTCAAGGGTCAAGAGTGCCACTAGAAGTAGATCCTACACATCTTCAGGTTGTGGTAGCAAACATTGTACCAACTGAGCACATTTCCTTTAATCATAGGGAGATCCCTATTGAAAATCCAACGCATAATCTCCCCTTGTATATTGAGGTATTTGTTACCCGCTGAAAGATAAAATGGGTGCTTGTGGACAATGGATCAGGATTGAATATATGCACATTGAAATTAGTTAAGCAACTGGGACATACCGAAGAATACCTCAATTCAAACATCATTACCATAACTCGCTTACGACAATGTGGAAAGAGAGTCAGCTGGCACAATCACATTACCCATGGAAGTCGGACCCACTTGTCATCACACGAAGTTTCATGTCTTGGACTTGGAACTCCCATACAATATGCTTCTAGGCTGACCATGGATTCATGCCATGCAGGCCATGCCATCAACATTTCATCAATGCATCAAACTAAAACACAAGGGACACACTGTCATGATATAAGGAGATCCAGAGCCCTTCGCTCACTACAAATCTCTCAATAGTTTTACATGTAAGGGTGCCTATATGTGTCCCTCTACTGATATAGTTGTTCCTCTTCAATCTGAAGCCATGGAGTCTGAATAGATTCAGATTCCCTTAGTTCTTGTGCCCATGATGCCTCTACATCAACTTCCCCTTTTGATTCATGGGAGATGAAGGTTTTGGAATATGGTTTTGGGGAGTATAATGTGTAACAAGCCCTTTTAGTTTCAGACCTCTCATTGTCACCTAAAACTAGAGGCCGACCCAACTATCATTTCAGATGGCCTAGAGATGAGCAAACTATTGGGTCATTTTTACCTGGAGGGTTGTTGGCTGAAGAGAAATTGTTGGATCCACCTATGACTTGGGTCTGGAAGATACTCAACCAACTTGCTACCAAACCCCTGAGTATGAGAAATCTAGCCGAATGATGTATTCCATGGGCTACAAAGGTCTAGGATGTGGAAAGAATGAGAAAGGACAGCGAGAACCAATTCCTCTCCCACATTTTAAGACAGAAAGGTATGGCATCGGCTTTCGACACTATGCGTCGCAACCCAAAGATCAAGATGCCACATGTTCTGAGTGCGAAGATAGATCTAACTATTTAGACAGCGATACAGATTCCCACTGTAGCCAATATGAGGATCTTGCCTCTATGAACTTGTTCATGAATACCGTTTTCCTCACCATAACCCCTACTAAACCTAAAATCGACCTTGTTTACCCTTGCCTTTTTGAATGGAACCAAAAACGTCATGTGCTGCTAGATCTCTTTTAAAATGATGAAGCCATTGCAGAATTCATGGGCATTCGGGATACAATCCCCATTGGATATCACAAAAAGGGTTTTTACATTGACTTAGATACTGCGCCTACTTTAGTGAGGAAGCTGAGCTTTGTGCTCAGCAAAATTTAAGAAAAAGTGAGGGAAAAAGTTCCAATGAAAAGCTTCGATAAAAGTCAAATTCTAAGTTGCACAGTGAAAACCTCTTTGAGGCATTGGCAGACAAACAAGTACAAAAATCAAAGGACAATAAAAGTGACCACGCCAAGGATGAAAATCTCGTAGAGACATCCTTGGATGAAGATCTCAACCTTTGTCCCAATCCTACGTGTATGGAGGATTTGTCAAAATTACTAGTAGAAGAGACGATGGATGTAAACATTGGCACAAAAGATGACCCAAAAATAGTCAAGTTGGGAGCTTCGCTCTCATCGTAGGAACAAAAAACATTCACCATGTTGTTGCATAAATTTATACATGTGTTCGCATGGTCCTATAAGGATATGTTAGGCTTAGACCCAACTTTGGTAGTGTACAACTTAGTTGTACACGCAGACGCCAATCCTATCAAGCAAAAGCTCAGAAAGATGCACCTGAGGGTAGCTCTTCTAGTTAAGGAAGAGTTAGAAAGATTGCTCATGGCAGGATTCATTCGACCTATTGATTACTCTGAATGGATATATCAAACATTGTCCCCTGTCTGGAAGAAACTCATTTGGGATCAAAATCTGCATGCATTTTTTAGAGACATAAATAAGGCATTCCCTAAGGATGATTTTCCATTGCCAAATATTGATATGATTGTTGATTCAACCGCAGGATATGAAATGCTATCTCTTATGGATGGATTTTCAGGCTACAATCAAATCAAGATAGCCGATGAAGATCAACACAAGACGGCTTTTACAACTCCTTGGGGTACTTTCTGTTATCAGGTAATGCCATTTGGCCTTTAAAATGTAGGAGCTACCTATCAAAGGGCAATGATGGTGATTTTCCATGATATGATTCATGATATCATGGAAGACTATGTGGATGATATCCTTGGAAAATCCAAGATGAGAGAAGACCACCCTATTATTTTGTGGTGTATCTTCGAATGCCTACGAGAGTACAAGGTCTATTTGAACCCAAAGAAATATGTGTTTAGTGTGTTGTCTGAAAAGTTGTTCGATTTCATTGTCTCTGTAAACACCCTAATTTCACATCTTTCCTAAATCAATTAATTCCCCTTCCTCATTTCCCACAAAAATACACTTTGAATTAATCAAATATAATTTGATTAATTATCTATTTCAAAATCCAAAAAATAACCCAATCCTCACCACATGTCATTATTCTCCATATTTTTTACTATTGAATTAAAAATTCAAATTCATATCCTCTCCCACTTTTCATGGTCTCCGATCACCTAATCTTGCCCACATTTTCAAACCATGATTACTTAAATTACTCTAAGTTAATCACTCCCCCAGGTTATAAATACAACTTTACCCATCCCCTCTAAGGGCACGAAGAATAAACTTAAATGCCCTATCTAAGTTCTTGCATCCTTTAAGCAAAGAACATCCTTCTGCCTCATCCAAATAGTCTCATTCTGAAGCACCCTAAGTCCATAATCATTTTTCCCATCTGGTGCAAAGTAAGAGGATTGTTGTTATAGGAAGGCCTTGCTCCATCTTGAAGAAAAGCACCTACATATCACACAATCAAGGCTCAATCCAAGTTTCCTAGCCCATTTTGAGGTTTGCTACGAAACACGAAGGAGGAGGTATGATTATTGGTATTTTACTTCCTTGTTAGTAGTGCATTTTTCCTAGCTTACATTCTAGCACGCCCGATTACTTTTGATCTGTTACCATTGATTTCTCAATTAGTGGTGTTATCCATTATGTGTTTATTATTGTTCGTTATTATCTCTTTTTTCGTGCCTTATGGCCTTCTTTGGTTAACCTTTATGTTGTGGGTAGCATTTTTGTTGTGCGGTGTCTTGTGGTGTATCTGCAGGTTATAACAACAATGAAACTATGACGCTCGTCCTGTCTTTGATCTCCTCGGCACTTGGTGTTTAGCAGACAGACATCTATCACCTGATCTAGATACTTGTGGATCACGACGGAAATATTCACTCCTACGGTCGTCACAGAGGTTACATTTCAAATAGTTCCCAGTTTTGATTTTTCTATTCACTCGTAATCTACAGAAACAAATGAACTAGTCATTAGCTTATCATCTTACTGTCATGGGACAACCAATCCGGAAAATGTATTTATTTATTTACTTTTGCTAAAATAATTGCTTTGTAGGAAGTTAATCATTTTTCTTTCTTTCATTTTAGTTAATCATTTTGTGATCTAACTCTTTATTTATATTTATTGTTCTTTTTTAACCTTGCTGTCAA
The DNA here is from genome assembly GCA_018340775.1 of Taxus wallichiana var. yunnanensis. NCBI lineage: Eukaryota > Viridiplantae > Streptophyta > Pinopsida > Cupressales > Taxaceae > Taxus > Taxus wallichiana. The sequence continues at coordinate 968,990,291 of CM031242.1, forward strand.
AATTTTAGCTTCTCAGGTGAAGTATAGAAGTCAGAAAATTAAAAAAACTAGCTCTCGGGGCATTTTCTCACGTTCAAATTTTTCATTCAGAGTGCTACCATAGCCCATCTTCCGGAAGCCATAACTTTTTCTCCCAAACTCGGAATGACTTCTTTTTTAATGGAAAGGTATTGAAAAGATCTATGCAATGGAAAAATAATTTTTTGATTTAGACTTACAAAAAAAAAAATTGGTTTCATTTCTTCTAACACCTGTCTTTTTAACAAAAAAACAACAAAACAAAAAATTGTAGTTTTTTTTTATTTTTATTTTTATTTTAATTTTTTTAACGTAACAACCTCACGCGTATGCTCTTTCCTTGCACTTTAAAAGTGATCTTGGAAATCAGAAATGTGAGGCCACCCGGGCTCCGCAAAAAAAAAAAAAATTGCCTTACATTTCAATTTTCCACGACAACACTTCTAGGTAACGTTTTCACACTCTTCTTTCGTCATTTTTCTTTTTGTGAAAATAATCATTATCACTATTTCACAATCATGATTAATTGCAATAATTATTAACATTTAAAAGAAAAAAAAATTTAAAAATAAAATCTATTCCAATTGTATCCGTGTATGCTCTTTTCTTGCGCCTTCGAGCGATCTGGAAAATCAGAAACGGTCACAATTTTTTAGTTTCTTGTTCTAACATTGTAGGATCCTATAGCTATGTTTTCTAATTGAAATGTAGCTATGTTTTCTAATTGTCATTTCAACCATGATTTTACTTTGTCATATTATTAATATTTTTTTATCGTTGGTTGTGTATGCTCTTTTCCTGCGCCTTCAATGATCTGGAAAATCAAAAACAGCCACAATCACTTTTCTAACATTTCGTTTGTAGGATAACTACTAATTTGTTTTCTCATAGGATTGCATCTCACTAAAATATTATAAAAAATACAAAAACAAAAAATCCCGCAAAAATACCACCATTCAAAGAAAATTGTTGAAACCAAAAAAATAGCACATCTAGGTACGCCATCATTTTCCATGCCAGTGATTTATTTCAAGTTGGAAAGAACCTTACGTTTAATCACTTTATCATTTTGTTTTTGCACATAGTCAAGGTGGATTTCATCACCACCAAAGCTACACTGGTGACGTGGACTTGACTACCATGCACCAACAACATTTACATCTGCATTACACCTTGAGACCTAGTCTCATCACAACGTTCGGTATTTACCTCGCCCCTGCTCTTCACTTACAGTAATGTTGTCATGTGGCACATGCGATTCATACCTAAATATTTGTAACATCAAAGCCTAGGCATCGTCCCTATAAATCTTCAAGGAGTTATAAGGACACCATAAACATTCATCCCTCCATCACCTTCCACTTTTTCACAAAACCTATTCAGGCGTGGTGATTCACTCTGAAACAGGCAAGTAAGAATTGGTGAGTCTCCTCCAGTGGTTTAAGGGTTCCCCACACCAATTTTATCCCATACAGAATTAGGTATATCAGGACTAGGGTATATCGGAGGACACATTTTTTGGATTAATAAGAGTCGGCATCCATCATTCCACAACATACTTATATGATTGCATGAAATAATAATCATTCCTGAATAATTTACCTCCTGAGCCAAAATAATTTGATCCACATGACTATTTGTTGATTGTCAACAAATTAGTTTAGTATTATTTTTATCATAAAACTTGGTTGATATCAATGTGTTCATTGTAAAAGTTCAAATCCTAGTCGTGTTCCACAAAACCATTTCTCGACCAATTCAATACCAAGCGAAAACATCCAAACAATCCAACAACGCAGACCAAAACATCGCACCAATTTCATTAGCTTGCTTCAGCCAATCCTCCATAGCGTGTTTTCAAGCTATATCAAACTAACATTGGGTGACTTGTGTAAGTTCACTCATTATTTCATCAACTATCAAGTTTATCAAAATTACATCCGACACAAACCCCTTCAAAGCTCGTTTTGAGTTCACAACTGTGTTGAGTCACTTGTTTGAGTTACTCTTCCTATCCAAAATCCAGAGCTTGTTTAAGCCAAACCAATCAACATATTCATCATAGCTTGATTGAGCTATATCCTACTTGTATCAAGTACCTTGTTTGAGTGTACTCCTTACATTGTCACATGTTAAGCTTGTTTAAGCCAAATCTAAACCATTTTCATTATAGCTTGTTTGGGCTATCACATATTTATCCCGAGTAGCTTGTTTAAGCCTACTCCTTATAGCCTTACTTGTTAAAACTCGATTGAGCCAAAACAAAGATCACAATCAATAAGTTGAGTTCTTCATCGCACCTTTCTTCATTATCCCTCTCTTTCAAACATGATGAATTCATGAAAAACATCAAAATGAGCTATCGTAAACAAATCAATAAGATGATGACACAACTCTCTCATATGGCTACCCAAATCAGTGAACAATCACCCAAAAAGCCGATCATACAACCTAATGAAGACGTCACTTCACGTAAATTCCAACGCCAGTTTACCCCCTTGGAGAAAGTATCTCTAGTGTTTTTCATCAACTAAAAAGAGGCTAAACTAATAAGATATCCAATTACAAAACCCTTTACCGAAGGGGAAGCTAAGCCATGTTGGTACAAACCTAACACATATTGTGACTTTCATCACATTAATGGTCATCACACAGATAAATGTGTGTGATTTAAGAATTACATCCAAGACTTAATTGACGACGACGTCATCTATATAGAACTTGATGACAACGCTCTTGCAACCAATGACACATCCAATACCAAAAATTTCCATGAAGATCTGACTACTATCGAAACTCCTATATGTATCAAATTCCATGAGATCATGATGATAACAGTCAAGACTCTCTAATTCCAAACCAATCTATATCTTCTTCAAATTTTCTTCCATTAACCCAAACATACATTGAACCTATTTTGGACAACAACATTCTTCCAACATCTATTGAGCACTTGAACTTATTTCACAACTCTCTTTTAACCCAAACATATATTGAACTGTTTTGGATGACAACATTCTTCCAACATCTAATGAGATCTTAACCTCGTTTCAAGACTCTCTTTCAACCCTTGATATTACTATAGACACTACAGAAGAGGTTTCATCAATATGTACCATTAAGTTTGATTCTATTATTCTAGTATTGACTCTTATGCCTGACATCTCTATTCTTGTTTTCAAACACAACCACATCGATTTTGGACACTTGCGACAATGCAACCTGTCGTGTCCATTATGCTTTCAATGATCGATCTTGCAAGCATCTCATCACTAATGAATCTTACCTTTTAGGACTTCTATGTGCATACATTCTACGAGGTACGTATACCCAGGAATATCCTTACGCAACCTTTTCCATATTTAATCATGAATCTATCCTCAAATCAATCAATTAATGGACAAACAGAAGCAACAAACCAAATAATACAAACCATAATTATCAACACACATGGAAGCTATTGGCTTAAACAAATCTATTCCACTCTTTGGGCTTACTGCACATCCTATCACACACGTACTTCAGAGCCACTCCCTTCTCCTTTGTTTATGGTTGGGAAGCTAATTTACATGTCAAGGTTGAATTTCCATCCTTCATAATATCCCTCAAAGATGTAATCAATCAAGATTATTATCGACACTCATGCCTTAATGAACTCAAGTTTCTTGATAAAAAAATAACGTAATGCCTAGATCATCTTACATTCTATCAAAATTGGTTACGGTGTAGCTACCATAAAAATCAAACCTAAAAAATTTAAGGTCAATGATCTCATTCTTAAATAAAATTGAAAGAACACACCCAAAGAACGAGACAAACAAGACAAATTTGAGCAACAAAATCATAAATAATTTTGGGTTTGGAGCCTATAAGTTGGCCACTGAAGATGGTCACAATCTTTATGAACCAATGAAAGCAGTTCATCTAAAGAAATTTTATCCTTGAGGCGCTCACTGTTCCAGGAGACAATGACTTGTACATTGTTCCTTCTGTCTTACTTGTCTTTGAATAATTTAACGTTGTTCTTTTCCATTGACAATTATTTTCATTATCAAAATCACATCTTCATATTTATCATCATGAGACAGGTGCTAATATAGATCCTATTAAGTTTCGTGAGCATCATACTTCTTATAATATCTCCCATTTTTAGTCACTTTCACATATGGTCATACCTAGAAGCTTACTGATGGTAATATATTCCCTTCAAAGACATTCTCTCTTTCATAACAAAGCTCTAAACTTCTTTACCCAGTTTGTTTGGTCATCCATCTTAGTCTTTGGTGTTGAACCCTCGCATCCTACTAGTCATGTGGGGCCGAGTTGGGGCGAGACGCCTTACTAGTTGTGTGGAAGGTGTTGATTTTCTTGATGAGCCCACGCATCTTACTAGTTGTGTGGAGTCAAGAATGGAGCTGGACTTCTTTTCATCATATCATCACCACCATATCCTGCCAATGGAAAGAGAATTTGTGTTATTCCGAGCATAAGTTACCACACGGAACATGGTACATACGGATAATATCTTGGTTTATCACCTCTCAAAAATAAGTCTGCACTCTGGTCCATAAATTGCCAATAACAGTGTAAAAATCCACAAATAGTGTGAAAATTGTCAAAAATCTAAAAACAATGTAAAAATCCAAAAATCCAAAAAATATTTGAAAATCATCAAAAAACCCAAAAACATTAGAAACAATCGTCCAAAATCTAAAAAAAAATTAACTCGTCAAAAATCCTAAAAACATTAGAAAGAATCATCAAAAATACGAACACATTTGAAAATCATCAAATATATATATATATATATATATATATATATAAAAAATTAGAAACAATTATCAAAAAATCCAAAAACATTAGAAAATCTATATGTATATGTATATATATATATATATATCATAAACAATATATATATATCATAAACAAAAACAAAAATGTTGTAAAATCGCAAAAACTCTAAAAATACCAACACAATTCAACCTTTGAACTATTATCCCCAACGGATGATCCAATCACTTTATGACTACCGAATTCAAAACACTTCTCCTCGCATGAATCCTCACTTGGGAAAATCCAGCTCTCATTGTTTCCTTGTTTGAGGACAATGACCCAATACTTTACTATGTCCTCGTACCCCTGCTTGGGGGCACATCTGATCAATCCTCACTATGGAACACGTTAGGGACATGTTTATTGGTTCTTGTGTTGCATTATTAGTTATAAATTATTAATTACTTTCTTGTATCTTGATATATTACATGGGGCATCTTGATTTTATGTATCCTGGTGTTCTCTCTAATATTCTTATGTTATTTGATTGCATGTCGTACTAGGGCATCATATTTTCTTGATGGCCTCTATCTATGCTCTCTTCCATTTGCATATCGTACTGGGGCATCAAACCTTTTTTATGGCCCCTGTCTATGTTATCACGCATATTACAGTCTAGTCATCCTGATCTTTTATATCACAATGCATCATGTTATGTGCTATATTAAAATTAAGATTTTTTTCGTCACGTGAATATCTTCTTGTATGATCAACATCTTACTTTGCACCCCATCCGTTCACCCATACTAATGCATTCCCCAGTTTGGGAATCCTACTTGATCACCATTGTAGTTTGTGAATCCTACTTGACGATCTTTCTCAAGTAGCATTCACTATCCAACGAAATCCTCCTCCCCTGCCATGCTCACCATGTATTTGATCCATTCATCCTCGCTCCTCATTTTCACTCCTTCGCCACTTACCACCATATTACCCTGTCTCACCCTTCATGTCCCCTCTCACCCATTTGTATTCTTTCCTTTCACCCTTCGCTTCCCCGCTTGACAATCTTACTTAATAACCCCTTCTATATGGGATCTTCGGTGGAGGTTTACTCTCTCCGTAAGATCATCCCATTGTAAAGCTTCTTCACCACCTTCCCTCTCATCCAACAACACTCACCACCGCACACATCTTCCCATTCCACCTCTTCTGCTTCTCATTCTCGCATCATTACTCTCACCACGCGGGCATCCCAATTAAGGATTCCCCTCACACTCTCTTCCCTCCACTACATATATTCCTTCATCCATTCATGTTACACTCCTTTGTTTCCTTTCTTTCTTGTTATCACCTCATCTCGTATCCTATTCTACTCAGGCATACCTCACTCACTCTTTTCTCATCCTTCCCCAAATCCGTCTTATGCCTGGTCATCCTACTTACACACTCTCATAGTATGGAAAATTCACTTGAGGGTTCCCCTTCAGTCCATTTTGTCATACCCTATTCCCACCAACTCTATCATCATTCTTCTTCTTCAACTTGGTGATCTTACTTAACCATTCCGACCGCATGGCAATCTTACTTAAGACTTCCTCTTAAGATTGATCTACCCTATGGCCTTCCCCATCATATATTATTTCTCCCACCTCTCGTCATGATCATCTTCTTCAACCTACCATTCCACCCCTATCCCCAATATCATTTTGTCTTTCTCCTTGCATATCATCCATATCATTTAGGTGATCTTATGAAACCTCTCCGGCATAACATGACGATCTTACTTAAGAGATTCTCTTAAGCATGACATGTCATCTTAAACTCGCCCATCACTCTACAATCTCACCATCCATCTTTCCTCTTCATTCCCCATCATCACATATTTTTACCACCATTATCACCCTCCTCTGCTTGGAAATCTTACTTAGCCACTCACCCAAAGATGGCGATCTCACTTAAGAGTCCCTCTTAAGGATGATCTGTCTCCTTGCCTTTCCCCATCACTACACGCCCTTCACCCTTCACTTTTTCTCGGCATTCCCCATTATCACATCCTTTCACCTCCTTTTCCATTCTCGCTTGACCACTTGTCATCTCTAGTTTCACTCGCTTAGCAATCTTACTTAACCACTTCCGTCACATGACAATCTTATGTCGTGGTCCTCCCTACGCTCATCATGAACTTCTCCCCGCCTCATTTTTGTTCACTTATTTTATCGCTTCTTCCACCTGGTATCTCCTACTACCCACTTTTTCCTCCTACCATTATCCTTTCTCCACATATCCTCTTACAACATACGTCTAATCTCTTCCACCTACAATCACGTTCTTTTCCCCCATTTTCCCCTTCTTAATCCATCATCCTTCATACCGTTTCTTCCCATTCTTTTCATGTCTTGTTTCTTCATCCTCATCACCCACATCCTCTCCTCACTTTCACCTAGTCCCAACTCATCCCTCCCATTTTCTTTACTCTTTCCACTTCATCTTCTCAAATCCCCCACATTTCTACCCACACACGTGTTCACCATTATTGTTAACATTCCTCTATCATTCTTTCATCATCATCTTCTATTCCCACGCTAATAATTATAAGTGGGCTTTCCCTAAAAATCATCAATCCTCATTCCGCACGACCTCATTCACTCCCTTGGAACTTCTAGAGTTTCCCTTCATTTCCTCCCTCCTCTAAGCCCACCACTCATTGTAAGGGGGCTTTCCCTAACATCCCTTTGTTGGCATTACCCTTTCCAATCCTCATTACATTTATCCTTTTCTTCATTTTTTCTCTCACCCTTCCCCACCACTCATTGTAAGGGGGCTTTCCCTAATGTCCCCTCATTGGCATTTCCTCTTCTATCCCCCATTCTCTTTTCTCTCCTATTCTTTTCCCTCAATCCCACCATTTCTTGTCACTTCTTACCCATCTCTCCATATTCCCTTCACCCTCTTCAATATCTTTACTTGTCTTTACAATACATCCTTTGTCTATTTTCTCGTAGTCCTAATATTCTCATTTCATGCATCTCCATATCTTTTCCAATCGATGGCATTCCTCCCTATTTCTTCTCTTTACCTTTCTTATATTGTTCCCTTTCAACTTATTATCCCCTTCCTATATTCCCTTCCTTTTACATCATTTTATTTTTATCCTTTTCTCTCTCCCACCTCTCATCTTATTTCCCTTCCCTATATCATCTTCTTCCCCTTTTTCCATCATGTTTCCTCCTTACTTCCCCATCGATAATCTGCTCTTCAAAGATTATCCTGTCTTTTTTATCATACCACCCTCCACATGCATCTCCATACGGTCTGCTCCATATTCTTTGCCTTGGTCTTTCGCAATGACACGATTCCTTCAATCTTCTCCTATATTCGCTTTATCTTCCTTTCCTCTCCCCTAATTTTCATGTTTCTTCCGACCACTTCTCATTTTGTCTACCACCCCTACCTTTTTGTTCATTTTGTATCTGCTTCTCTTTTTTCTACTCTTTTCACACTTTCCTTGCCCCTCATAGTTTCTTTTTTCTCTGTTCTACTTCTTCTTTCATCCTCTTTCCATTTTCGTCCATTTCACCCCCTACTCCCACCTCATTTTCTCCTTCTTATTTATCCTTTTTCGTTTCCTACTTTTCTCAACTCTATCATTTCTTTCACTTTCACACATCCCTCTTTATTATCTCTATTGCTTCCTTCATTTGGCACATCTCTCTATTTCATCCCTTCACCCTCTACTCTGTCATTTTCCTATTTTTACCTTGTTTGTCCTTCATCATTCCCTTCTTCCCCTATCATCCCTCTCTCTTATTTCTACCTCTTTCATTCCTTTTTTCTCCTCCCCTATCTCCCTTACTCTTCTCATAATCAACCCCCAATCCTATACATTCCCTTTTCTCTTTCCCACACACCCTCACACCTAGCATTCAAGGCCGATTGAATCCTTTCTCCATTTGCGTCATGTAGTCATTCCAGTCTCTTCCACTCCATTATCGTCCTCTTCTCCGCATAATGTATTTCTCTTCTTTTCGAGAGTTATGTCATATATTTCATTCTCGTCAATCCTCTCGAGGGGGCATCCCCACATCTATCCATAATCACATCTTCTCATGACATTTTTTTCTTAGAAGATACTATGACATTTGTCACTCACCACTTTCTATTCTCCCCAAAAAACATTTGCTTTACCTTTTGCTTAAGAAAATTAGATTGAATTCTTCCCCCATCCCGTCTAATTTCTTTGAAATGACACTACTCCCATAGTACCCTTCCAAAGAGGGGAAAATGTAGACACCCTAATTTCACATATTTCTAAATCAATTAATTCCCCTTCCTCATTTCCCACAAAAATACGCTTCGAATTAATCAAATATAATTTGATTAATTATCCATTTCAAAATCCAAAAATAACTCAATCCTCACATGTCATTATTTTCCATGTTTTTTTACTATTGAATTAAAAATTCAAAATCAAATCCTCACCCACTCTTCGTGGTCCCCACTCACCTAAAATCCTCCACTTATGAATTAAAAATCTAAAATCAAATCCTCACCCATTCTTCGTGGTCCCCACTCACTTAATCTTTCCCACATTTTCAAACCATGATTACTTAAATTACTCTAAGTTAATCACTCCCCTAGGCTATAAATACAACCTTACCCCTCCCCTCTAAGGACACAGAGAATAAGCTTAAATGCCCTATCTAAGTTCTTGCATCCTTTAAGCAAAGAACATCCTTTTGCCTCGTCCTAATAGCCTCATTCTGAAGCACCCCAAGTCCATAATCATTTTTCCCATCTGGTGCAAAGTAAGAGGATTGTTGTTGCAAGAAGATTTTGCTGTCTTGAAGAAAAGCACCTACATATCACACAATCAAGGCTCAATCCAAGTTTCCTAGCCCATTATGAGGTTTGCTACTGAACAGGAAGGAGGAGGTATGATTATTGGTATTTTACTTCCTTGTTAGTAGTGCATTTTTCCTAGCTTACAGTCTCACGAAGAGGGATTGAGGTAGATCCTACTAAAGTTACTGCTATTACTGAAATGCCTCCTCCCAAAAACATTAAGCAACTGTGCAACTTCTAGGGAAAAATACAAGCTATTCATCGCTTCATTTCCCAACTTGCCGACAAATGTCATTCATTCACTCATTTGCTAAAGAAGGATGTTGCCTTTATCTGGGGACCAGAGCAACAAAGCCTTCGCTCTACTTAAGCAATACTTGGCCAATCCACCTATCCTCATGCCTCCAACTCATGGTGATTGGCTCCTACTTTATATCTCTACTACTCAATTTGTTATTGGTGCGCTGCTCGCCTAGTATGACCTTGGCCACAAAGAAAAAGTAGTATACTACCTCAGTCGATAATCTCATCTCTTATGAGCTCAACTATCCCCAAATCAAAAAAATTGTTTGGCTATAGTTTTTACCTTCCAAAAACTTCGCCATTACCTATTAAATACCAAAACCAAGCTTATATCAAAATTTGACCCACTCAAATACTTATTGTCTAAACCCGCCCTTACCGGTAGAATGGCTAATTGGATCATTCTGCTAAGCGAATTTGACATCAAATTTGTGCACCAAAATTCGGTCAAGGGACAAGTACTTGTTGATCAATTAGTAGAAGCACCTTTACAAGGAATTGAACCTATGAATCTGGATCTGTCAGATGTTTCATTATTGTACATTGAAGAATCTATCATGTGGCAGGTACACTTTGATGGATCTTTTACTTTTCATGGTTCAGGGGCAGGTGTGGTCCTCATTACTCCTTCTGAAACCCCATACCTCAAGCTTTTCACCTTGGTTTTCCTTGCACAAACAATATCGCAGAGTATGAAGCACTCATCACTGGGATGAAGCTCGCCATCAAATGGGACATTCATCATGTTAAGATCATTGGTGACTTGCAATTAATCATCAAGAAAGTCAATGATGAGTACAAAGTTAAGGATGAGAAACTCATCCCTTACAAGAAGTTGGTAGAAACTTTGAAAGAGTATTTTGTGTGCATCACATTTGAACAAATTAAAAGAGCACAAAATAGATTTGAATATGCTATGGAAACTATAAGTTCTATGCTCCACATTCTGCCAGAAAGTAATGATATGTCATTCTTTGTGGAAAATCTATGCCACTGTATGACATGCCAGAATCATGTCTAGCTTGTGATGTTGTTGGTCCCAATTCCCCATGGTATGAGCCCATTTTCACTTACCTTAAAGACAACACATTCCCTCCTGACATATCCCGTCCTGAAAGAAACCTTCATCTACCAGATAGCTCGTTATACCCTTTTAGGAGGTATGCTCTATCATCATGGCTACGATAGGAATATGTTACGTTGTCTCGATACAACAGAGTCAATCCAAGCGATTAAAGAGGTGCATGAAGGGGTTTGCGGGGCCCATACTAACGAAATGGTTATAGCCAAAAAATTGTTGAGAGTGGGCTACTATTGGCCTACCATGGAAACCAACTACTAACTATGTAAGGAAGTGTGTACTTTGTCAAAAGTATGGAAATTTCATCCATGCTCCATCATAGCCGTTGAAACCCATCACCACCCCATGGTCATTTTCTAAATGGGGACTTGATTTAATAGGAAAGCTTACCCCTACTTCATCTAATGGCCACACCAACATAATTACAGCTATTGAATACTTTACCAAATAGGTGGAAGTTGTCCCTTTGACCTATGTAACAGGTGCTCAGATTTCAAAGTTTATCATGAATCATCTTATTTGTTGGTATGCCATTCCTACAGCCATTATTACTGATAACAGAAAATCATTCAAGAATAAAACCATAAAGGATCTTTGTCATCGGTTTCAAATAAGGTTAAAATGGTCTACATTGTATTACCCTCAAGGAAATGGATAGGCCGAGGCCACTAATAAGACTTTGGTTCGAATCATGGAGAAGATGGTAAGTAAGACAAGTTGTAATTAGCATTTACAAATCCACCCAGCGCTTTGGGCTTACAAGACTTCTATTCGCACTCCTACTAGTGCGACACCTTATTCCCTAGTTTTTGGAACATGGTCTATCATCCCATTAGAAATCGAGCTTCCCTCCCTATGAATTTCTCTTAGGAATTATCTGGACAAGAATGAGGATTACAGAGTGGCTAGATTGGCAGAGATAGAACTCCTGGATGAGAAGTGCATCCACGCCCTAAATCATCTTAAAGTGTATCAGAACATAGTCTCTCATAATTACAATAAAAGGGTCATACCTCGTTAGTTAGAGGTCGGAGATTTAGTCATGAAAGAAAAACAGTTCAACACAAGGACAAAGAGAGAAGAAAGACTAGTTTGAACCGCATTGGTTAGGGTCTTACGTCATCATGACCAAATATGGCACATGAGCATACAAACTTGCCCATCCTAATGGTGACAAGCTCCGCAAACCTATGAATGCCATACACCTTAAGCGATTCTATGATTAAACATGGCAAAAAAAATCATAAAAGCAAACCCCAAAAAGGGTAAAAATGATCAAAATACAAAAAAAAAAAAGAAAACAGGTCATCCATATGTGAGAACCACGCAATTGTGGCACTTTGGATAGGTCCTTGGGTGACAACTGGTTTCCGACGCCTTGGGAGGATTCATTGTTCACAAGCATCTTGCATCTAGAGGGTACTTTTACTTAGCCTAGGGCTAGTTCCACATACGCATCCGAGATTCCCTATGAGCCTATTCTTGTCAAGCCTTGATACAACATTTTCTCCTATTGTTAGTCTATGAGGGGATGGTCTTTGTCTATTCCCATTTCACGTTGGGGGCACTTCTATGACTTCACCTTCATGTTTATAAGAAATGTGGTGCTTTCCCTTGTATATTCCCCGTCTAACACTGGGGGCATCCATGTTTCTCGGTTACCTGTACATCACCTCGGGGAATTGTGGAAAAACACAAACATTCAAAAATGTTAGAAAATCAAAACAATAGAAAATTGTTTCACAAAAACAAATAGTAGAAAAATGCTTCACAAAACAATCTTGCAAAAACATAACTTTAGTTTACTTACTTTATCTTATTTCTTGCTTTGTTTGTGTACATTGTTTGCTTGTATAGTTGTTGCTTGTTTGTACATTTGTATAATTTGTTGCTTAGACATACTTTGTTAGGATTCATCTTTTCTTGCTTAGATCATATTTATTCTTGCTTATGCATATTGAAGGTTTTTTTGCATGCTGGTGAATCATAGTACATTGTTGTGCTGGTTCATTATGTTCTTTGTTAGCATTTGATTGTGTTTATTTGTTGCATGTGCATTGTTTTGTTATCACATCATCATATTTCCATCAATATCATCACATCTAACATCATCTATACATCATATATGAAGAAAAAACTAAGTATACATCATACATGAATGCTAAGCTAATCATCACATATCGTATCATCAAATGGGGGCAAGAGGGATCGAAAATATCAAAATCTATCCCCCACACCCATATCATCATATCATCCCATCCACTAAATCTAGCACATCACATGAGCAATACATTTTGATATCATTTGTAGATCTATCATCTAAAAATCAAAGCGCGTGTGATACATCAAAATTAGGATACATATACATGTGAAATCAAATCAACTAACATCATAACACATCCATATATCCATGTAATCAATAAAAATAACAAATAACATCCATCATCTCATAACACATGAGTCATGTCAAAAATGTGTATATATATATATATATATATATATATATATATACATGTGTGGTATGTCTATCTCAACAAATATATACATCATAAATACATCAAAAATGCCTTCATCTGAGGCGTACATCAAAAGTGTTATACATCAATCAAAGAATACAACTTCCTTCATCAGAGGCATATATCAAAACTCCTATACATAAATAATGATGTTCATCAAGCACAAGATGCTCATAGCCTTCATCAAGAGGCAAATGTATCAATACAATGTGGATCAGGAGTGACTCGAACCCTCAGATGAGCTAGCTGGTTTGCCCCGTGGTGGAGGCATAGCATGAGCGTTGCTCGGTCTATAGGCTACCCCTATGGCTACTCCACTGAGGCTTGAGACCTCTCTGACCTCGTCACTCTACTCGATTGTTGGCTATAAGAAGGTGTCGGCCACTTAGCCAGAATGACCTCATAGTACAAGGATCGGTAATAAGAGGCTCTACCCTCTACTGTCGCCAAATCTCTATGAGTGTGGACCGTCACCGCTGTGCCATCTATGCGTTGGAAGGATGTTATCTCTGCTGATAGTTGAGCAACCTCACCTAACCATGCCCGCTCTTTCCTCGGTCGATCCCTCTCAAATGCTCAGCAGTGTGGCGAGCTCGCGTCTGTTGTAATAGGCTCATCACTTAGGTCTTTAGGGTCATCTGCTATATCTGCTGAAAGTGAGCAGATCCATCTCCTCCTTAGGCTTTGGTCTAGTCCCACTCTGCTCATCCACTTCACAAAATATGAGATCGGGCTTGATCTCTCTCTGTTGTAACTGTTGTAGCTGCTGTTATAGGGTGGCTATCTCAACCACTCGCGCACCACAAGGGCTCTGTCCCTATATCCGTCCCTCGTACTCGCCTAGAGGCATGGCCATGATCTCGTAATCTAATCCTAGGAACCTATGCATGTGCCCGTCTGGTCCCTCCTACGTTTGTCCTCGCATTCGTGCCGCACACCGCTCCGTCATGTGGCTACCCATCAAATGGATCATCTAGGGGTGCAGGCTACTGCATCCTCCCCCTCATCACCATTGTAAGGGAGCTCTGGCGGTGGTCGAGTATCTGTTGCCTAGGCCTTGTCTAGAATAGTCAAGCGCCTAGGTAAAACAGTGGCATACCAATCCATATAGTCGGTCATAGTACCCGGGTCTCTGATCTATCAGGCTAGCCGGTCCCATGCCTGTGGTACCACCTATAAAAACTAGCTCGCTCGAGCCACCTGTATGTGTGGCCCCATAGTCTACCTCTCGGCATCTCGGCGGGCATACCACAAATCTAGTTGTGGAACCCTATACATCCTGCCTAACTGTATCGTTGACATCGATCTACTCTATATAGCTCTATGATATAACTACGGCTACCTAGAAGAAAGTGCTCCACCGCACAGACACTGAGCTCTGCTCTATCCTCTGGCCACTGTATGTGCCTGTAAGGCCTCCATATAATGTCTTTGTCTAGCAGCTCATCGAACTCTCGTTGATAATGGTACAAGCTACCTAGGTGCCCTCATATATCATCACCTATAGAAACCCAAGCCATGTATGTCGGCTCCTCCGGGACTCGGACATGTAATGCACCTACAGGATGCCCGATAGCTATGTGGTCCCAAGACCAAATCTACAATAAAGAAGCCGACCCCACCATCTTCTGACGGTGGTATGTAATCAGTGCGCAGTCCCAGTATAGATGTGCCAGTATGCACTAGCCCCAACAATAGCACTCACCACTAAAAATCCCGTGAACCAATGTCATCAAACCCATAGGGAAGGATGTCCCTATCTTATCAGTGAGAAAAAACCCACTGATAAGTGTCATCACGTAAAGTGGCCCTCAGTGCAATGTCGAGCAGCTATACACTCGTGCAACGAAACTATCATGACATCATGGGATATCTCATCGCGGTCAAACAAGTCACTAACCGCTGCCCGATCCGCCCAAGGTCACTCGTGTACTCGATCATCGAGCCTATAATAGGTACACGAAGGATCTGTCATACGTCCTCTAAAGTAACTGTCATCTCTCATGTCGGGAGCCTAAAGTACTAGCTTTCGCTGTACCACCGCTCACTCAACGCGGTAAGTAGCCCATGGTCTAGTGTAAGGAAGGCATACGAGCAACGGGGCCTACGCCCATCACCTCCAATAATATCACTCTCACGTCTGTAGCATGGGAAATCGTCTCTGCAAAACAAAATCATTTTGTTTGTCAGCTACTAACATTTCTTCTAAGTCTTGCTAAATCTACAAATCTTAATTTTCTTCTAAGTGTCATCCTTTTTTGGCATTTTTTTTCCTCTCTCATTCGTCTACTCCATGTGCCTACGCGCCCTTTAGGGTAGGTGCGCACACCCTGGCGTGTGTGCTCTTTTTGCACACACGCTCGTGCGCACATCCGTCTACGGATGGTTGCGCCCTTTTGTGTGCATGTGTGTATAGGTGGTGTGCGCTATCATTTCGGTGCATGCGCACGCACATACACTGATGGCGTATGCATGTGCGTGTACACACCTCTTGGTGCCTACACTCTCATTAGGACACATGCGCATGCACACATGCGCTTAAATGGGTGCATGTGCATGCCCCACCATGCACATGCACGCCCTCGCATGAACCCTACCCCTACCCTAATTTCCTACTTCTAGCATTCATTAAGGGGATTAATTGCAAAAATTGACAAAGAGGGTTAGGCTACTCACAAAGATGCCATCATCGGCATGTCGGTCGTACCCCCAAGTTGCTTTCACTTGTCTCAAACGGTCTCGTGCTCTCACCATCGTCCTCGTCGTTGTTAGAGTCTCATGGTAAAAACTTAGTAGTGGTCGGTAACAAATGAATTGGTCACGGTGATTTAACCCCCCCCGGGGTGGGGTATATCAAGCCATTTTTCACCGACCGTGATACCTGAGGCTTGTTTTAACCGTTGTTTTCTCTTCTATTCGCTGTCAATAATTATTTTAATTGAATAATTATTTTTCTTTCATTTTTCATCGTGCTGGGGCATTTTTTGCCGTCTAGTACCCCTTTCTTCTCACTAGGACAATTTTTATTGCTCCTAGGCGATTTTTCTTCTTTTCCACACTCCTATCGAATAATTATTTTTATTAAATAATTATTTTATTAATTTTTCCATTGTACGGGGACATTATTTGTCACATGTTTCTTCTTTCTTCCCCCTGGGCATTTTCTTTTACATCTAGGCACTTCATGTTGATTCTTCTACTTTCTTCTACGCATCCATACAATACGGATGCAATAGGGATTATATTGTGTTCGAGTCTTTAAAAAATATAATTTAAAATGAATACATACAATACGGGCCCATCGATGTCTAGTTTATTGGCAAGTAAGGAGGTGGTCATGTTTGTATTAACATAGAGACCTGAGTTCAAACCCAACATGGGCATGGATGTAAATAGATGCTCTATATATATGAGGCATCTAAGAAAAATTATTTAAAAATATGCATATATTATGGACATACATGATCAAAATATATCGTATTGAGAACAAACATTGCTAAAAGTTTCTTCAATACCTTCTTTGTTACTTTTGATTCAGTTTTTTGAATGTCATTCAATATTTCATTAGTTATTGCACTTGTTCTAGAGCTTCCATGTCTAAAAGACATTAAACATAGGTGGTGGATGCTATATGTTTAATAAAGAGGTCGCCTGCATAGTCAATTAAGTAGATCAATCCTATACTTTCTATAAGGGAAAATATAGATAAGGGCCACGTAAAAAAAATGTTGAATTCATGAAAACAAGAATATGCCATCAACACTCATAGAAAGATTAAGGGGAAGATGGTGGAAGAGCAATTGATAAACGATTGTACTTGCAGATCACATTATTTATTGCGAGATTGAAAACAAAATAATATTGTGTCATTTACAAAGTTAAAAAGGGAATGATTGGTATAAGAAATATCTGATAAAAGAATGATTGAGTACATCATTATTCGCTTTAGAAGGCTAGAAAAGGAATGATCTATATATGATAATGGTTTTTAGATTTATTTTGGAGACCAATATTTTGATTGGTGTCAATGGTCATAGATGGAGACCTACGTTGCACGAAAACAAAAACGAATACGAAACGCAGAAATGGCAATTTTCAAAAAAACCTTGGATATTAAACATTGCGATGAAGACCTACATTACATGAAAACAAAAACAAATACGAAACATAATATATACGAATATATATATATATATATATATATATATATATATATATATATATATATATATATAATACTCATTTTATAATTGTAGACCATAAGAGATAATTGATAAAGCACTCAAAATATTTTGTATTCATTGAAATTTGAACTTCTAAAGAGTCATGACTCATCATTCAACATGGTTACAATTTCAATGATTCACATATACATGATAATAATCTAGATTCTAGAATATATCATCCAGATTTTCCTCATCATCTTCACGAACACAACTGGCAGCTCCACTCCCACTAGCTCCACTTTCCATCCCTTGTGCAATGGATCCCGATTCTTCTTCATCAATACCAAGCAGTGAAAGTTGGCTAAGAGTAGCCGCAAAAGCATCAAAGTCACTACTCTCAGGATCAATATCCCAAAGTTTGTTGGGACCTTTACGATAGCCTTCAGTCTTGTGTGAGGATGCGCAAATTGGAGTGTACATACACTAAATCCTCAGCCTTCTTGGATCCTAACTTGTTCCGTTTGGCTGAGTGGATGAAGCTATATGTACTCCAATTCCGCTCTGCTGAAGAATTGCTAGCCACCTGTTACAAAAATGAAAAAAGAAGTTAGAAATTTTCAATTAGAAATAAAATTAATTTACTAAGAAGTAAGAACTTCGAACATACAATTTTAATTTTTAATTAATTAATAATAAACAAACTTTTGATTTCATTTTAATATTTTATACCTGTGAGAGGACTTTAATGGCAATAGGTCGTATGTACTTGGCATCATGGCCATGTACATACCACCACATGAATGGGGTCAACTTGTACTTGTCAACTGCTGCATCCATTTCACCCATGCTACCATTAGATGAAGAGACAGAGCGTCATTTCATAGCGGACCGTACTAGCTATATCTGGATCAAGAAAAAGCCTTTGGAATGTTGCCTTAGCTCCAATTGCAACTTCGTGGTCATCATATGGTTTTTGCCTACCAGGTAGCGAAATTATTTCACTGCTATAAAATTTGGGATTCAGGGCATAGGCTAGGAGATGCAATGGGGTGGTCATTTTATTCCACCTTCTCATGATCACACTCTTAACTTCATTGTAGAAGGTTTCTGCAGGATCCTGCTCTTTTTGTTGTATGATGTCTCTAATTTTTTCAAGCATAGAGTCAATGCCATCATAGATCTCCCCTATGCAAGCATCATCTGTGTCTGTATATCTAATCATAGATAAAATAGGCTCAGTAAAACTAAGCAAGTATGCAACCTTTGCCCACCAACTATCATCAAGTATAATTGATTTTACTTTGATGGCTCTTTCTGTGTTTGCTTGCCTCCACACAGACCAAACATCATCAATCACCATAAGCCTTAAGGCTTGTTTTACCTTCACAAGTCGTCTTAAGACGAGTGTGTGAGAGGCAAATCTTGTTTCAACAACCTATTAAAATAAATTAAAACAAGTTAATAAAATATAAAATTAAATTTAAAAGAAATTCAATTGATAATTTCATATTTCATAGAAAGTTAGCAAATAAATATTAAAAATTAAAAACTAGGAAATTGTTTCGTTACCTTCAACAACTCCAACGTTGAGAACTTCCTAAAGATAGCCTGAGACATGATGATTTGTGACAAACATTTGAATCTCATTTGCCTCTATATAAGTTTCTTCTATCCATGGAATTTTGCCAATCTTCTGCAACATCAAATTCAAGGAGTGTACTGCACAAGGTGTCCAAAAAATGTGCTCATATCTCCCCTCAACAATCATCCCTGTTGCTCTACAATTTTTGGCATTGTCCGTGATGACTTGGACAACGTTTTGAGGGCCCACTGACTCAATAGCCTCAATCAAAATATTAGCAATAAATTGAGCATCTTTCACTTCACCCTCACAATCAACAACCCTTAAGAACATTGCCCCTTTAGGGCACACTGCAACAATGTTGATTAGGGGTCTATTTCGGGCATCTTTCCATCCATCTGAAATGATAGATACCCCTGAGTCCTTCCATGAATCCCTAATTGGCTGCAAAGAAGTATGTACATGGGCCACTTCTTTCGCCAACAATGATGTTCTCACCTTCTCATAACCAGGGCTTGTATACCCTTGTGGTGCATCATTAATTCCTCTCACCATTTGTTGCCAATAAGGTGACCGCAACACATTGAAGGGCAGCCCACATGCATAAACGCATCGAGCAACCAACTCATCAGCAACATCCCTTTTCTCATTTGCAAATGCTTGCTCTAATGGGCCTTTGGTACTTCTCTTTCGTGACAAGCACTCTCCCTCTGATGGAGTTTCAACTGCAACTTGGATAAATGGATGGTTTGATGGGGTGGGTGGTTTTACAGAACCCCTATTTTGCAAAGGAGCGGTTTTAAATCTAGCTCTTGAAGCTGCCAAATCAGCCTCCTCTTGCTCTTTCATATATGCCAATATATGTTTCCCTTCAACCTTGGCACATTTTCTAATCCTCGTTCCCGCTTTCCCCATTAAATGAGCTTTGAGGCGGGTGTAAGAGGATTTATATTGTAATTACGATTGCATACCCAAACTCGAGAGCCACCGCCAACAAGGTTCTCCACAATTTGCACGTCTCCAAAGAGGAGCTCTAGGATCCACACCCCCACTTTGGCTTGCTTCCCCTTCCCCATGCCCTCCCACTGAAGCTGAACTGGATGTCATTTATGTTTTTATATCTCAAGAGTCAAAGAATCAAACCTACATTGAATTTTTTAAAAACATAAACTTAGATAACAATAAATTATTAAATAGAAGTTAGAACTACACCCTACATATCCTATTCTTGTTTTTGATCACCAAGTTCACCGTATAGGCGCGAGGTGAGAGCATACACAGAGTTTGGATTTTTTTAATTTAATAAACACAAAAAAACTCTTAAAATAGCAAAAACAAAAACTATGCATCCTATTCTACTTTTGATCACCAAGTTCACCGTATAGGCACGAGGTGAGAGCATACACAGAGTTCGAATTTTTTTAATTTAATAAATACAAAAAGAACTCTTAAAATAGCTTAAAAAAAACCTATGCATCTTATTCTACTTTTGATCACCAAGGTCACCGTATAGGTGCAAGGTGAGCGCATACACAGAGTTTGGATGATATTTATAATTTTAAAAAAAAAAAACATATGATTTTTATTTAAAAACCGCAAAGGAAATGTTACATTTTTTTAGCATAGAGTTTAAAAATTACTAAATTAAAACTACATATTGATATTGTGATCAATGATCATGAATGATGTGTGCATTATGCACACATCATTCGTGATCATTGATCACATTAACATTTTTTTATATTTAAAAAAAAACTTGAAAAATACCTGGTTTTTCCTTCTTGAAGCTTCCAAATCTGCTTTGAAATTCCTCCTTGATGCTCTTTGCTCTTAGCACCACCTCCTAAACTCTTCCTTCAAGTTGCTCCTTGATGTCTCTTTGCTCTTCACAATGCTAAATGTTAGTTTAGTGAAAACTGAATTTAGCAAGAGAGAAAATGAGTGTGATTTAGAATGGACCCAAGAGGTCATTATATAGCTTTTAGGAAGTGTCTTTAGCAAGTCTAGGTAGGTAGATTAGGGTTAGGTTTATTAAATGCAACTTTTTTATTTTTAAATTTTTTTATGTTTTAAACTTTAAAAAGTGATGGAAACGTGCAAACGTTTCCGAAAATCGTTGAACGCTTTCCACCATGTTTTGTTTACGTTTCTCGTTTTAGAAAAAAAACCTACGCATCCTATTCTGCTTTTGATCACCAAGGTCACCGTATAGGTGCGAGGTGAGAGCATACACAGAGTTTGGATGATATTTATAATTTTAAAAAAAAAACATATGATTTTTATTTAAAAACCGCAAAGGAAATGTTACATTTTTTTAGCATAGAGTTTAAAAATTACTAAATTAAAACTACATATTGATATTGTGATCAATGATCATGAATGATGTGTGCATTATGCACACATCATTCGTGATCATTGATCACATTAACATTTTTTTATATTTTAAAAAAACTTGAAAAATACCTGGTTTTTCCTTCTTGAAGCTTCCAAATCTGCTTTGAAATTCCTCCTTGATGCTCTTTGCTCTTAGCACCACCTCCTAAACTCTTCCTTCAAACTACTCCTTGATGTCTCTTTGCTCTTCACAATGCTAAATGTTAGTTTAGTGAAAACTAAATTTAGTATCGAGAAAAATGAGAGTGTGATTTAGAATGGACCCAAGAGGTCATTATATAGCTTTTAGAAAGTGTCTTTAGCAAGTCTAGGTAGGTAGATTAGGGTTAGGGTTATTAAATGCAACTTTTTTATTTTTTAAAAAAATTGATGTTTTAAACTTTAAAAAAGCGATGGAAACGTGCAAGACATTTCCGAGAACGGCTGTCATGTTTCCACCACGTTTCGTTTCCATTTCCCATTTCGAAACATTTCTGCCACGAAACGTGACCCCAGGGCGTTTTCGTGCTTCTAAGATGGAGACAATTGCTATGAATAGATATGATTATGGTCTAATAGAAATTAAGCATAAGTTGTCAGCCAGGGAATTCCTGAGGCTTTTAGTGGATGTTTTTATCGTGTTTATAGACCCATCCATATTCTGATTAGTTTTGAATAGATCATGCAGACAATCAAGTCAGGAGATCCCAGAAGCTTTGGGTTTAAGGCTATATTTGGTAATTGTTAGACACCCATATTCTGAATAGAGCGATGCCATCCCAATAAACAACAAATCATGTATTTAAGGTGGCACAATATAAACCCTCTTCAGAGAATTTTGTTAAATAGTTCACAGACAATCTATTTAGCAATTGTATAAATTTGTTGTAGTTGTTATATTTTCTTTCATAAACTGAGAGGAGAAGAACCATTTACTATCTTGGAAAAAATCTGCTGCAAAATTGAAGATCTCTTCTGGTTCAAAGGAAATCATCAAACTTTAACATGGATGAGAAGGCACTACTAAGTGATGTTTCTTCATAGTACAAAGCAACAACTTTTCATTTCAATACTTCTCCCGACTCTCAACTATACCTATCTATTCACATTTATTGTTATGAATATGTTGTGCTGCAGCCTGCAGAGCAATACATCATTTCAAAGCATCATTTCAAATATTTATTGAATGCTACCATTAATTCCTTGCTACCTAAATTATATCCATTAAACTATTTACTCCACTTTTTGGCGCCATTGTTCTGTTTTTTATTATTTTTACATAAATGAATTTATTTAAGTATTGCAAAAAAGAACAACACTCATATTTCATTCAGTTTTATGGAAGTTAAAGGAGATTTCTGAAGGTGGGCTGTGAGAAAGAACATTGCTCATGACAGGAAAAATTTGGAAACAATCTGTACATTGCAAATCAGGTAAGAACATTACATTTTTAAAATCAAGTAATAAGTTCAACTCATCTTGTTTATTAATTTATTAAGTTTTTGAACTACTTTTCCAGTCATTTACCACAACATCATTTTATAGTCATCTATCAAAGTTGAAAGGAATAAAATTTTGGTTAGTGTTTGCAAGATTTATTTGAAACAAGGCTAATTGAAAACAAAGAAATTATAAGTTGAATGGTGATTCAGATACTTAAATCTAATATTCAAGGTAAGATTTTTCCTGAGAGAGTTTTAATTACAACAGTACAACAACATATTACGTTGTCACCCAATCTAAATGATGGAATACGTTATTTTTACAAGCTATAGTCATTATAGTGTATAAAACTACGATGCCACATTCTTATGTGCCTACGGGATCTATATCAAAGTAGGTTGCTTTCCCACGTAATACGTTGTTGCATCAACGACATGCATTTCTAAAGATTGTTTTGCACATCATAGTGTTATGAAACTATTCAAATTTGTTTCATTCAATTACTTTGAAATAATTTCAAATCCATTCCCTCCTACTATGAGTACAACAATTTAACAACATATTACGTTGTTACCCCTGATAACGATGATCTGACTCATTACTAGGCTACATAAGATACATGGTGTACTATATAAAACTATAATTTCAAGATCTTAGTGTGCCTACATGATCTATATCAAAGTAGGTGGTTTCTCAACGTAATACATTGTTTCTTTGACGACCTACATTTTTAAAGTTTGTTTTGCACTGAATAATCTATTCAAAGTTGTTTCATTCAATTAAATTGGAATATTTTCCAATTCATTCTCTCACACTTTAATTTTGACACTACAACAACATATTACATTGTCACCCAAACTAAATGATGGAACACGTTATTTTTACAAGCTATATTCATTATAGTTGGTGTACCTCTTAGCTCGGTAAATCCTCCTCAAGGAGCATGTCATGTTCTCATATTCATGTTCTTGTTCTTCTCTACAATCTTGCCCTCAATCTTTCTTTGTATGCATACACCTATCTTTTTTCCAATCAACATTTAAGTCTGACTTCCAAGCATATAACCAATGACAAGTACTTTGAGTAAGGTTCTTGACTGCCCTCACTGTCCACATTTACCTTTTAATTCCTAGCTAGTAGTCCATTTATCCAACCTCAACACTTCATTTCTTCTTGAGTTCTAAAAAACACTCTCTCTTTGTCTCCATGCAAATTGTCTTAACTCAACAACACTCTTTTATGAACCTTAAATATCCTTGAATGCATATATAAAACTTCATCTTTGTTTTCCCTTGTGGAGATAATCCTTTATGAGACTGTTAAGCACCCGATTTATCATCAAACAAGGTCTTCAAATGATACCATTCAATGATCAATTCTTCCCTTCATAGGTTTTAGCCCACATGTGTACAATGTAGGATCATCAAAGTATCAAATCCTATTATTACGTTGTCACCCATACTAAATGATGGAACACGTTATTTTTACAAGATATAGTCATTATAGTGTATAAAACTACAATGCACCATTCTTATGTGCCTACAGGATCTAAATCCATTCCCTCCTACTATGAGTACAACAATTTAACAACATATTACGTTGTTACCCTTGATAACGATGACTGACTCGTTACTAGGCTACATAAGATACATGGTGTACTATATAAAACTATAATTTCAGATCTTAGTGTGCCTACATGATCTATATCAAAGTAGGTGGTTTCTCAACGTAATACGTTGTTTCTTTGATGACCTACATTTTTAAAGTTTGTTTTGCATTGAATAATCTATTCAAAGTTGTTTCATTCAATTAAATTGGAATATTTTCCAATTCATTCTCTCACACTTTAATTTCGACACTACGACAAATGTATTACGTTGTCACCCAAACTAAATGATGGAACACGTTATTTTTACAAGCTATATTCATTATAGTTGGTGTACCTCTTAGCTCAGTAAATCCTCCTCAAGGAGCATGTCATGTTCTCATATTCATGTTCTTGTTCTTCTCTACAATCTTGCCCTCAATCTTTCTTTGTATGCATACACCTATCTTTTTGAACAATCAACATTGAAGTCTGACTTCCAAGCATATAACCAATGACAAGTACTTTGAGTAAGGTTCTTGACTTCCCTCACTATCCACATTTACCTTTTAATTCCTAGCTAGTAGTCCATTTATCCAACCTCAACACTTCATTTCTTCTTGAGTTCTAAAAAACACTCTCTCTTTGTCTCCATGCAAACTTGTCTTAACTCAACAACACTCTTTTATGAACCTTAAATATCCTTGAATGCATATATAAAACTTCATCTTTGTTCTCCCTTGTGGAGATAATCCTTTATGAGACTCGCATTAAGCACCCGATTTATCATCAAACAAGGTCTTCATATGATACCATTCAATGATCATTTTTTTTTCCTTCATAGGTTTTAGCCCACATGTGTACAATGTAGGATCATCAAAGTATCAAATCCTATTATTACGTTGTCACCCATACTAAATGATGGAACACACTATTTTTACAAGATATAGTCATTATAGTGTATAAAACTAAATGCACCATTCTTATGTGCCTACAGATCTAAATCCATTCCTCCTACTATGAGTACAACAATTTAACAACATATTATTTTCAAATTGTTACCCCCTACTATGATAACAATGATCATATTCGTTACTTAGATACATAAGATACATAAGATGTACTATATAAAACTATAATTTCATATCTTAGTGTGCCTACAGGATCTATATCAAAGTAGGTGGTTTCTCAATGTAATACGTTGTTTCTTTGACGACCTACATTTTTAAAGTTTGTTTTGCATTGAATAATCTATTCAAAGTTGTTTCATTCAATTAAATTGGAATATTTTCCAATTCATTCTCTCACACTTTAATTTCACTACGACAACGTATTACGTTGTCACCCAAACTAAATGATGGAACACATTTTTTTACAAGCTATATTCATTATAGTTGGTGTACCTCTTAACTCAAAATCCTCCTCAAGGAGCATGTCATGTTCTCATATTCATGTTCTTGTTCTTCTCTCTACAATCTTTCCCTCAATATTTCTTTGTATGCATACACCTATCTTTTTCCAATCAACATTTAAGTCTGACTTCCAAGCATATAACCAATGATAAGTACTTTGAGTAAGGTTCTTGACTTCCCCTCACTATCCACATTTACCTTTTTTTAATTCTAGCTAGTAGTCCATTTATCCAACCTCAACACTCCATTTCTTCTTGAGTTCTAAAAAAACTCTCTCTTTTGTCTCCATGCAAATTGTCTTAACTCAACAACACTCTTTTATTTATGAACTTAAATATCCTTGAATGCATATATAAAACTTCATCTTTGTTCTCCCTTGTGGAGATAATCCTTTATGAGACTGTTATGCACCCGATTTATCATCAAACAAGGTCTTCAAATGATACCATTCAATGATCAATTCTTCCCTTCATAGGTTTTAGCCCACATGTGTACAATGTAGGATCATCAAAGTATCAAATCCTATTATTACGTTGTCACCCATACTAAATGATGGAACACATTATTTTTACAAGATATAGTCATTATAGTGTATAAAATTGCAATGCACCATTCTTATGTGCCTACAGATCTAAATCCATTCCCTCCTACTATGAGTACAACAATTTAACAACATATTATGTTGTTACCCTTGATAACGATGATCTGACTCATTACTAGGCTACATAAGATACATGGTGTACTATATAAAACTATAATTTCAGATCTTAGTGTGCCTACAGGATCTATATCAAAGTAGGTGGTTTCTCAACGTAATACGTTGTTTCTTTGATGACCTACATTTTTAAAGTTTGTTTTGCACTGAATAATCTATTCAAAGTTGTTTCATTCAATTAAATTGGAATATTTTCCAATTCATTCTCTCACACTTTAATTTTGACACTACAACAACGTATTACGTTGTCACCCAAACTAAATGATGGAACATGTTATTTTTACAAGCTATATTCAT
This sequence comes from Taxus wallichiana var. yunnanensis, assembly GCA_018340775.1. Classification (NCBI taxonomy): domain Eukaryota; kingdom Viridiplantae; phylum Streptophyta; class Pinopsida; order Cupressales; family Taxaceae; genus Taxus; species Taxus wallichiana. The sequence goes on from CM031242.1 coordinate 969,017,400, forward strand.
TATATATTATGAATGATTCCTCCAATCAGGTTGATGATAATGAATTTTTCTAGCCTATGTTGTTTAGAGTGGTGGCATGTTTGAGACCTAAAATGATTTCCATACTTTCATATTGATGCTAGTGATGATTTGTGATACCCTTGAGAGCTATTTTTGGGTTGATTCTCTTCTATAAGGCAACAACTAATTTTAAACAATTCTCAACCTTGAATAACTTAGAAAAGATACTCTATTATCTAATCTGATGATTTGGTTCTTCGCAACCTTTGGCTATTAAGTTATATTCACCAACTTCTTTGTGCATCTATAGTTTTGGCTTTCATGAGAAAAAGGATAGATCATGATCTACATACTTCATGCTTTTTTTTTTCAGATTTCCTATTGTTGCATTCATACTTTTTCCTATTGAAAACATGAGTGGAAATCATTGAGGGAAGTGCAAGATGCTTTAATTTTTGAAGAGGAGTTTTTGGGTTTGCATGTTTCCAACTTCTAACCTTTTAGGCTGCTTGTTGAAAAGAAAGAGGCAGTGAGAGATCATGTGAGGGAGAAGGATTGGTTTTACAATAAACAATATTCAAATAATTCTAGTTTTTTTAGTGATATGAGAGTGAAATTAAGATGGCTAGCTCAATTTTATGAGATTCTTGATGTCGTTTTTACTCTTTTTGTTGACCTGAATTTTTTTAATAATGATCCTCAATTTCTTGAACATATTGAACATTTGTGAATGCAGGTCTTATCATTTTAGCGTCAGCTATAATATAAATATCAAATGGTTAGTGTTATTGTCTAATTGTATAGTGTGTTATCTTGAGCATTTTTTTTCCAAATTTTAATAATTTGTAGTGTTATTAACATCAATGTATAATCAGAGAGACTCAAAGTGGAAGTGCTTGTTAGACATTCCTATCCAATGTCCTCCGGAAGGACTGTTCTCTGCATCAGATGTAGTTTGGAGCAAAGTTAAAGATAACCATGGAGTGGAAGGGGATTTTGTTGCATGGGTAGAAGTTGGACGAGTAGATGATTTTATTAAAGGGGAATGTCAATGGACATCATTTCCAACAAGTTATTACAAATGTTGGAGTCATTCATCACCCATAAGGGAAAGTACACACCGGGTTCGAATTGATAGCACCATCAGTTATATAATGTACGATGTGGCAAATGTTAGGTGATGTTTTTAATGCAATTTTAAAATTGTTGTTTATTTTATTATGACTCACTTTTAGTGACATTTTGTAGATATTGGTGTAGCTATGGGCCTGAAGACTTTAAAGAAGAGGATGATTTTCCATATGATAAGTCCAAGGTTCCAACTAGAGGGACGGAGTAGACCTGGACGTAAACATATAAAACGTGGTTGCCAATGCAATTTTAATGTGCACATTCTTATGAAAAGAAGCGAATATGCACTTATCACATATCCTCAGATGGATCATGTGGATAACAACAATCATATATGCCATGGCCAAAAAAATCACAAATTTGAAGGGACACGAGCTTATTATGTGCCACATATTAGTAAGGAATTGCAAGAATGGGTAGAAAAGTTATTGTTATTAGGAATGCCAACTGATATTGTGTTGCAAAAGCACCGTGAAATGGTTCATGAGAAGCTAACCTTGTTTGATGGGAAAACAAAATGTGATGATTTCTTGTCTTCACATGATGTTCAAAATATTGATACAAAAATAAAAGCAACAAAGTACATGTATGATAGAAATGATGCCCAAAGTGTGAGAGTATGGCAAGATCAAAATCCAAATATATGTTTTGAATACCAAGAGTATGAAGGAAATGTTGAGGAAGATGGTCATGTGCCATTTATCATGGGCATTCAAATGCCACAACAACTTGAGTGGATGTTAAAATATGGCCATAACAACATACTTGCAATGGACGCCACTTTTGGGACCAATGGAATGAAGGTATTCTCTTTTACATAATCTTATCAATAAAAAATTTCTGCAAAAAATATGTTACATTTTCTTACCAATAATCTACTAATTCACATTGTTATTGCATTGTCAACTCTCCATAGTTCAAACTCTATACCATCCTTGCATTCGATTCCAAACACATGGGCCTACCAGTTGCATGGGTCATAATGTCAAGAGCTACAACTAGCGACTTAACCCAATGGATGAAAAATTTGGTGAATAGAGCACATGCTCATATGCTTGAGTGGAAACTAAATGCTTTCATGGTAGATGATGCTACAACTGAAATCAATGCTATTAGGTTGTATATTACTCTTTGTGTATATTGTTAGAATATATAAATTTAAATTATAGATATTAATTTTTCTATCAAATTTTTAAAATTCTCATAAAATTCATTTTCAAATACAGAGAAGTTTTTGGGTGCAAGTATACTTATGCAACTGGCATGTAAGGAGGGCATGGTTGAAGAATCTTGTTGCCAAGGTTAAGGAAGATAAAAAAGACGTGTAATGTTTAATAGGTTGGGGAAATAATGCACCATTCAAATAATGAGGAGAGTGTTATTCAAATGGCACAAGATTTTGTTACAGAATTTGTGGACGAGATAAAATTTATTAAATATTGGCAGGAACACTGGCTTCTAAGAATTGGAATGTGGGTGAGACATCTACGGACTTTAAAGCATGTTGGGCAAGAAACAAATGCTGCAATAGAGGCATATCACTCTATACTTAAGAGTAAGTGGTTATCCTCCATTCGAAAAGCATCTCATCGCAGGGTTGATTGGTTGATACATCAATTAATCACAATTGTTTTTATATATTATTGGTGGAGTCAATGTTGTAAGGAAAGTGGGTTCTACCATAACTTCAAAGTGGAGAAACTAGAAAATAACCAATGGCTGCATGCACAATCCATTCCTGATTATTATGTCACCTTCCATACCTCGACCCACGCTTAGCATGGGTTCGTAGCCAGACGGATGATATTGTCACTCACTATGAAGTATGGTATCAAACCCCACATTTGGCAATGTGTGAATGTGGAGTGTCAAAGAATGGGTACTTATGTAAGCACGTAATTAAAGTGAATATGATGAAAAAAATTCGGTGAGAGAAAACTTTAATGTTCAGGTATTCTGGGCAAAATGATTTTCAAGATTTTCCAACATAGTAATTTATTGTATCTAAATTCTATTAATTTTGGTTTTTATTCAAATCTATGATTTATTATACTAATTTGTAATGTTCTCCAGGGTTTATTTTGTGCTCCAAATGTTGCATGTGGAGATGAACATGTGGTTGATGATCCTTTTGGTCAAGCATGGAATCCTCCAAACACCTGTGAAGACTCTATGCATGTTTTGCAACAAGATAAACATGTTATAAATGAAGAAGATGAACACTTGAGCCCACAAGTGAGAAGGATCAAAAAATAGTAGATAACAATCTTGTTGGTCCTCTAAACAAGTCATTTCTTACTTTATTAGAGAATACACTTGTGGAAACAACAAACCGATTGAGGGGAAGCCAAATATCTTCTATATTAGGTGTGCAACATCCTGAGGCACAACCATTTAGACACTGTAGATGATGGATTCAACAATACACTTCATCGAGAGAGAGATTTTATAGAGAAGATGTTGAATCGAAGGCACCCATGTCCAACAAATAGGAAAGCTAGTTTTCCTATTGTAAAAAAGAGTCATGTATCACGTCGACTAACATGGGAGGATGAATTAAAAAGAGCTGCAGAATGAGATAGGGAAAGGGGGCTTGTTGAAGAACGTGAAGATGAGACCAACATAAATGGAATTTAAGGGTAATTTTATGGAACAACTATTGTTATATAGTCTTTGTATATTTTTCCCATTTTGATAGTCCATAGTCCATAGGTCATATTATTCCTTTTGGTCTTTTTTCAACCACAGTGTGCAATGTCTATATACTTGTGTTTGATATGCAAATCTATGAGTGCATTTTGCAAATATATATCCTTGAATCATAGACTTCTATCTTGTAATCATTCTTCCCTCATATCAATATCAATATTTTATCCTTTTCAAAAAAAGATTGCAGATATTATATTTTGTTTTTGTTGCAGAAATTAAATTTTATGTGTTGTAAAAATTATATTCAGTTTTTGTTGCAGAAATTATATTCATTCCCTCCTACTTTGATTGCAGCAGTTCAACAACATATTATGTTGTTACCCTTGAGAAATGATGAACAAACACATTATTAGTTTACAAGATATGCTCATTATAATATCTAAAACTGTGATACCATCTTTTTATGCTCCTACATGATCTATACCAAAGTAGGTTGTTTCTCAACGTAATACGTTGTTGCCTCAACGAAATGGATTTTTAATGTTTATTTTGCATTTTATAATGTTATGTATCTATTCAAGGTTGTTTCATTCAATTACTTTGGAATAATTTCCCACTTATGCCCTTCTACTTTAATTAAAATAGTTCAACAACGTACTGTGTTGTCATCCATAATAAATGATGCAAGTTTCAATCTTTATACAAATTTGCCACTTTTTAACAGAGGATATCCATTTATCTCTTTATCAGAGTTACCCTAATCATGTCTATACATTTTTAACAAATCCATACGTGAAGCGTGAAGCATGTTTATGATATATATACCTTCAAAAAATTTAGAGGCCCAGATTTGTGAAATTGGCTGCAATGTTTACATGGTATTAATGGTCTTCTTGAGATACCTTCAGAAATCCACATTCATTCATTCACTCATTCATCCACTAGTGGAGAGAAAATACTATAATATTTTTTGGTTCTATTTTACACTTGACCATGCATCTCATTATCTGGTCAATCATCTTCTTACACAACTGTAAACATCTATTCTATTATAGAGCATGGTCACTAATACATCTCCGCTATTTCTGGATCTAAACCCTCAATTCATAAGACTGAATTGCTAACAAATTTTTTGTTGCAAATAATGTTTACTATTTATCATGTTTAGCCTCCTCTAAAATGTTATATTACAAGATAATTATCCAATAGATTTAATTTCAATTCACCAAGATAATTATCCAACAAATTAATTTCTAGCTTCACACTAGCTTCCTCAGAATGACACTAGCATTTTCCTTGTTATTTAACCACTATGTGTTTTAACCAGTGCCCATTTACCACTCATTCATAAAATTGTGACTTTTCGTAGCTTCACCACCATCGTGGTTCTAAATGTCATTTATATGTCATTTGGACTTTCAATCACAGGTAAGGGAAAGTGTTTAACCATGCCGATTTAATACATAAAACTCTTAAGCTTGTGTTCTACGTATGGCATAGTTGGGCTAGATATATATTCAATGTTTGAATTTACCTACAGTTGTGCTAAAACACCATTAATGATACATGATTTCAGTCCTTTTCAATCAAATTGAATGCTCTCTTTGAGATTTTAATTTGCTTTTCTTTCAATTTTAACAACTAGGTTGAAGATGAGGACCCTCTGTCTCAAAAAATTAGACCAGATTTAGTGGATGAATATATGAAAGAGATTAAGAATTTTCCTCTATTTTATGAAAGAGATTTAGAATTTGTCTCACTTATACGACTTCTATCGGCGTATTAAGATTATATATAAAATGTTTCTATTATATATATATATATATATATATATTATATATTTTCATAGACAAAAATTGTTATTATGAAGATTTATGGACAAATATTTGTTACAATTTACAAGATTTGTTACATAATAGTTTTGTGACAAAAATGACTACATAATAATTTTGAAACAAAGACGTATAAAATTGGATGTTATATTAATGAAAGTAGCCAAACTCCTTACATTTTACAAGTCATGTCAAAAGTAGGAGCCAAAAGAGGATTTTGGCATAAAATTGGCACTACATATGCATCTTACATTATTTTCTCATTCAAGGAGAAAAACCATAACATTAAACTTGATTTTTTCTTTGACATAACTGAGTATCTTGGCAAGTATTTTACAAATAATGATACAATTGATTGTAATATCAAAACTTCAACAAATTAAAGTTGAGAGCTCTTCAAATTTCTCCATTGCTTGTTAACAACAATGGAGTTTCGTGCTTCGATCCATCCTTGAATTTTTCTTTTATTTCCTTTAATATCATCAGGCGTAAGGTGTGTGTGAACTGATGCAACACTCTTGATACCCTTTAATCTCTTTCCCTGATATGTTTACAAACAATGGGCATATCAATAAATAAAACTATGCAAACGTAAATGATAAAATAAGTTTATCAAAATTATAAATAAGATATTGTGTGGTCACCTGTTGTTGGGAAGAATGGATCCTTTCTGAAAGTTGCATCTCAGTATCACCTTCACTATTACATTTCTACAAAAATGAAGGATTATTGATGCAAATTATTTCCTACATTAACTCGAAGAAAAACACAAAAATATTTAAATGTTTTTATATTTGACTCCTAGAAGAAATTAACAATGTAAATCTTAGTTTACGTTACTTACCAAATCAGATGAAGCATGAACCATATTATGTATGGATTGCATGGAATCAAGAATATTGGATAAGATTTTTACGTTTCTTACCACAATGTTATTTGGTTGTTCCTCTTCATTCTACAAACAATCAATTCATATAAATACTATATAATACAATTAAAGAACATGATTGTTAAAAAGAAAGAAAATTATAAGTAAAATGATATTGGGGTAAGGGAAGCTCCTGTAATAACTGCAACAGTCAAGTAAGGGAAGCCAAGTTGGTATGCAAAGTACATAGTTTCATCTTGAATAATATGTTTTCATCATCTAAAATATTATAGGGAAAATGCAAACCAGTTTTGAAAGATAAATACATAGAGGAATACTGCATAAGAATGTAATGGAAGGAAATGTATAGGGAAGTAGGAAGAAATTTAAACATTAGACTAGAAAGGAAAATCCTATAGTTTTCTTCTTTTCCTTGTGTCACCTATGCATGGTAAAATCTGAATATGAGCTCTCACAATTCTATTGAATACTAAAATAAATAATGCATCATTGATATAGTCAATCAATTGGAAAAAAATAATGTACATCAAAACATAGTTTTACCTCAATTGCAACATTGTCATCTGAATATTCATTCATCCACTGCAAACATGACATAATGGATAAGTATACTTATACTGGATATAAAATCAATCAAATGTGCTAAAAACACAATAACATCAATAAAAATACAAATTAACACACCTTTGTCTCTTTTCCATCCTCTTTCTGGTTAATTGCCTTCAAGCAATCTTTAAACCAGATGCAATATGTCTTCTTCGATTCACCAACAATATCTGCTCCAATATGTGGAAAATGCAATGGAGCATCATCTACATATGAATCTTCTATGCATATGACAATGCAATCCCTTTCTAAAGATCGTCCATGGCATTTTGTTCCTGGTTTAGTTGCATGAATTTTAGCAATGCCAACCTTTTTTACATGGTCAGGCTCTAGGAACATAAAAACTTCTTCTCCTATTGTGAATTCATAGGCAGCCATGTCCTTCACCTCATTCTTTGGTTTTCCCGGTTCCACCTCAACAAATTTTGGAAAATCAGTCACCTCAATCAATGGATCGGCCATATTTTTTCCCTTATGATCCTCTTTGTTGATTTTTTCTTTATCATGCATATCATTTCCCTCACTTTCCTTTGTTCTAAAGGAAATAGGTGTTATTTGTATCGGTGGTTCATGTACCCATGCACTTGAAGTGTATGCTTCAACATTATTCTCTTCCTCATCACCCTGAAGCGGTAAAACCCAATTTTTCAAGTGCAACAACATAATAATTAATTGTAAATAAAAGATGTAGGTATAAATGCCAAATTAGCAATATGATTAAGTTAGAAGCACTTAAAATATATAGAAAACACAACTATTTATATTAGTAATTTACAACCGTACCTTGTTTTCCATTGGATTGTTGTTTACATTCTTTTTTCGTATCAGATTTTCCCCATCAACATCAATTGAATCCTATTCATGCATTCAAGTCATGAAACGTGTTAGAATCACATTTACACAAGATTTCAACATGTTAATGAATGAAAAATGACACTTTATTATTCCAACAATGCTACTAATGTTTTTAATGAAAGCATGTTTCCTTACATGATCAACATTAATGGATTCTTCTTGGATAATATCCTGTACAAATGAAAAGTTAATTTAAAACAACATAAAAAGCAATGTGAATAAACAAAATTAAAATAATTTTAAATTTAAATTATAATAAAAATGGTAAATACCTTGTCCTTTTGTCCATTTAGTTCAGAATTTGTACAATCGGTTTTCATCAAATCCATTTTATATTGCAGCGTTGAAAAGGGTTTTTTCCTTCTTTCCTCCCTCTTTTCTACACTATCATACTCCTCTACAAGCTTGGAAATCAGATCTTTAGCTTGTTGGCTAAGGGATGAAAAAATTGCACCTTTTCTTCCCGACAATAACGCTCAATTAACCTAGATTTGTACATATATTTAGAATTATTCAAGTGCCAGTCAACATTTCACTTTTCAACCATTTTTGTACTATTTTTTTGTTTTCCTTTTATACTTCCCGGTCGCACGTTTACCCGACTTACGCCTATGTAATGGAGGGAGTCCATTGTGATCATGGAGGCGGTGATAGTTGATGTCTTTCAAATGCCATTTTATTCCTTGCATTTCATAGTTGCAGCAAGGAAAGACCATGCATTTGAATCTGTCCCTCTTTCCAATTTCTTTTATAATTTTACACTGCTGCAAATACTAATTAACATCCAATAATTAAATAGTTTATGAGTAACAATTTATGTGTAGGAAAATCCTATAACTCTTTAGTTGAAATTATTATGCAAATGTAAAAATATATGGACACTAAAAGAACAACAAATTGGAAAATCCTAATAAATCTAAGACATGCTAACATAAGTTGAATACTTGAATAAAAGTGTTTTATTCATGCAAAACAAAAATTCTAAATAACACTACTTACTGATCTTTGATGTTTGCACTCATTGGATGCTTTATGGCTCGACTAGGCACCCAATCTTCATCTTCATCATCCTCCTCTACTTCATAATCTTCGTCATTCTGATCACTATTGTCATCTATGTTTAGTTCCATGTCAAATTCTTCTTCAACATGACTATCCTTACCCTTTTCCTTTTCAAAATCTGAATTCTCTCTTGTTTGATCAACAAATGCTTTTTCTTCTTCAATGTTTTCATCGTTAATCTATGTTTATGTTACAAAAACAAACACTATGTTGTCATAAATAAGCATTTGATAACACATAATCCACTACAAAAATTATATTTCAATAAAAACAAACAGTCACATTTCCTTACCCATTTCAAAAAGGCCATTGCAGGACACGTGTTGTCATTCTTTTTGTTTGTGGTTGATTTTTTCCACAACCACTATCTTCATTCATTTGATTTGATTTCTTTGAGGTTAAAAATTAAAATTTAAAATTAATACATAATATATGGTCATGCATAATCAAAATAAACAATATTGATGAAAAAACATTGTTAAAAGTTTCATCAATACCTTTTCCGTTACTTGCGATTCAATTTTTTGAATGTCGTCCAATGTTTCAATATTTATTGCACTTGGCCTATAGTTGCATAAGAAGATGGTGTAGAAGAAAATCAACTTAATTTCAATAACAATATAATGAATTCTATAATTACTACTATTGCGAAGCATTATTCGATAGTGCGGTTGTAATATGTTGCAGGATGAGTTGGAAAGGAAAAGCGGCAAGTATGTTGGATTCAAATTTAGGGTGCTAGATCGATGTTGCAGAAACATGTTTGAAAATGAGGGTCGTTGTAGAGTATAAGGATTAATAAAAGATGAGAAGTAATATGTTGTGCGGGATTGGTTTTAGGATTTGTAAAAATATAAAGAGATAGCTTTGTTTACACAATTTTAAATGATTCAAGGGTTTTCAATAGAGATGTATGAAGTCTAAATATGGTATTTGTGATACATATTATTTTTGAAAGTAGTATAATATTTTGAAAACAATTAATATATAAAGGGATTGTGTGATGAATTTGGCAAAAATGAATTAGATGTGGATTTGATTATTTATATTACGTAAGAAGAAGATTATTATTGTTTTAATTGCAATATGGATTTTGGGTGATATTTCAGAAGGCTGCGATGGATTAGGTAGATATTAAGGCGGGAGTAATAGTCGCACGCTTGTATTGTAATGGGATTTATTGTCATTCGCAGAAGGCGGAATGGTGATGATAGGTGTTGGGAGAGGCTAGATACGTGTTATTCTGTGCCTTGTTTTTGGCTGTGCTTTGGAAAACTTGTTTTTGGTATTATGGCGTGGCAATGGCGGAATTGTGGAGTTGTGTTTGCAGGGGATGGAAAGAGTATAATCGTAGAGATGAGTTTTTATCTGTCTCTGTGCTTTACCATTGTCTGAATTTAGAGTCAGATAAATAGAAGACATTGAAATTATTTTGTTGTGCAGTTGTATTGTGTTTTTCGCGACTTAGATTGAGTTTGCAGAGAGCATTTAGTTGAAAACGAGGTTAGACTTAATTTTGTATCAATCGTTGGGTAAATTGAAGAAGTTTTGTATTTGTAGTTTGGTTCGTGTTATATATAATTTGTCATGGGCGATGCAGGTAGACGGAGAATACGGTCTTCTGGTTTAGAGATGGATGTGCGGTCAAAAAAGAGTAAGGTGTAAGTAACATTATCCAATAGCTTAGATGAATAACATTGTTAGTTGATACAGAAATAAGCAATATCAGAATTTTGGAATACCCATATTTCAGAGAAAGCTTAAAATTCAATTTTTTTCAGTCGTTTTTAGATGTCGTTGCAAATGTTATCGTAAGGGAAAAGAGATTAGTAAATTTGTTGGTTGTGTTTGTAAGGCATTGATCTTTTTTAGCCTTTACTATTTGGCAGTGTTTGCAATTAATTTATGCGGGTTGTGTGTGCTTAGCTCTGTGAGTGTATTTGGAGGCGAAGATATGTTTTGTTTAAAATGACAGACGGACGAGGATGATTTTGGGGTTGCGGGTTTAGGATTCGTCTGTATTAGATGGAGATCAAAGGTGAACGAAATGACATTTCAAGTGAAATGATCTAAAGGACTAGTGATGCAAAGATTTAAGTGTTTGTTTTAGTTTTGCAAAAGTGTTTCTTCCGAGTGCTAACTAAAAAATTATTTTCTTTGCATAATAATACAAGCACTTTATTTGACATGTAGAGGCATTAACCACGCTAAAATCCAAGTTTACGTTGTAAATTTAGCAATAATTGGATAGTTCCAGCTTAGTGCGAAGTCGAGCTCCGCTTTATTAACAATGGTAAAGAAGGGTTTTGTACTCTCATAATGAAATAAATAACAACGTTATGGGAAATGTGGTAGATGGAGCTCTCACTAATAGCCATCCTAAAATCAGTACCATTATGGGCTAAATTAGGCCTACATACGGAGATAAATTTGTAACCTAATATCTCCTCATTTTACTATATACAAATTGATTGATCTGTATTTGTATCTCGTATCAAGCGGGTCAATTAACTCTGAGAGGAATTTCTGAGTGCTGATTTAAAGTGATTCTTTATAAGCAATGTTTGTAGCATTGTTCTCTCAGGAGGCAATGGCTGTTGCTTTGTTTTAGCTACGCTTTATCTTGTATTTTGATTAGTTATTGTATGCATTAACATTGTAAGAATGGTTACAATAACTAGTCAGAGTAAAAGATAAAGAGCAGGAAAAAACAAAGTGGTGGCCAACATCTATTGCAAGAATGGTGCTGCACACATTGCAGGTGTGCACCACAGTGCTTAGACACAGAGTAGACAAAAGCAATACCAAAACTGGATACTGGAAATGCCTTCTCCATGCTCTAGTTTCAAAATGTTATTCAAAGATGAAAGACATGTGCGAAAAGATGTAGCTTTGAACATATTTATGAAATATTTGAACCATGTCTGAATGAATACGCTACCTGAGATGTCCTTTTCCATGAAACAAAGTATCAGCAATCACCATCGTTTTTTTGCTTCGCGGCGCTGTCGTGAACAGTGTGTTTGTTGGGCTTTCCATAGATGCGGCATTTGTAACCTTGTTGCTCGGTATGTGCACTGCACATTTTACATAGTGTATTCATTCACACATGGTTCACAAACACTGCGTAGACAAGGTTTGCCACACCAGTACGCTACTTGTATTTGATTGTACAACTAGCCAGTTTGTTTTTGTCTTACTGTGCTTTCTGTTGATGACTTCTTTCAAACAACTGAGCTGTTTCAAACTTAAGGTATTGCAAGGCCAAACAATAGTGGCTGCACTAATGCGATACTTGTATTTAATTATAAAGTCGGTGGCTTTTTTTTCTTGTCTTACCATGCTTTCGCTCAATGACTTTTTTGAAAGTAGAGCATGGAGAAGGCATTTGCAGTGTGCAATTTTAGTATTGATTTTGTCTATTCTGCATTTACGAGCAGCGGTGGGTACGCACACTACAATTTGCGGCATCATCATTGCAGGAGACGGTGGCCAGCACTTTGTTTTTTTGTTGTTCTTTATGTTTTAGTTGGAGTCTTTGAGCAAGGTTTGTTTCTTAGACTGTTTGTCTGTGTGGAACTTTCACACTGTTAATTAATACAATAACTAGTAAAAATAAAAGATAAAGAGGAGTCAAAAGAAAGTGGTAGGCATTGTGTAGTGCTGAATAAGGTTACGCAGATTGCGGTATACATAGTGCAGTGCTCAAAAAGAATAAACAAAATCAATAGTAGAATCAATATGGAACATGCCTATGCCATGATCTAGCCGAAAGAAGGTATTAATCGAAAGCATCTCAGTAATTGACACATGTAGAAGAGATGTGCCTTGGAATGTAGCTTTGACCATGGTCACAATAAACAAAATTCGGAGAATAACAATTGTTATGTCTTCGTTTATCTTTTAGTTTGAGTGGTTATTGTATTGATTGACACTATGAAAGTTTGACGAGGAAGCAATCGAGGAGACAAATTTTGCTCGGCGACAATAACTACCCCAAGTAAAAGATAAACAATAGTTCCTAAAAATTTCAAGTTCGTAGTTAATCTATTCGCCAGAACTATAATAATGCAAATCTGTGTTTCTTTGTCACCTATGAGAAGTTCCCAGGTGATAAAATTTGTTTGCAGATTTCATACTTAAGTTGTTCCAATGCTTACAAGAGCAAGTTTTGTGGTCGCCACGACACTCAATCCTACATTTCCGTATTCTTATCATCAATAAAAATCGGGGCATTATTAAATTTGATTAAAAGCGAAGGAATGAATGGTAACCTGAGTCCCACCATGGTTGTTCCATGTTTTCAGATGCAGATTGTGTACAAAACTCGTGACTTTGTTCCCTCGCAACTCCAAGTATGGTCTCATTTTCACAATGTAAGTAATTTTTTTACAACTACCTGCATGGAGTTTAAAGAGATTGAGTTCTGGAAAATATACATTTGTTTTGAATCGATTTTACTTGAAGAATTTCAAGGCCTTTTCAAAGATATGCATTTCATGCATGTCTTGCAGAATTACTATAGTCTATGACAACACACTTAGTATGTTATAGAATATTTTTTTAAAACCAAACAAAAGGATTACAAAAACGATATCAATATTAAACCCCATAGTTGTAACATATTCAATTATTTTAAACTCCAATTTTATGATTTTGAATGTTGCATATATATTGATTTAAACATAAACAACATATGTTCTAGAGTATTCATGGTTTGGTAGCGTGACAAGGCATAATTATCGTGGATCGGTTACATAACTGCTTTGAAAGTGAGGCAAAGTGAATGTGCCATAGTAGACATAAAACAAATTTCTAAGATATAAGAAACAATCGTAGGCGGTATAGTAAAAAATAGGTGACAAGAATTAATGTCTTGATATAAAAAGAAGAAAGTCGAGATATTAGATGCTTGTATCCAAATCTTGTGAAAAACATGGTATCTACAACAAGTAATAGTTGGATATGTAAACAAATGGCAACAAAGTAAAGAGTAATGAAAATAGACAAAAAAGAGTTGTATTAATTGTCTGATAGTATTGTAATTACAAAAATGCTAAAACAAAAGCAAAGCCTATAATATGTAACAAGTAGACTAGGTAACTGTTTGTTGGTATTGTCAAAAGCATGTATGTAATAGTCGATTGTTCACGGCTAGATGCGGACCCTGTTATCAAATTTGTTTGTGTATGTGAGTGGCTTGCAAAAATGTTCCAGAAATCTGAAAGAAGAAAACGAGTATGTTAGACTGGAAACAAAGAATTAAACTGATGTGTAATTCATAGAAATGGAAAATGCAGATACTTACCAAAGATAAGAGGAAGCTATGTTTCTTTGATTGTGGATATTGAGTTGTCAACTGTCAAAGTGAATGTACCTTTGATTTGGAATTGACGGAGAAGAAATACAGTCTTTGAGATGTCTTGTTGATATTCTTCATACTGTGTTTGACAAAGGAGAGGGAAGGCTTTTTGCAGTAATGGCTCTCGCAATGTGCAGTGCAAGGAGTCATCTATTGTTTGCAAGGAGCAATGGAGAAAGTGCTTATATTTGTATGGTTTTGATGTATTGCAAGTTGCACAAAGTGAGATTTGTTTCAGGTCATTTGGATCAGGTTCTGTGAGATGGTCACATTCTACACAAAATGCTTGGAAAGGAGGAAGGTATATGTTCTTTTGTAGGCGAAGTATACCCGCAACTGCATGAGAAGATGAAGTTGAGACCATTGATAGATTTGAATTTGTCAATGGAAGATAATTTAAAAAGAAAAATTGCAGCAGTACTTGCCTCACATTAGTGTTTATGAGAGATTGTAAAAATGTTTTTGTAGATTCATCATTTAATGGGTCAATGAAGGATGAGTGGCCCGCACGCATAATCACGCGAACCCCGTATTCCTCGCCTAATAAAGTTTTCAAGAGCAATAGTGGTATGTTGCTGCCGCATGGCATCTCTTATCAGTATGACACAATGGAACATGAAAGTTTCCCAAATGTACCGCAATGACAAAGCATGGTGCGTAGTTAAAATTTAAGGGAATAATGTAGTGCAATGTATCTAAAAATGAAAGAAGGGAGTGTGAAAATACCGTTGCTTTTCCATTTTCAAGGTGTTAGTCTTTAACGTAGAGGTAGTGAAAAGGTCGTTGATGTGGTGGATTCCTCGTTATAATCGTGACCCAAGTCTTTAACGTGTAAGTTTTCGTGTTTCGTGGTAGAGGTGAAAATTTCGTGAAGCCCTAATTAAAAAACTATAATGTCACAGGGAGTAACAGAAATTTGTTTATATTTATCATTGCAAATTTCTTTCAATGGAGTAATAAAATTCATTTATATTCATATTTAATACATGTTAAATAATTAATCAACAACTGAATTAGCAGCGATAATTTAAAAGAAATGAAAAACACAAAGACAAACAAGTACTGTAAACAAATTCAAAATCTTACATAAAAAATTAAAAACCTCACTAACTGAAAATTTAAGGAAAAGCCTTAACAAATATAGAATCTTAACAAGGCTTATTGAGGAAGAAGAGCTTCTTCCTTTTATCTCCTCCCTGCTCTGTTTTTTTCTTACATGGTCTCTGTCACCACCAAAACTTGCATAGAATCACAAATCTTGCAAATTTGTTTGAGAATCAAATGAAAAGGATAAAGGCATCCAAAGAAAACCGCACACAGAAATTCAAATGTAGAATGCATACACGAATTAAAAAAATCCTAAATCACATTAAAAAAATATCCTAAAGGCAAATGTGAGAGATTATACACATGCCAAGAGCAAACAGAAAGGATATTTCCAGCACATAATAACATGTAAAAGAGAATACATTTCATGGCATGTAAACCACATATTTTTGGAAATATCAAACCACGTATTTTTGGAAAGATCCAGCACAGAATAGCATGTAAAACCATGTAAACCCACCTTTGAAATCCGTTCTTTGGAGCAAACAGGGGAAGCACCTGGGAGGACGTCAACTCTGGAGGAAGCACTCGGAAGCTCAAGTTGTGCAGCAGAGATCCCTCGTTTCAACAGCTCAAATCAGGGGCATGGAAACCATGGAAACCACTCAAACAGGGGGCTATGGCGGGTAATATCTTTTTCATGAAGGCGGAGCTATGATTTTTGAAACTGGAACCGTGTGACAGGTGCACAGGATTTGACAGGAGTCGTTGATATGATGGCCAACAAAACCGACAATAATTATTAGCTTGTCAGGACGGGAATGGAGATGGAGTTGGACGGAAATGAAAACGGAGAGTCGGTCAAACGCCACGAACGCCATGTAGACCGTGTGCCACATCACACCTCTTTGTAAACTTGCGTGAGGGATAGGGTCAGCGCAATTATAGAGCTCCTAAAGAGGGTTTTCACAAGTATTTTAAGATGATAAAACCCTTGCATGAAGAAACTTTGTTCATTCTTTTAAATTTGATAATATGAGTTTCTAGAGAATGAACCTACACAGAGAATAACATAGAATGAAGGCACAAAATGTGTACAAACCTCCAAATGTTGTCTGTTGACATTCTTTTGAGCAGGTTTAGAAAGTTTTCCCAAAATACGTCCACCAGTGTTTTTTAAGTTGATTGTTGATTAGGTCAACACTTCACCTATATAACCAAAATAGAGCAAGGAAATTCGATCCTCAACTCTTGATTTTGTCCAAACTTGTTTTTTTAGTAGTATACAAATAGGGCATGGTAGCTCTTTTTCCCTCTTTCGCTTCTGATAAGACACTACTATGATTTTTGGAAATGAGAGTGACAGGTGCAATGAGTTGGCAGCCACCTGTATGTGATATGATGGCTTGCTTAACTTTCAATAATTAATATTGTGGGTGGATGGAATGAGACAAGGGAGATGGAGGGAGACAGACTGTTCCTCAACTGCCACATAGACACCGTACCACATCACATGTCCCTACTAATATACATGAGGGATAGGCATAACAGAGCTCTAGAAGGGCAATGAAACTAGTGTCTTTAAGGAAAGAAAAAGGGTGCAAACGACCAAAAGACCACTTTGGTATTCCTAGAGCGGCGTATCTTTATCTAGCCCTAGAGCGATTATTATTCAGTCCAACACTTATTATTAATCTTACTAGCGATTTGACAGTTTTTGATTAACCATTCCAACACAAGGCAAGCAGCATGTACTCTTCACCTTGAAACCTTGCTTCATCCCGGAGGAAGGATAATTGCAGCATCATTACAGGGCATGAAACAGGGGATTGAACGCAGCCACAACACAAGAGCCTTTTCAAAATAATGAATAATTCATAATTTGAAATTATGGAACATTCACAAGTTTTCGTGGGGTCTGCTGAGAACGTTAGCATCAAGTCAACATATACTCTTCAGCTTGAAACCTCGCTTCATCCCAGAGGGAAGGTAATGGCAGCAACATTACAGGGCATGGAACAGGGGATTGGATTTAGCCACAACACAGGAGCCTTTTCAAAATAGTGAATAATTCATAATTTGAAATTATGGAATGTTTACAAGTTTTGGGTGGAAGTTAAGTGCTGAGAAGGTTAGCATCACGACCTTAACGGAGAAGTGTTGATGACAGAGGAGTGGGGCCTGGGAGCATTGGAGGGTCAACTACTGCACCTGCAGTCAACACAGAATGCACTGGGATATGCTCTTCGGTTCAACACTGCCAACAGGAATCCAGGAGTGTGAAGAACACAGACTATAAATACTGTGGACAACCACAGGCTCTTCCCTCTTACAGTAAAATCACTAAGTCAACTTATACATGGCAGCTGATTTTATTTCAAAGATGTGCAGATTCACTCATCACTTCTGAAGATGTGGTTTTCATATTTTTCTGAGACCTTTACCAATACCTGTTACTCCCTATGTTTTTATGAATTAAATTGAAAATTTTGTTCAAGATTATTTCTAAGAAATCAAATACGAAAATTAAGTAGGGAAAATTTATATTTATAAAACCTCTCTGTGTGCACATCCTATACATGTACATTTAAAAAGCAAGCTGTAGGGAAACAATTGATGATAAAAATGCAAAGCAGGCGGAAAATACGCAAATCAATATCTATTTTCACAGAGTATAGTCATTTTACAGGATTCTATCACAGAATATGAAACACTTCTAATTATTTAAAACAATAAAAATATAAAATTACATATGCTTCTAGAAAAGGCACTGCAAGTAACAAGAAAACACTCTGCAGATTACATAAATTAAGCTTGAAGTTCTTACCCGCGGTTTTGTTTCCAGTTCCGCCCATTCCAAATATATTTTGAAATTCCTGGTGCAGCTTCCTTCCTTTTCACAGTCCCTTGCTGAAAATCGCAATAGATTAGAAAAGAAGAGGAAAAAATACATTAAAAGAGCAGCTCATTTTTAACGAAATTCAATATGATGAAAATATCCAGAGTATTACCTATTTTGCAGGACACCAATGATACAGATTTCGAAGCACACAGGTTACATTGACAGAATCCTTTCAAAACGGCCATTAATTCTGATGAAGGTTACCAAATCTTCCCCTGAATGCTGAACCGACATTAATAATTTAGGGCTTGAGTGCTGAAAACCCTACCCCGTTATCAGCATTGTTTGGAAAGCTGAAGCGTTCTTCCAAACCCTAGGTAGCTCTCTAACAAGGAGAAAAAAGTTGTGCCGTAAATCAATTGAAGAGTCAATTTAGAAGTACGAAAAGTAACTGCGTAGCTGCCGTCAAATTCATGTCAATTACGAGTTATTTATTTCATTTTTGTAATGGTAACCAATTTTTGTTATCCGAAATGTACACTAGAAAATATAAAAAAGGTGTTTTTAGCACATTAGAAAATACATATATATATATATATATATATATATATATATATATATATATATATTATTGTGTGTGTATAGGAAAAATGACGGTCAAACATATAATATGCAAGTCGCACTGAAAGGCTGCAATGGAAACGTTGATAGTCGTAGAAAAAGTAAACGTGGCATGTGTGAAGGAGGCTATGAAAGTCAAGGGAGAGGTGCAAATACATGATGTTGTGTATTTGAGTGAATCTAACATAGGCAGCACAATGGAGTAGTATTAAAGTTTTTCAATTACAAAATGATTATTTTATACACTATATATGTGTCAAATAATGGTTGTCCGTCAACAAAATTTGATTTGACAAACACAATAGGTTTTAAATTCCAGGTCTATTTACAATGATAGGAGTTTCATTCTATCGGGTGACCCTATGTTACACATGCAAGGAAAATTTGATTTAAAATTTTTGTAATACTTGTTTATTAAATTTATACAAATAAACATTAATATAGTCTTACTTATTTAAATAATTAAAGTTTTTCAATTAGAAAATGATTATTTTATACACTTATACATGTACCCAAAATGGTTGGCCGTCAACAAATCTTTATTTGACAGACACAATATATTTTAGGTTACGCTGATAGGCGTTTCATTCTACCATGTGAACTTGTGTTTGTACTGACACATGTCAGACAATGGATGCACAAGATGGTTTTGTGAGGACATGCGCTAATGTACGAAGAAATGAGATTCAAAAAGATATTCAATCTGGATTTCCCGTCTGAATTTTGTACTGACACATGCCAGACAATGGATGTGCAAGATGGTTTGGTGAGGACATGCGACGATGTACGACGAACAAGGATCCTTGGAGAGATATTAAATCTGGATTTTCCATCTGGATTTTTTTGCGGCTAAAATATGGGCGTGGAAAGGCGTGCAGAAAGGTGAAGAAAGTGTCCCTTTCACCGAACAGCGAAATTGAAACAACATCCACAAAATAATCATTTTATGATAACCCTTTATGGTTTACTTTGCCTTGTTATGAACTACCATTTTAACGTAGTTGTAGGGATGTCTGTGCATGTCCAAAAAGAGTTAGATGGAATCATGTTCATTTTCAAGCAAGTGGGTCCCTGTTAGAACAACATGGAAGAGGGACGTTATCTCATAAGACAAGTGCATGACCCCTAACAAATCCATGACATGTTGTGAATGGCCTTTCCAACATTCTCGTCAATAAGCATTGGCATGTGCCCAGTTCACAAGCCTAATAGAGGAGGAAACATAGTTTCAAATGTCTTATCTGATTCCAAACCTAAGCTCTACATAGGCCATTGAGGAACCAAAATGACCCATGTCTAAGGGAGCCTTGAGGCATTGATTGTGTTTTCAATATTCTTGACAACCTCAAAGTCTTCACCGAGTCTCCTTCACCGTCACCTACAAATAAGAAGCTTCATCATTTTTAGTCTCTCACGTTTTTCCCAAAACCCCTCACGCCCACCGAGTCATCCTCGTCACGTAGTTTATCTTCATCATTAGGAGAAAAACCTTCAACAAAATTGTCAACGTTGTCCTTTGAGTTGTGGATGTTCATGCCCTTTCTTCACCTTTAGCAACTCCCTTCTCTCAGTGGCCAACATTATCACTACATATCATAACCAAGATCATGGCCATTGGAAAGCAGGAGCCTTCGGTTTCAGTACTTTCTTATGTCTTCGGATTGAATAGTTGTAGCCACCTTCTTTTAATACTACTCCATTGTGTTGCCTCTGGTAAATTCACTCCAATACACAACATCATGTATTTGTGCCTCTCCCCTGGCTTTCATAGCCTCCTCTGCACATGCCACGTTTACTTCTTTTATGACTATCAGTGTTTCCATTATATCCTTTCGGTGCGATTGCTAGTTGTTTAATCTCTCACAATTGGTATAGTATTAGGGGGAGGACCTTATAACTGTGTATTTTAATTTTTTGGTGTGTAGATATATGTAGGTGTCTCATCAACATTAAAAAATTATATCATTAGATAGCATGTGATCATACAACATCATATGAACTCAAGGTTTTGGGCTATTGGTGAGTTATAAGTAGTTTGTAATCATCAACCCAAGTTTCATTCCCATTAAGTTCATTGGACGCTTTCAATAGGTGGCCATGGGCACACCTTGAGGTAGGGGTTGAACATCTCCATATGTACCAAGCAGAACATAGTAGGGTGTTCTAAATGCGGATCACTTGGCAGACGTTAAGGACCCAAGCTCACCCCCATGTCCCATTTAGATAAAGTTCTCCTCCAACACTCCAGTTCATAACTCTGGTATAATAAAAGTGTTTAGCATCTAATTTTTTTCTTTGAGATAGCTAGATCCATGGGAGTACTGATAGTTGTTGATCCTATAACTAAGTCTCTTGCCAGATTGTTCTTTGCTTGGTTATGTATTAATGTCCCGTTGGGTTCCAAAATACCCAATAAAATCTTTCTTAACTCCCGGATGGCAGATGGGAATAGGTGATTGATGTGGAAAGTTCATTAATATTTTGCAGCAAATGCAGATAGGTATGGTATGATCAAAAGGTGTGCTGCTCGGATGATGGGCCTCTATTGGAAGTCTCGATCACTCAAATGGATGATGTTTCATCGGAGGAAGAGTGGGAATCTGTTAATGTGGAGCATGTTTCTAATACCCATGTTTCCTTGTTTGGAATGGCATATCTGGAGGATGCTAAGTCTGAAAGAGAGGTCTCATGTGCGGGGGAGCACTGGAAGATAGTGTCGGCGGAAGGACTAGTGGAGGTGGGATAGAGAACACAACTTTCTCTGCTCTTTCTGATCACCTGTGAGTTGGGGACTTGTTGTTGCATGGTGGGGAGACTTGAACTAGGGTGGATGGGAGATTGATGGAGAAGAAGGGAGTTGTTGGTAAGGTGATGGGGTGGACCAGTTGATTGGCGGGAACACAAGAAGTTTGAAATCAGCCCCTCAAATGATAGGCCTATAGTTATGGCACCAGGGTTGGTGGTTGTTGGGTAGTGATGGGGGCAAAGAGCCCTCCTTCTGGTGGAAGAATCGTTGACTCTACAGATGGGAAGCTTGAAGTGATCCTCTAGACCATTAATGATTATACGTTTGAAGCCTCATCTTCCGAGAATGATGGTGATGGATGGATGAAGGTCCATCACAAGAAACATTATGTGACATGAAGCTTCTCTAGGATAGCTTCGGGTGGCGAGCCTTAATGTTTTGTCCTAATCTCTGGGTTAAGCCAAGTCCCATTGACTCGCCCTTAGGTTCGGCTTACATTCACTCGGGTTTTTCCCCTTTTGGCCACTAGTAAAGGTCTTTTTCTTTTCCTCAATGCTATATATTTTTTATCCTTTATGTCTCTCATGATGTATTTGATTTGTAAGGCTTCAGGGAGCCACAATCCTTGTCTTATTACCTTATCTAATAAAAAAATCATAAATTATTATATTTTCATTTCGAGTGTTTATGTGGAGAGAAAAGTAGATTTTGAATTAATTTATTATAAATAAAATTGATATAAAGAATTTGAAAGTGGGACCAATGACCAATTTTCATATGTGTCACACTTTGATTAGATTGTTAAAAGTGTCATTAATCAAAAAGTAAACAATTATTGATACATTTTTAGCAAGCTAGTGTGAAACCAAGTGTACATATTTTGGTGCATGCTCAGTTGTAGGGGTCCTCTCTCTATGTATTGTTATCTAAGTTTACTCACAACAACAAATCACATCATGACATGTAATCAAGTCATCAATTAATACACCAATATACAACATTTGTACACCATACTCAATTAAACACCGTGTACTCTCCATACAAAAACACCCTTCTCACATACCATACCATACCATACCATACCATACCATACCATAATTCCCATCCTCCATACCCATCATTATATTTCGGTCTACCATTTTCCATTGGGAGCATGCCTGAAAAGTGCAACAAAGAAAATACTATCACACTTCTAATAGTTGTCCTATCATAGAATGAATTTAAAATCTAATCTTAAATATCATGCTCACTCTAGCTAAACCCCACTCATAATTTCCATTTCTCTTGTTTTTCCACAAGGTGTTTTTTTGTTAGAAGGTGAATTGTGGCTCGATATTGTGTTATGCTATAATTTATGTGAGTTCAATTTTAATGTGATCATGTTGATGGAGGTGCGGGATTTGGTCACCTCTAGGAGCATGTACCTCTTTAGGAAGGCATGTGTGTAGATCAAAGTGAAATCGACACCCTTTTCGATATTTAAAACACTATATGTAGTAGTGTAGACAAAGGTCATACTAATTTTAGATAGGCCTATGCCATGCTGATCATAATTAAGAATAATGTTATATCTTCTACAAATACTACCAAAAGAGGTTATGTAAGACTTTTTCTATCAAATAAAAATCAACGAACAAGTAACTCGTCGAGTTTTTATGAGAAGCTAGATAAAATTATGGGATATTTGAAGGAGTTATCCTATAGAGTGGATTGTAATGAGAAGGGATTACTTCCAATGTACAAAATAAATAGTACATTAATGACATAACACATAATTTGGATACAATGCTTGGACATGAAGGATCGCGTGATAAAGGAAATAAGTTGTTTCATAAAGATAAAATTCCTTAAAGATGTTAAGTTGTGTGAGGATTATTTCATGCTCCACCCCCTCTTGTGTTATTGTTGTAGTAGTTATGTGTGTTGATAAGGATGTGTATAGTGATAAAGAGATCTCGAAATTTGTTTACATGTTATATTTTAATGAATATTCAATTAAACTACTGAAGAATTATGAGATTCCATACCATGAATTATGACTATTTAAGAGCTCAAATGATTAAGAAGTATAATGACATAAGACCATTTGATGAAGAAATCCTCACTCCGACCAACGATGTTAAGTCTCAGATAAAGAGTGATTATAATTTAAGATGTGAGAAAGATTAGGATAAATCCTATACTTACAAGGGATCCTCAACCATTTTTTGTAAGAAGATGGGTATCAGTCATGAGAAAAATCTTGATAGTACTCTAGAGAAGAATATAATTCCTCCACAATGACATAAGCATGTCAAGTTTTTATAGAAATTGAAAGGTAATACTCCTCTTCTCACAAACGTGCTTAAATATTTCTCTTTTTAAAAGTCCTACTAAAAATAAAAGATAAAGATTGAAAGTGAATTTGTTGGTCCAAATAGAAATATCGATTCTTCATTTTTTGATTTTCAACAACCACTTGAATAAATTCCTCCCCTATACATAACTCTAATAGACCCATGCTCAAGTACAATGTGTGTTAAATGGATGTTGTTTTGATTCGTTTTTAAATTACAATCACTTTTATTGAATTTTTGTACATTCTTGAGCATAAAATAGATTTATCAATTTCCTTAGTGCCCAAAATTTTCTACTTAATCCATTGTTGTTAAAAAGGTTACTGAGGTGAATGAAGAGGTGGTAAAAATTTATTTAGGAACAATAGTGGTTGAGATTCAATTAAATTTAGATCCAATCTATACATCTTTTATTTTTCAATGGATGGTTATTACTGTTGGAGCTCAAATGTGCACCCATCCCAGATCACAAGAGTCTGGGGTTTTGAGACAACATGGGACTGTCTCCAAGTTGTGGGACTCGGTCTGACATAGACCTCCGGAGAAGGTCAACCTCCTCAACTTACCTCTAATGCTAAACTAATCCTAGGAATTTGAAATGCAATTATCTAGCTCTACTCTAACTTTCTAAGGGACCAGGTGAGAAGGAGATTCATAAAACATAAACTTAAACTAGAGAAGGTGATAACACCAAAACAAGGGGATGAATACTTTAGCAAGAGACAAGATGGAAGAAAATGATGATGAAGAGGGCTAAAACGAAAACCACATATCAAAATCGTGTTTAAAGTTCCACTTCCACGATGCACAATGAACACTAGTTCTAAACAATGCATACAACAAACATGTGAATGAATGAGAGGTAAGAGAGTGCAATAAAACAATAGGTAAGGAAAAGATGTAGCCACAAAACTTAAATTTAATTGCTTAAATATCATGCATAGATCATCACGATACAGGAAGAAGATGCAAACATTTACAGAATCCAAGTTCAAGGCATACAACCCTTAGAATACTTGTGCAACATAAAATTATGTCTTTGCATTCCCAAAGTATCCAACATTAAAACTAGGCATCACTTTAAAATATATAGAAAGAATGAAGGAAAGAGAGGAAGAAGAAAGAGAGGGAAACTTTGAATTCTTCTTTCACCAACCGACACCTTCATTTAATTTCCTAAAAATATCTAATTATCTCTGCAAATTTGGCCTCCCCACGTGAATTTCCTTGTTGAAGAAGGAATGATTCCCATACTGCATTTAATTATGGTATTTGGGTTAACCTGAGTAGACCTTTTACATGTTAGAGTCTTCTGCCTTTACTTCGCCCACCTAAATTTATGAAATCCAAATTTGTTGCATGCATAAGGTTGAGATTTCTTTAAAATATCAAATTTGCAAGATCAAATCACCAAATTGAAATTCATATCAATTTTAATAACCCGCGAAAATCTGTTATTTTTCTTTGACACATGGCTTTTCTTGTTTAGTATTACGCAGTTTTGACTTTTGTGGCTTCATCTTCTATGTTTTGTGGCCTTCTATATCTTCCTTTACCCGC
Organism: Taxus wallichiana var. yunnanensis; assembly: GCA_018340775.1. Taxonomy (NCBI): domain Eukaryota; kingdom Viridiplantae; phylum Streptophyta; class Pinopsida; order Cupressales; family Taxaceae; genus Taxus; species Taxus wallichiana. The sequence goes on from CM031242.1 coordinate 969,042,938, forward strand.
GGCTATTTGCTTTGGTATATCGCAGCCTTCTAAAACATCTTGCGGCCTCTTTCTAACCTTGTGTGGCACAACCTAGACCCGTGTGGTCATTTCTCCTTTGCCTGCGGCTTCATCAGGTCAAGTCCTTTATTCCACAAAAATCGCTCCATAGCTGTGACATTACTTTTTCAATCCGTGATATACTTGAACACCTCCGTGACCAATCAATCCAAGTCCGTGGAAAACTGAGTTGCACTATTTTTAAAAGGGGTACAAAAATAGACAACATTTTTGGCGACTCATATGGGCCATCTACTTGCTAGATGAGATGATTAGTAGCCTTTGGAATCCATTGGGCATGGAGTCATCTTGAAATTTCTTGAGTCTGATTTAGTTGCTTTGTATTTGATTTTCTAGGATAAATGTGATAGGCATTCCATTTTATAGCTAGAGGCCTAGCTTCTGACACCTGCACATAAAATTTGTGGTTATAAGTTTTTAATAGGTACATACGATGATGTACAAAAACAATCCAATAGTTGGTTTCAATGGGAAATTTTTTACGCTGCATGACTACAGAAATCATGTCTAGAGACTTCAGCATTATGGACACGAATATTCTATGTTTTGTACTTTTAGCGCAACAATGATGGGAATCTCATCTAGCTCACCACAAATCAGGCTAGAAAAAACATACAACACCGGTTGGGAAGTTTACAAGAAATCCATTCCAATATGGGATAGATCTTATGCGGATATCGCAAGTTTCACCACACAGTTTTAGTTCATCATCAAACCAGAGGCCACCAATGATTTTGTTTCAAAGGGAGGCCTCGCCTTTTTCATGTCTCCACTCATTTTCCAGGCACCGGAGCTCTCTGCGGGAAAATGGCTTAGCCTCTTCAACACAAACTCGATCGTTTATTTTGTCGTGGGTTTTTTCTTTCCCTCTCAACTTTAATTTTATTGTTAAATACATTGAACAACGTAATCCTCGACTTCTCTACCCTTGAATTGGAGAGGTCTTTCATACTTTGTTTACCAATGAAGCAAATCAACTTTAAACACAAATGTTTGGCAAAATGGTCATTAGTCTATCTGCTCAGCATCATGTTCATTCATTGTTTATTCGTTACTTTTAATGTTATTTATATTTATTAAAAATATTTAATGTTAGTTTTTCTTTAAAAATCGCATATTAATCTTACCCAAAAACATTTTAGATATACTAATAAAAATGAATTGATATAATAGAATTTCTAAAAAAACTTTACTATAAAATGACACTTTAACTTTAATTAATAATATCCTTCTACGTGCAAAAAAATTGTTGGCTCATTCAGTACTAGATATGATTTATTCGTCATGTTCGGGACCTCAACACTAATTTCGAATAACATACTCATATTTCTTTTAGTCAAATTTCTATGTTTTCTAATGTGTTAAAAACACCTTTTTTATATATGTTATTGACATATTTATTTCACATCTCAGTTAATGTTATTTTTTACATTTAGTATAGTTTGTGTGTGTGTGTGTGCGGGAAAAATGATGATCAAACATATAATATGCAAGTCGCACCGAAATGCTGCAATGGAAACGCTAATAGTCTTAGAAAAAGTAAACGTGGCATGTGTGAAGGAGGCTATGAAATCCAGGGGAGAGGCACAAATACATGATGTTGTGTATTGGAGTGAATCTAATGGAGGCAATACAGTGGAATAGTATTAAATTTTTCAATTACAAAATGATTATTTTATACACTATACATGTGTCGTATATTGGTTGTCGTCAAAAACATTTGATTTGACAGACACGATAGATTTTAAATTCCAAGCCTATTTACGCCGATAGGAGTTTCATTCTACCGGGTGACCCTATGTTACACATGCAAGGAAAATTTGACTATAAAATTTTGTAATACTTGTTTATTAAATATATATAAATAAACATTAAAATAGTCTTACTTATTTAAATAATTAAAGTTTTTCAATTAGAAAATGATTATTTTATACACTTATACATGTACCCAAAATGGTTGGTCATCAACAAATCTTTATTTGACAGACACAATATATTTTAGGTTACGCCGATAGGCATTTCATTCTACCTGGTGAACTTGTGTTTGTATTGACACATGTTAGACAATGGATGCACAAGATGGTTTTGTGAGGACATATGCCAATGTATAGAGAAATGTGATTCGGAAAGGTATTCAATCTGGATTTCCCATCTGAATTTAGTACTAACACATGCCAGACAATGCATGCACAAGATGGTTTTGTGAGGACATGTGATGATGTATGGCAAACAAGGATCCAAAGAGATATTAAATATGGATTTTTTTCAGCTAAAATATGGGCATGGACAAGCATGCAAAAAGGTAAATAAAGTGTTCCTTTTGCTGCACAATGAAATTGAATCAACATCCACAAAATAATCATTTTATGTTAACCCTTTATGGTTTACTTTGCCTTGTTATGAACTACCATTTTAACGTAGTTGTAGGGATGTCTGTGCATGTCCAAAAAGAGTTAGATGGAATCATGTTCATTTTCAAGCAAGTGGGTCCCCGTTAGAACAACATGGAAGAGGGACGATATCTCATAAGACAAGTGCATGACCCCTAACAAATCCATGACATGTTGTGAATGGCCTCGCCAACATTCTGTCGAAAAGCATTGGCATGTTCCCAGTTCACAAGCCTCGTAGAGGAGGAAACATAGTTTCAAATGTCTTATCTGATTCCGAACCTAAGCTCTACATAGGCCATTGAGGAACTAAAATGACCCAAGTCTAAGGGAGCAAACCTTGAGCCATTTATTGCATTTTCAATATTCTCGACAACCTCAAAGTCTTCATCAAGTCTCCTTCACCATCGCCTACAGATATGCACCTTCATTATTTTTGAGTCTCTCGTGTTTTTCCTCCAACTCCTCATGCCCACCGAGTCATCCTCGTCACATAGCTTATCTTCATCGTTAGGACAAAAAACTTCAACAAAATTATCAACGTTTTCCTTTGAGTTGTAGATGTCGAGGCCCTTTCTCCAAATTTAGCAACTCCCTTCTCTCACTAGCCAACATTGCCACTACATATCATAACCAAGATCATGGCCACTAAAAAGTAGGAACCTTCAGTTTCAATACTTGCTTATGTCATTAGATTGAATAGTTTTTCCCACCTTGTTTTAATACTACTCCATTGTATTGCCTCTATTAGATTCACTCCAATACACAACATCGTGTATTTGCACCTCTCCCTTGGATTTCATAGCCTCCTCCACACATGCCACATTTACTTCTTCTATGACTATCGATGATTCCATTGTAGCCTTTCGGTATGGTTGCTAGTTATATAATCTCTCACAATTGGTATAATATTAGGGGGAGGACCTTATAACCATGTATTTTAATTTTGTGGTGTGTAGATATATGTAGGTGTCTCGTCAATATTAAAAATTATATCATTATATAGCATATGATCATACAACATCATATGAACTCAAGGTCTTGGGCTATTGGTGAGTTACAAGTAGTTTGTAATCATCAACCCAAGTTCCATTCCCATTAAGTTCATTGGACGCTTTCAATAAGTGGTCATGGGTACACCTTGAGGTAGGGGCCGAACTTCTCCGTATGTACCAAGTGGAACATAGTAGGGTGTTCTAAATGCAGATCACTTGGCGGACATTAAGGACCCAAGCCCACCCCCATGTCCCATTTAGAGAAAGTGCTCCTCCAACACTCCAGTTCATAGCTCTAGTATAATAAAAGTGTTTACCATCCAAATTTTTCCTAGAGATAGCTAGATCCATGGGAGTATTGATAGTTGTTGATATTGCAACTAATTCTCGTGCTAGATTGGTCTTTGCTCAATTATGTATTAATGTCCCATTGGGTTCCAAAATACCCAATATAATATTTCTCAACTCCCATACGGAAGATGGGAACAACTATTGATGAGGAAAGTTCCTTAATCTTCTGCAACAAGTGCATACAAGTAAGGTATGATCAAAAGGTGTGTTGCTCGGATGATGTGCCTCTATTGGAAGTCCCGATCACTCAAATGGATGATGTTTCATCGGAGGAAGAGTGGGAATTTATTAATATGGAGCATGTTTCTAATACCCATGTTTCCTTGTTTGGAATGGAAGATCTGGAGGATGTCAAGGCTGAAACCGAGGTTCGCGTAGGGGGGGGGAGGGTCGGTGGCAGACATTGTTGGTGGAAGGACTGGTTGAAGTGGGACAAAGAACACAACTTTTTCTGCTCTTTCCAATCACCTGTTAGTTGGGGACTTGGCGTTTCATGGTGGGGAGAATCAAACTGGGGTGGATGGGAGATTGATGGAGGAGAAGGGAGTGGTCGGTAAAGGTGATGGGGTGAACAATTTGACTGGGTGGGAACACAAGAAGTTTGAAATCAGCCCCTTAACAAAAATGCCTACATTTATGGCACCAAGTTTGGTGGTTGTTGGGTAGCGGATGGGGGGGAAGAGCCCCCTTCGGCCAGAAAGGATGGCTGACTCTAAAAATGGGAATCTTGAAGTGTTCCTCGAGGCCATTAATGATTATACGCTTAGATCCTCATCTTTCGAGAATGATGGTGATGGATGGATGAAGGTCCATAAAACAACATTATGTGACGTGAAGCTGCTCTAGGATAGCTTCGGGTGGTGAGCCTTAATGTTTTGTCCTAATCTCTGGGTTAAGCCAAGTCCCCTTGACTCACCCTTAGGTTAGACTTACATTCTCTCAGGGTTTTTCTCTTAACCGCTAGCAAAGGTCTTTTTCTTTTCCTCAATGTTATATCTTTTTTCTCCTTTGTGTCTTTCACAATGTATCTTATTTGTAAGGCTTCTAGGGAGCCATAATCTTTTTCTTATTACCTTATCTAATAAAAAAATCATACAACATCATATTTTCATTTCGAGAGTTTATTTTGAAAGAAAACTAGATTTTGAATTAATTTATTAAAAAAAAATTGGTGTAAAGAATTTTAAAGAGGGACCAATGTCCAATCGTCCTATGTGTCACACTTTGATTGGATCTTTAAAAGTGTCATTAATCAAAAAGTAAACAATTATTGATACATTTTTTAGCAAGCTAGTGTGAAACCAAGTGTACATATTTTGGTGCATGCTCAATTGTGGGGTCCTCTCTCATATGTATTGTTATCTAAGTTTACTCACAACAACAAATCACATCATGCCATGTCATCAAATCATCAATTAATACACCAATATACCTCATTTGTACACCATACTCAACTAAACACCAGGTACTCTCCATACAAAAATACCCTTCTCACATACCATATCATAACATACCATAATTCCCATCCTCCATACCCATCATTTTATTTCGGCCTACCATTTTCCGTTGGGAGCATGCATGAAAACCGCAACAGAGAAAATACTATCACACTTTTGATAGTTGTCCTATCACAGAATGAATTTAAATCTAATCTTAAATATCGTCCTCACTCTAGCTAAATCACACTCATAGTTTCCATTTCTCTTATTTTTCCAAAAAGTATTTTTTTTAGAAGGTGAATTGTTGGCTGATTTTTTGTTATGCTATTATTTATGTGAGTTCAATTTTAATGTGGTCATTTTCATAGATGTGTAGAATTTGGGCACTTCTAGGATCATGTACCTCTTTAGGAAGGCAAATGTGCAGATCAAAGAGAAATTGCCACCATTTTCGATATTTAAAACACTATATGTAGTAGTGTGGACAAAGGTCATACTAATTTTAGATAGGCCTATGCCATGATGATCATAATTAAGAATATTGTTAGATCTTCTACAAATACTACCAAAAGAGGTTATGTAAGACTTTTTCTATCAAATAAAAATCAACGACCAATTAACTCGTTGAGTTATTATGAGAAGCTAGCTAAAATTATGGGATATTTGAAGGAGTTATCTTATAGAGTGGATTGTAATGAGAAGGGATTTTTCCAATGTACAAAATAAATAGTACATTAATGACATAACACATGCTTTGGATACAATGCTTGGACATGAAGGATCGCGCGATAAAGGAAATAAGTTGTTTCATAAAGATAAAATTCCTTAAAGATGTTAAGTTGTGTGAGGATTATTTCATGCTCCACCCCCTCTTGTGTTATTGTTGTAGTAGTTATGTGTGTTGATAAGGATGTGTATAGTGATAAAGAGATCTCGAAATTTGTTTACATGTTATATTTTAATGAATATTCAATTAAACTAGTGAAGACTTATGAGATTCCATACCATGAATTATGACTATTTAAGAGCTCAAATGATTAAGAAGTATAATGGCATAAGACCATTTGATGAAGAAATCCTCACTCTGACCAACAATGTTAAGTCTCAGATAAAGATTGATTATAATTTAAGATGTAGAAAGATTAGGATAAATCATATACTTACAAGGGATCCTCAACCATTTTTTAAGAAGAAGGATATCAGTCATGAGAAAAATCTTGATAGTACTCAAAAGAAGAATATAAATCCTCCACAATGACATAAACATGTCAAGTTTTTATAGAAGTTGAAAGGTAATACTCCTCTTCTCACTAACGTGCTTAAGAATTTCTCTGTTTAAGTCCTACTAAAAATAAAAGATAAATATTGAAGGTGAATTTGTTGGTCCAAGTAGAAATATTGATTCTTCATTTTTTGGTTTTCATTAACCACTTGAACAAATTCTTCCCCTATACATACCTCGAATAGACCCATGCTCAAGTACAATGTGTGTTAAATGGATGTTGTTTTGATTCGTTTTTAAATTACAATCACTTTTATTGAATTGTTGTACATTCTTGAGCATAAAATAGAGTTATCAATTTCCTTAGTGCCCAAAAAATTTCTACTTAATCCATTGTTGTTAAAAAGGTTACTAAGGTGAATGAAGAGGTGGTAGAAATTTATTTAGGAACAATAGTGGTTGAGATTCAATTAAATTTAGATCCAATCTATACATCTTTTATTTTTCAATGGATGGTTATTACTGTTGGAGCTCAAATGTGCACCCATCCCAGATCACAAGAGTTTGGGGTTTTGAGATAACACGGGACTATCTCCAAGTTGTGGGACTTGAACTGAGACAGACCTCCAGAGAAGGTCGACTTCCTCAACTTACCTCTAATGCTAAATGACTCCTAGGAATTTGAAATACAACTATCTAGCTCCACTCTAACTTTACAATGGACCAGGGTGAGAAGGAGATGTATAAAACACAAACCTAAACTAGAGAAGGTGATAACACCCAAAATAAGGGGATGAATAGTTCAACAAGAGAAAATATGGAAGAAATTGATGATGAGAGGGCCGAAACGAAGACCATAGATAAAAATCACATTTAGAGTTCCACTTCCACGATGCACAATGAACACCAGTTATGAAACAATGCATACAACAAACATGTGAATGAATGACAAGCAAGAGAGTGCAATAAAACAATAGCTAAGGCAAAGATGGAAGCCATAAAACTAAAATTTTATTGCCTAAAGATCATGCATAGATCATCACGATACATAAAGAAGATGTAAACATTTATAGAATCCAAATCTAAGGCATACATCCCTTAGAATACCTATGCAACATAAAATGATGTCTTTGCATTCCCAAAGTATCCAACATCAAAACTAGGCATCACTTTACAATATATATAAAGAATGAAGGAAAGAGAGGAAGAAGAAAGAGAGGGAAATTTTCAATTCTTCTTTCACTAGCCAACCACCTTCATTTAATTTCTAAAAATATCTAATTATCTCTGCAAATTCCGCCTCCCCATGTAACTTTCCTTGTTGAAGAAGGAACCACACCCATACTGCATTTAATTCTGGTAGTTGGGTGAACTTGAGTAGACATTTTGCGTGTTGGAGTCATTTGCCTTTACTTCACCCACCTAAATTTATGAAATCCATTTTGTTGCATGGATAAGGTTGAGATTTCTTCAAATAATATCAAATTTACAAGATCAAATCATCAAATTGAAATGCATATCAATTTTAATAACCCACAGAAAACTTCTATTTTCCTTTGACACATGGATTTTCTTGTTCAATATTACGCGGTTTTGACTTCCGCGGCTTCATCTTCTATGTTTTGTGGCCTTCTATATCTACCTGTACCCACAACTATCTGCTTTGGTATATCATGACTTGCTAAAACATCTGCAACCTCTTTCTAACCTTATGCAACACAACCTAGACCTTGGTGACCCTTTCTCCTTTGCATGTGGCTTCATCGAATCAAGTCCTTCATTCCACGACAATCACTCCTTAGCTGCGACATTCCTTTTTCAATCCACAATATACTTGAACACCTCCGCGACTAATCAATCCAAGTCTGCGGAAAATTGAGTTGCACTATTTTTGCAAGGGATACTAAAATAGACACCATTTTTGGCACTCATAGGAGCCATCTTCTTGCTAGATGAGATGATCAATAGCCTTTGGCATCCATTGGGCGTGGAGTCACCTTGAAATTTCTTGAGTCTGATTTAGTTGCTCTATATTTGATTTTCAGGGATAAATGCAACTGATCCATGTAACCTTGAACTTCCTCTACCGCAACCCTCGAATCATGGTAAAATCTACACACAAGAATATGTCCAAGCAACAAGATTGTTCAAAGAACTTAGGGAAAGAAACCTACACTACCAACAAAGAATGTGTTGAAAGCATTTGGAGGAATTGAAATCCTAATCTATTATATATAAGATGTAATGAAAACTCTTAATGAGAAGGTTTGAGATGAATCCCATTAACTGGGATTTGAAACACATTCCCATCAAGATCAAATAACTCAAATGAATTAGTCACCTTGTAAGTGGTGATGATGTATGGTCCATTCAAATAACATCAAATTTAGAGTGTCACCCTAGTTTACCTCGATTCACGTCCCATTTAAGGACTAGGTATCCAACCTTGAATGTTTGATCTCTTGCTCTCTGTCAAACCATTGTTTGGTTGAATTTTGATGTTGCTCCATTATGATCATGATGGCATTCCTAGATTCTTCAAGCTCAATCAACTCTGCTATACAAACCTCCCTTTGATCTGCACCTTTGAATTCCAACTACTAAGCTAACTCAAGTGAAGGTAATTCAAGTGACAATGACAAATCTTGCTTCTTTACCATATACTAGTTTGTAGGGAGAAGTGTCAATTTCCTTCTTCGTTGTTATCATGTCTTCCCAAAGAGCATTTTTTACTTTTGTGTGCCACTACCTCTAGTTGATATCCATTGTTCTCTTCATGATTCTAACTAGATTCTTATTGGTGGATTCCACCAATCCATTACCTTGGGGTAATAATTGGAAGAAGTTTTCAAATAAATTCCAAGTTTCAAAGCCCAATTAGAAATATTAGATCCCAATAAATATTTTGCATTTTCCGAGATGATGGTTTGAGGAATGTCAAATCTTGTAACACTTTATTCAAGAAATTATAGGATGACTAATTCATTGGCTTCCTTCAATGGCATGACTTTTGTCCACCTTGTGAAATAGTCTGTCACTATGAGAAGCCATTTTTGACCAACACTAGATGGTGGGTTAATCATACCAATGAGTTCAATACCTCATTGTGAAAATGGTTGATCCACTTGAATTGGATGAAGTGGAAGAGCCACAAACCTTTTCTTCCCAGTGAAGAGTGCACATTCCTTACACTTCCTCGCCCATCTATGTGCATCCACAAACAATGTAGGACATAAATAACCTACTTTTATGATCTTCATGGTTATAGCTTTAGCAGAGAAATGCCCACTCAAGAAACCATCTTAGAACTCAGTTAAAATCCTATCACATTGCTCACCTTCATGCACCTAATTCATACTCCATCAATATTTCTATTGAAAAATACACCACCAATTAGTACATAAGGAATAGATGTATTCTATTTGCTTTATTTAAACCTTAGATGTATTCTATTTGCTTTATTTAAACCAATAGGGTATGCCTTAGTAGACAAGAACCTTGACATATCAACAATCCAACTGTAATCATTGAATACATTTCTTTCATCTTGTTACCACTCAATATTACTTAAAGGCTCTTCATTCATGAAAGAAGTCTCCTGGGGTTCCATCGCATCCTTAGCCATCTTGCTCACACAGTGCTCTCCCCCTCACCAATTTTGTGGCATTGATGGTCACATCATATTCCATGATTTTAGTCACCCATCCACTCGTTTCTCACCAATTTATGCTCCCATAATGAAGTCCCTAGACGCTGGAATGTGATACTAAAACCTTTATGTGGCTAACAACAATCATACTTTTAAATTTCTTCAAGGATCTCATGATAACAAACACTTGTTTCTCAATATGATTGTACTTGAGCTCATAGTTCTTCAATGTTTGACTAAAGAATTCCATGGGCTACCCCATTGCTTGATCATTCAGTTGCGTCAAAACTCTGGTTATGCTTGATTTGACCCCATGTTGTTATAGTCTGGATTGATCAGTGATGGCGCTAAGAAATCTCTTGTTTTATCTTTTCAAATTTATCCTTCCCTTCCACGGTGCACTTGAATGTTGCATCCTTCTTGAGCATGAGGGTAATAGGTATTATCAAACCCATGAATTTAGGAATGAAGTGCCTAATAAAGTTGATCTTTCCAAGGAAAGACTATAATCCCTTCTTGTGAGTTGGCAAGGAAAGAGTAACAATAGCTGCAAATTCTTTCTAGATCAATGGTGATGCCTTTTTTCGAAACAATATGCCCCAAAAGTTTTCCTCTAGAACTACAAAATTGCATTTCATAGGATTAAGGGATATGCCAAACTCTCTTCATCTTTTAAATACTTTCTCCAAGTGCTTCATGTTATCTCGTGCTCTACTTGGAGAAAATAGTGATGTCATCTAGGCAAACCAAGATGAACTGATTGATATACCCTTTGAAGGCAATATCCATTTCTCTTTGTGTTTGGAATTCAAACTAAAAATAGTGTTATGATTCAATAACAAACCAAATCATGCAAGTGTAGAACTAGACAATTCCCCAAAATCTACAGCAGTAGAAGTATAAACTAGAAAATCCAAATCAAAACAAAATACACACACATAACACAAAATGTACCATGGTTCACCCAATGTGGGCTATGTCAACCAAAGATAGAGATCTCAATATATTATAATGAACAAGAGTACAACTAACTCTTCCATACAAGAGTACAATGCATCTATCCAAGAGTATCTTCTCCTCCAAATTTCTAAATAGATCTACATGAGTGCATTATAACCATGCCTCCAAACCACCACCAAATCTCAAATAACTAGGAACTCCTACATCTCCCACTGTATAACCAAGCTCTCATGCGAATCTACAAACAAGACCTCTCAAATGTGTCTACCAATGTGCAACCATAACTCTACACTAAGAAGTAAGTCTCTCCTCCATCACTACATCAACATGTGCAAATAAGAAGACAACCTCCTCTACAATATCTGGATACTATCCCATATCCACAAGCTCTCTAATGAGCTACAATACTAGATCTCTATGGATCAACAATACAACATGATCTCATGGATCTACAATACAAGATCTCATAATAACATGCGGATCTACAAGAGGAATCTATATGTGTTTTGCATACTATGTAAGCCATTACATTGAGACAATACAATATAAAGGAAATACAGTAGAAGATAATACCATCTTCTCACCATTCAATTGTACCTGTAATTTCCTTCTATCCACTTCTCACCATTGAAGCTTTGTCTTCGTGCAACCCCTTTTCTTCTTCATCCTCTCAACCACATAGAATCAACATTCTCACTCAATTCTCTTCTCTAACCCTATTTTTCTAGCTTATATAAGCTTATACAAAATTAGGGACACCTTAACTATGCATTTACAACCTTTAGATCACCTTTTAATCAAAGTTTGGATCTAATCTCACGTTATATTTAAAAAAATTGAACGCACAGGTAACCGATGTCGGTTACCCTAACGGATACCAGTTCTGCTAGGTGACCGACGACGGTTACTGTATAAACATGTAACCTTGTAAAACATGCTATTTGTGAAGCAATTTAGCTCCACAACTCAACAATCTCCCACTTAGATATAAATTGTTGAACCTGTACTTGTGCTTGTACATTACCATCCTCTACATACCGTGAAGACCAAATTATTCTTTACTTCAACAATTCTCTCAAAAAATAGGAAGATTAAACCATCTTCTAAAACCAAGAAGATAACAAACCCATGACTTACCATATACCTACACAAAGCTACTATTGATCCGTGATACACGAACTACCAATACATCAAGCTCACATTGAATCATAACACCAAGCCTCTAATGCAATCAAGCCACCATGACTAACACACTTGCAAAAGCTCCCACTCAAACTGAAATAATGAGCTTCAATCGCAACCATAGCCATACCTATAAAACCAACCATGTTCTCCAACCATCTATCCATGTCTCCATGCAACCACCAATGCAACTAACCAAAGACAAGTCAAACTGGAATATGCAATAACAAAAACAAGATCCTGGGTAACACAACCCAAATGAGTTCTACATGCAACTAGTGGGTGATCAATCCACAACATTTGCATAACTCAAAGAATCCTAACACTGCATTATATAAATCCAACCCTACATAAACAACTCAATCATGTCCAAGACAACCATATGTAGAAAACATACCTATCATGGAGTAACATAGTAATAAGAGGAAATATAAACATCCCCTGCTCATGCTCAAGGGCATCTAAACCATGCTCATAAGAATCCATGTGGAAAAAAAATATCTACATCATCATAGACTCACAAAACAAAATCTATCCACATGTATAAACTCACCATATACATCCATCCTGTAACATTCCCATTTAAGACTTTAGAAACAAGGGATTTTTTTTTAAGTAATGTTTCCTGTTCTAAATACGTAATTTAGAACACACATTCCAAAACAATCATTCTTATAACAGATAACCATATGCAACTGTAATGACTCGGTAACCTACCGATCTATTCATTTCATGACTCGGTAAACTACCGATCTATTCATGTTAAACTCTAAGCATTGAATACTTTTCTGTATACTACATATACTAGATTCTCTTACCCTATTCTGGGTATTTGAGTGATCTATCTAAGGAACCTAACTGAATAGTTGTTACAATATTCATTTGCATCACGATCCTTAGACTAGGTGATATAGGACAACGCAATCAGCACCTTGTGATACTTTGGCCAAAGATTTTAACATACTATTCATATTACTTATTCCTTGATGACATACTCGTCAATCTGGAATACATCCTTCACCCCGCTCTATTGTTATCTAGAATGTCCTTTACCGACTTCCGTCAGTCCTCTTGCCCAAGGTTTATCCCTAGTTCTGGTTAACATCGTAGGTTAGGATAGGAAGGAGCTCACAAAGGCTTAAGATAGATTGGCATACTGGGTCAACCTAAGTCAACCCCATGTGCCAAGATACCCTGAGTCTTAGAGGGCTTCTTCGTATCACAACTACGCTACCACCCAGTCCTAGAGATAAACTAAGTTCAAGTCTAAAAGTGCGTAGATCTAGACGATCAATGCAGAAGGATGTTGCCACATGTCAACTACAGTGTTGTATCCTCGAGAACATCCTAATCTTCTCGAAGGTACAACTCTATGCAGTCGGCGTGTGCCAGCATCCTACAGAATAGCCTCGTCGAGATATACATATCCTTAGGAGATTATTAAAGTTAAATTAATTTGGATTCTTAAAGGTAGATTTCTGCAACCCCCAGATTCTAATCCAACTCTCCCTAAGTTCTTTTTCAAATCAGGTTCCATTAACTCTGGCAAAATTTCCTTAACACAAGATTGCTTTCGATGTTCATTATCTTTGGATTGTCAATCAACTATCATGAAGAAAGGACAACAACTCCTTAAGTTTCATTCAATGTGACTTAACTATTCAAGGAAGGGTAACAACCACGAGGTTGTAACTTAGTAGAATTTATTAAATAAAGTCTTATGAATATATAAAGATCATATCTTCCTTCTTGTTTATTTTTTCATAAGAGAGGGAGAAACTTCCTCTTCATAGTTAAGTTCATAGGGTTTACTCACCCATTATACCCTTATAATTTTTATAAGGTTCATTGCAGTTCAACATAAGATATCTTAATGATATGAGTTGTTTAGATAAATTCATTGTATTTCTACAACTTACTAAGTTGCATCACAATTAGGGAATTACCCTAATCCCCTTTTTCCTACTTATACAAGAACACTCATTGAAACATATAGATAATATGAAGAACGTCAACAGAATAGAATTCTATTTCTTTTACAAAAGTACAAGTTATTTTACATAATCCATGCAAGTAAATTCTCATTCTTCATTTACTTTTCAAAGCTTATACATTTACAACTTATGCATTACAAACATACTACATGATAACAACCGACATTCAAAAGAGAATAACTTTTCTTTTTCAATACAACTTAAGAACAAATCAGAATTCTTCTCAAGAATCAACATAGATCAGCCAATGCATCATATAAGTTTTGCCTTCTCTTATCACTTACGAAGTCCATCTGCAAAAATTGCTAGCACGGGTTAGTTCAATGAACTAAGCATGATAAGCACTAAGCCTTAAAACGAAGTGCATTCCACTAATTGTTCCAATAAAAACAACCCTGCTTTAATGAACAACAAGTAATTCATACTCCCAAGCATAAGTAATACCAATAAAAAGAAGAGCAATACTAAACATATTTTAACACAAAGAGGAACAGGATATAATCTATAATACCTGTCCTATAAGTTAAAGTATAATTGATTTCATCAAATATCTTTACCAAACAACAAAAACATAATATATCATTGTTTCCAATTTTACCAAATAAAGTACAACACATATCTTTACTATAAGATACATAAGTGTTTACAACATATTCCCTTTTGGATATTTCCACTAACTTTCAAGTAAAGAAGAAAAGAAAGTATTCCATTGCCAAAGTACATAATCATCAGCAAGGCTGAAACCGGTGTATACCATGATTTAAACTATCCCTTTAAAGTAACACTACTTTAAAATTTAACAGTATATTGTATTCATCAAATAGATCCATATGAAAGAATTACAAGGAGAAGTGGTGGTTTAACAATCATCTAAAGGCTACAATTTCATTTGCCAACCTAACCCCAATTTCATTCCACTTCATTTCCGTCAAGGACAAGTATACAAAACTAATAATCACTGATTTCCTTTTTCAATAAGAACAAAAATCAGGAGGTTCCAATCAATGAACTTAACCCAACTACATTTTAGAAGGAGTCTTACTAGAATATGATCCCAAACTATAATCATTTCTTTCACATAATAAAATAGTTTTACCTTCTCACATTCATACAGTTAAAATTCATTCAAGAGTTCCAAGAAAGGAGGACAATGATCATTTCAAGGAAAGAGAGTACTAAAACTATCTTCCTTTCTAAACCATCCCATTACAATGCATGAATTTCTACTTTCCGTTAGAAACAATATAACAATAAAGCTCATACACAGTCCACGAACAATAAGCTTCACAGAGTATTTCTCTAAAGGTCTAACATTCTCCCATTGGACCAGAATAGTCACGGATAAGAAGAAATCATGTTAACAATTGCCCAATCATAGAACCCTATACAATCAACAGTGTAGTTCAAACACATTCGCAATCGAGTTTAGATCGCAAACAATCTTCCAAGACATAACATACATTTATTAGACCCAACAAGAGGTAAGAATCTGAGTAATTGCTAACACTCAAGACTTCCCAATAGTTCGGCAAAAGTAGGACCATCTCAACGGTATGCCAACACATCACTACCAGAACTATAAATTGGGTTTCCAACAAAAGACAATATCAAACATCAAAAGAATAATATGTATAGTCCAGAATCATTTACAATTCCGGTGCAATGCCAAGCATAAACGTCATTGAAGGATCAAGACCATTCAAATACATGTAACCAAGTTAGGGTAACTACATGTTCCCTTAATAGTTTACTAAATAATCAAAAGACCATAATACCTGAACCAACACAATGTTCAGGTTTCTATTTCCATTAAGAACATCAAGTAATAAATGGTGTGTACAGTGAAGGATCTCAATATCACAAGCACAAACACATAATACGCTAGCACTGTAAGACTAGACTGAGTGCAATGAAACTGTTTACATATAGTTCAGAGTAAGAAGAAATGCTTCTATTCTCCGTCAACATCCTTTCAACCCTATTTCAAACTCGAACGGAATGTAAGATGCTTGACAGAGCTCAGACTGGATGACTCACAATTCAGTTCATAAGAATCTCCAAAACCATTAATGTAGTCATAAGAACAAGATTCCACAAGCACCATGCCAAAGTGACTTTGAGTTACAGTCAAGTTTACCCAAAATAATAACAAACACAAGTTCTAAAATCAATCAAGTTCGCAGAATGAAATACAAACTAAACCATATACTACTTTTCCTGTGCATGCAAGTTTCAATACAGTCCATGTTTTCACAAGGAGGAAAACAGAAACCAACTATATATGGTTTTTCCAATGCATACGAACTTTCAATAACAGTCCATGTTTTTGCAAGGAGAAATACAAAAACAACAAGACATATATAGGTTTATCTATAGTGCATGCGAAACTTGTTAACAATCAACGATTTTCACAAGAAGAATACAACCCCAAATCATATACGGGTTTATTCACAGTCCATTTAACTATGGATCAAAACGCACACTTCACAAACCCTGAGAATCTCAGTTATAGTCCACTTTACTAAACAAGTTTCCCAACTGAAGCTCGTACTTGCATACGAGTTTAATAAGACTGAGTTCTTACCAGTTCAAATCACAAGACACAACAAGTTCACCCAACTGTAATTTCAACAACACAGCAGAACTCAAAGTTCTTCTTAAAACTCAGCTAGTATTTCACCATCAACAAAAGTGGTCAACCCAGACAACAATTTCCAATAACCAAGAAGCTAACAGTGTTTCCAACTTTAGTTGAGCATGCATAGATCTTTTATGCAACACAGTTTTTAACAACATCATGCAAAACATAGATTCGAAACCAAAATACAAGTATACAAATCCCTTCAATCTATTTACCAAAAAAATGCATGAATGCACAGAGCTCATCAGAGAAAAGTTGTTTTAATGAAAACACTTAGAGGAAAGCAAAGGATTTTAACAGTTAGGGCCTATCATGCCTGATAGTGTCAGTTGAAAAATCGAAGAAGACTTCCAGCTAAGCTCACTTCTTCCCTTCTCCTCCACGAAAGATCAAAACAACAAAATACTTCTTCCACAATGCCTCATATACTCTCCATGAAACAAAAATAGATTTGAAACCTCCAAAATAGCCATGCAGTGCAGTGTAAACTTGGTTCAAAAAAAAAAGCGCATGAAGAAAATCGAAACGCATGCAAAATGAAACAACCCACAAAAATCTGTGGCATGCCTACCAAAGTGGTTCGGGCTCATCATACAAGACAATCAATTGCATTAATTTCCAAATATCCCACTCAATCTTCCTTACCATCACCGCCTGCCAAGTATGGCGAGTTCCAAATCAACAAAAGAATGAGTTTCCATTTTTAGTGATACTACCACCTAGGCCTCCGCCAACCAAACTAGCCCCTGCCAAAGTTGGCAGTCCGTAGGAATTAATAAACCTTATCACCTTCATAAATGCTTAGAAACCGTCACCAATGTACATGTGACCCTTTTAGTTCCCAATTCGCATCCATTAGTTTAGGATAGGTTAGATTGCTTAGGTTAGATCTTAGGTAGGATTTAAATTAGTACCTTAGGATGTAACACTAACCACTAACCTCCAACATAGGTCTTTAGCAATTAGGTTAGATAACTCCACATAGGTAAGTAATCAAAAATACAATAGCTTTTAGAAACTAGGTTAGATAACCAAATAACCTTGTAGTGTTAGGTTCTAGTTTTAATACTTAGCAACCCTTCTAACCTTTAGTATCAAGTTTAGGTTAGCAACAAAATTATATCAAGTAACATAGCTTAGGTAGGAATACTTTCACCTAGCTTAGGGTTCCGGAAGTCAATCCTCAATAGGATCCCGGATACCTTTCTCCTATGTTGTGAACAATTTGCATTCCCATCGTTATCAGTAATGACCTATCATGGTTGATCTTCAAGGACCCAAGCCATATAACCTATTGAAATGGAAGTGCGTTCACACAGAAGTCAAAGAACTTGCAACAACAAATTTTAGTCCAATGTGTAGCTTAACTCATGGAATGTCGATTTTACCATTCACTTCAACAGGGCATTATTAAAAACATTCCTTGGATCACTGAAATTGATCCAAGGATGAGTCGGACAAAAAACAAGTTTACAACTCTTAAACCAGATTGCAATTCACCTACCAGAACTGAAAAATGGATTCAGAGAAGTCATACCAATTCGATCATAGGATCTTAAGAGCAGAAAAGACTTATCCATATCAAACATGATTTCCAATAATCAGAAGAACATATCTATATAAGGAAAATCACATATCAACACTTGAATGTAAAGGAGGAAAATAACAAATATGTGCATCATCATAGACTCACAAAACAAAATCTATCCACATGTATAAACTCACCATATACATCCATCCATATCACCAGGCTCTCCGGAAGCTCCAAGTCTCTCACTAACTAACTCCAAGGCCACACATGAATCTTGTGCTAATCAATGTCAATAACAACAACAACCATGTTAACCATGATACTAATAACTAGTAAAAATACCAAAAAAATGTCATCAACATATTGCACAACCATCCAAGATGAAAGAAAAAAATGGCAACATAAATAAACTGTAAATACACACTGCTATCACACCTATAACCTGACCAACCACGACAGATCCTGCCAACACCTGTCAATTGTAACAAACAAGGTTTCCTTCTTTCACCCTTAAAACTATAAAGCATTGCTCTCTCTTCTTAACCCAGTTGAACAACCATCAACTGCCATCCCATAAGGATATCTAAGCACTACAAAATAAAACTAAAAGTAACATCACCATGCACTAATAACAAAATACCTACAAAACCGTGACTATCCTCCAAAACAATTTATGCCCCATGCTACTCTGAATAATAGCATTGTCCTCTCCCTCTACACGTGCATATGTGTCCAACCTAAAATGCTAACAACCAAGGATTGTTACCACTCAACATGAACTCCCGTGCACTGCCTCTTATTACCAAGCTCAAAAGCTACAATATATTAATGAGAAATAAAAAATAGATGAAAGAAAATATAAAATTGATTCCCTTCTTATCAAAGAATACTTCTACATCACAAAAGTTTGGGATTCTTGTGAAGTAGGTTGAACCACCTTCTTTTCATCCATGTGTACTCAACATCTCATGTTAGTTGTAATTTTGTCTAAACATGAATTTTCATTAAGGATCTCATCCTTAGACTAGATACCCTTGTCCTTAAGATTCCAACACATCCCAAAAATAAAATTCAAACTCACCAAATATCCATGGTGCATATTTTACTTGTGCACACAATCCAAACATAATACTAGTTGCTTCAAATGAAAGAAATAAAACATGAACCGTATAGAGATACTCTGAATTTGACCCAAGTCTAACTGGACTCACCGAGACAAATCCATCCTCTTTCTAATTCAAAACTAAAGTGATCTACTCTATTTCTTCCTATACACTCTGTGTAAGAAACTTGATCCTCCAAACTAGACACTAAACCTTTCATTCCCTCTTCTATTGCAAAAACTAGTACCAACTTGTTGTCACAGAGACTAACCTAGGTCTTTTGACTGGTACCGGTTCCCTCTGTGTTTGACGTCAGTTCCCTGACCGATGTCAATGTTGTTGGAGTGATCATAACACCAAAAAATTGGCATAACACACCAAACCAGGATCCTACTCTGACAAAAGCCGATAGTTATACTGAGCCGTCATTTCAAGAAGTACCCAAATCTTGCACAAAAACTTACAACAACAATACATGTAATAAACATACACGAAGATGAAATACATCACCTTACCAACACCAAGACACTCACCCATATCTTAAACCGAAGTACTTGCCTCTCTGATGGAAGCCCCATATTCATTCTGTGTTAATATATTTTTCCTCTCTAATGAACCTCATGTATCCAATTGCACCAAGGATGCATAACTACTCCTCTATCTCTTACTCAGATCTGCAATCCCAAATATGCATGTGTAACCAAAATATACAAGCATTGCAATACCAAGATAATCAAAACTATACCTCTATAATCTGGATCTGCAATTTGACCAACATGCTTGTGCCTCCAAAAACTAGGGACACCTCATCAAACAAGACACATTCACTGCATCTTCTCGATTATTTAGATCTGTGATTTTTTGATTAAACAGGTCACCACAGGTCACTGACACCAGTTTCCCACTAACCGATTAGGTCACCAACTAACCAATTTGTGGTCACCTTGCCGACATCGGTTAAGGAAGTGCTGACCTCGGTATACCATACTGACGTTGGCCACTGTCTTTTACAACAACCTTACATTTCCAGCTCCAACTAGATATTAAATCTCTCCCTGCAATTTACACATAAGGAAAAATAAAACCCTGCTCTCATATAGATGTCAGCAATACCACTAATAAAACCCTGAAATAAACCCTTACTCTGAAAACTAAAGCCATCGATCTAATACCAGTTGTTGGGAATTCAAACTATGAAATAGTGTTATGATTCAATAACAAACCAAATCATGCAAATACAGAACTAGAAAAATCCCCAAAATATACATCAGTGGAAGTATAAACTAGAAAATCTAAATCAAAACAAAGTACACACACATAACAAAATATGTACCATGGTTCACTCAATGTGGGCTACATCCACCAAAGATAGAGATATCAATATATTATAATGAACAAGAGTACAACTAACTCTTCCATACAAGAGTACAATACATCTCTCCAAGAGTATCTCCTCCTCTAGATCTCTAAACAGATCTACATGAGTGCACCATAACCGTGCCTCCAAAATACCACCAGATATCACAAAACTAGGAACTAATGCATCTCCCACTGTGTAACCAAGCTCTCATGTGAATCTATAAACAAGACCTCTCAAATGGGTCTACCAATGTGCAACCATAACTCTGCATCAAGAAGTAAGTCTCTCCTCCATCATTGCATCAACCTATGAAAAAAAGAAGACAACCTCCTCTATAATATATGGATACTCTCCCTGTAACACCCGCTAAAAATAACCCACTTGAGACCCAAGAACCACCTAGGATTAGTTAGGAAAATTATGGAATAATTTTTTTGTTTAAAAGAGTCTACAACCAAGTTACAAGGCAACAACTGTCACTAACAAGTTCCAGAACAATTCTAATTCACTAGAACATACTTTTCCTTTATTAACAATTATTAGAGGTCATAAGGTCAAAAATTTAGGGTTAGAAGGTACAATAAGGTTCAAAGGGTAATTCCTCACCATACCCACTCTCTAACAGGCTTAAAGGTTCAACTTGATTTTTATCAAACTTAACACATTCAAAAATTTCTAAATTATTCCCATTGGATAGGAAATTTCCTCACCTTTCCATTGATATAAATAAGTCCTCCTAACTCCTCATATTTTTCGAGTTATGGGCTAGCGGGCCTTGGGGTGAAAATTTTCCCCAAGAGCGGGCCTACGGGCCCAAGGGTGAAAATTTTCCCCAAGGGTGGGTCGGTGGGCCGTGGGGAGACCTTTGGAAATTTTCCCACATGGGGAAAAAAAAACAACTTTGTGCCCACGCACCCGCGAGTCCGCAAGTCCACTAGGGACACATGGCACCTCCCAAGTCAAGCACGGGGGAGAGCGGGCGGCGAGAGAAATTTTGAAAAATCTTCCCGCGCGGGGTGAAAGCAAACTTTGCACCCGCACTCCCGCAAGTCTGTAAGGGACATGTGGCATCTCCTATGCCAATGCGAGGAAGGTGGGGTGGTGGGAGAAAATTATTTTAACGCCCAAGGGCTAAGAGGGTAGCATTCACCCGCGCCTCTGCCGACACCTCGTGATGCCACGTGGCGACTCCTGGTTGGCTGCGGGCCGGCGGGTGGAGGGGAATATTTGGAAAATTTTCTCAAAATTTTCCAAAACGTAAAAAGGTAAAAAGGGACCCGCTCCTCTGTCAATGCCTTGTGACGCCACGTGGCATCTCCTGATTGGTTGCGGCTCGACGGGGTGGCGAGGAAAATTTGGAAAATTTTCCCAAAATTTTCCTAGAGCTCTAAGTTTAAAAAGAGATCCGCCCCTCGCGATGCCTCGTGGTGCCACATGGCAACTTCTGATTGGCTATGGGTCGGCAGGCGGCGGGAAAAATTAGAAAAATTTTCCCAAAAATTTTCCTAAGAGTTAAGGGAAAAATTCGGGCCGCTGGGCCCGCCAAGGAAAATTTTCCCATTTTTTTACGCCAAGGAAGAAAAACTTCAGAAAGCCATAACTTTTGATAGAGAGCTCGGTTTTGGGAAAACAAGGACTTTTTGGAAATATTTGGACGTCCTCTTTACTCATGGATCATTAACTTCATATTTTGATAGAGTTTAAGGGGTCAATTTCAAGAAAACTACCTGCAGGATTTTACAGTGCAAACTGGTAAATTTTAACTTGTTAAATTTGTTAAATTTGTTCTTGTCCCTCTCTCAACATGTCAAATAGACATGGAAAATTGTTCTTAGGTGTATTTAAGAGAGATTTCAAGATTCAATTTGTCTGATTGATTTGTAATTTGAACATTTACATTTCTGGACAGCAACACGACTGCAAAACGGTTTGAGCCCGATTTTGCTAAGTTTTATAAGAATTTCCTTAAGTGTTAATGTCTAGATGAATTCAGTTAGATCTTATTATGCCCAAATTAATGTTTCATTTGTTATTCCTTTGTTGTAGATTTGGTCTGAGCATTTGGGATTAAATAATTGTCAATTGGAAAAAACAAGACAAAGTTCAAATTTTAAAAAGGTCTATTTGCCATTTTCTTCTTCCAAGTATTATAATGTGTTCCAAACCTAATCTAATGCATTCAATTGATTTAATTCAACTTATTCAAAAACTATAATACATCTCTGATTTCTAATTTTTACATATTTCAAAGGACAGAGTATTACATTTCCTTTATACGCATTTCTTTCTTTCAAACAGAGATTTCAATTACATTTAAAAGATTAGATTCAATGCCACTGTGTAATTTGAGAAAGGTGATACATCATTTATTGATTCCAAAAGACAACTTTGTAACATCCTTCTTTTATTCCTTCCAAAATTGGGCAAAATATTACATTTTCTTCTCACGTGTTTCACTTTTCCTCTTTTCCAAACAGGGATTTCATAGAACATGTTAAATACATATTTCCAATGGAAGAATATCATATGAACAAGGAAAACACTTCCATTAATTCAAATGAAACTCTTACAACCTCCTTTCCATTTGATTTCAAAATACAACATACAAAACACATGTCATTCTTTCACATTCTTTCCAAAATAGAATACAGAGTATAACTCTTTTACATTTCAAATTTCCACTTTCATTGCCAATAAAAAGTATCTTTCCATTATAAT